>MU122152.1:236484-278612 GCA_014904905.1 Wilcoxina mikolae CBS 423.85 | reverse complement strand
CTTCTTTGGTGCGATACACTCTGTAAGCCACTTTTCTGGTGGTGTTCTGAAGACCCAAACTTGGCGTGCATCATCAGACTTTTCAATTGAACATTCATCACTCCAAATCACACCCTCAAAATCCTCTGCAGTCCAATCCTGACGTTCTAAGGCCCACTTAAGTCGTTTGGCAGCACGTTCTGGTGTCAACTTGGGTCGCTTCTTCGCTAGCCACTTCATCATACCGTTTTTTCGTAGGTACCGGTCGATCGTGTGTATAGACACATCAGGGGTGCAGTGCTGCTGCAGTTGTTTTTGGGTGAGCTTTCTGTCTTTTTTGATGAGTCGCCAGATCGCCCTCCTTTCGCGTCGCGTAAGTTTTTCTGGCCGACCAGATCTAGGGGTGTTGAGTAGATTCATGCGCTCAGTACTGCGTACAAGGAAGCTTTTAACTGTACTCCATGGCCGTCCAAGAAGTCTACTAACAAGAGTAATTGAACGAAAGACAAAAAAAAACGCGATTATCATCCCCTTCTCAACAACTGACATCTCGCGGCGGGCGGTTTTGGCCATTGGTGGTGGAGTAACGTGCAAAAGTCTACACGCGATATTTTTGATGGGGTGCGCACGGGCCCTCTTCACGAACACTTTTGTCTAGGGACTGTATATACCCACTGGTATTAGTTATATTCAAACTTCTTCAATGCAAGACCTTCTGAGCAAAAACCCATTTCATGTTGGGCGACTGTGCTCGCTTCCGAGCGGAAAATTACTCACCGACAAATGAAGGGCACAATTACGAACCGAAAACGCTTGGTGAAATAGGCTGGGCATTATATGACAACTACCCGTAATATAGAATATATGCAACTTTTTTATTATTGTGCGAGTTCTAGCAGGGTACATGCGACAAAAGGGTTAGGGGGTGGTAATAGACATCACAACTCTGCGTATCTTCCGTTTTGCTTAATAGCGTTTAAGGATGTATATTACCCAACTAGCTTTCATTGGGTACAGCGTATCCCTACACGCTCGATTATTGCCATTTCGTGTATACATCCTGATTCGTATGTCATAATGACTTAACGGTTGGAACGGTAAAGCGGTTAACCCGATACAGTTCAGAGGGAGGGAATGAACTGCAGGTTTGGGAGTGCAATGGGACCGGTTAGTTCCATCACGGTTTAGCCAAGGCTTGTTTAGTCATACATCTGGAGGTCTTGATAGCTCCCCACATGTTTGCCGAGGTTTGTTTGTTTGTAATCATATTGCATTCGGCCGCTTGCGGCCATGACATTTTAAATACACTTTTTCCCCGATACTTCCACTACAGACGGGTCCATAGCATGTGCGCCGAGGTGCAGGTGGTGTAGCTGGTTGTAAACGGTTTTGTAATCCAAACATTTACATCAAAAATGCGCCTTTTTGTTGCGTTCGCCGTGCATCGACCTCCTACAAACATCAACACCTTACTCGGGGCTTACATTGGATTCGGTGCTCCGTTGTGCATGTGATCAACTTTCTCCTAATCAATTGGTTCAATAATAGTGTCAATTACAGGCACTCGACTCTGTCTATCTCTCATTCTTATTTGTCACAACCTAAATTTTGCTTCCTTTTTATGTATTCCTCTGTTTCGTAGGCAACTCCATTGCAATTGACGTCCGAGAGATTGCTTGTTGCATAGAGATAAGCCCTGACTTACAATGTGCGTGACTGGCGGTTACGGATGGTCATAGCTTCTCACACTGATATACGTAGGCGGGAGAGACTCACTGTCTCTCTCTAATACAACGATCTTTCTCCGTATCAAAAGTAACATTGCAGCTGCAGTGGACCTCGAGCGATATCTGGTGATTATGCGAGGCAGTGAGTTATAACTTCTATCATTCATGATTAGCCAGCTATGAGTGAACGTCTCTAGATGGTGGTTGCACGCAAAGTACCCGGAATTTGAAGATATGCAGTTGTAATTATAAGGTATGAATGTCCAACGATTGAAGTTAACAAAGAGTTTGTCGCATTCAGAATGTGCGTAACTATATTTCATATTTCTCGTAACAATCTTCATAATACCGCCAGCTTTAAGCCACTGTCCTAAACGATCCTATGGCAAAGACCCAAACACACTCTCTAATAAAACCACCCTATTGCTTCTCATCGCTTTCGAATGTCCTTGATGAACAACCCCCAGTTCGTTCTGCATTTGTGAGGCTGGCCTCGACGTGCCTAACAAAAATCGCGTCATAGTGTACTGTACCGAGCTTGTGATACCTACAATGCTAACAACGTTCGGACATCCCCATGGACATAGTTTGTGGCACCATTTGGCCATGATGGCCATTAAAGGCAGGAAATGTGAATCGCGGAGAGCATGTCCTCGGGGTGGCTCTAGAATGGTAGAGAGAATGTATCCCAGTGCGCAAAAAACGCTGCAAATAGGTATACAGGTATTGTTAACTGGGATCATGACCGGCTCAATGTTGCCGGATGCGTTGAGATGGAAAATTGTGCCTGCGTCGCTGAGTCGTGATTCGGAACCGGAGCTTTAGAAAAGAACCAAAAGTGGACAATGCCATACAAATAAGTACATACCGATATGGAAGAATAAATTCATGCCACATGATCGCCAAATGCATCCTCACATCCTCCTGCCAAATTAAGCCCCGGTTTTTAAGCGTCCATTGCTCAAGCATTCGATAAATCCCGGCGACATCTGCCGAATGGACCGCCGAATATGAAAAGCGATTGTAAGTTAGAGAAGCATGGTGGAGTTCATCGCCACATATATATTGTCCTTGCTTTTCCACCGTCCATCGCACTGCATTGCTTCTTCCAGAACCAGCCAAAACTCTTGCTGTACCCGGAATGCGCCCCATCAGGCTCTTGCAATTATCACAAGGTGGCAAAAGTGGTATTGTCCACCTCACAGATCCATCATCGGCAATGGATTGTATGCCGCAAAGTTTCGCTGTAAATGCGGTGAGACAGCTGACCTCCGTAAACCCTGCCTGTGAGGAAACGCTTGCTACGACTGCTAGAGGTAAGGTTTCCGCGCAATCCCCGTATCCGTATATCCGACCACGCTTTTTGGGCAAGATTGTGGCGACGGTTGGCAAGGTGTACGTTGTGGGGGATATGACAGTGGCGATGGGAAACAGATTTACTGTTGGTGGCGGTGTTATAATGGGCGGTGATGCTGGCCGGGAGTCTGTCACGTGGTTGTCAATGTCACGACAAATATGTATGTATAAACAGTCCTGAACACTGACCGAATCCTGAGTCTGTCACGATCCTCTGCGGTGAGATCACCGGATTTTGGAGATATTGAAATGCAAAGTTTGCTGCATAAGTGGTTTCAAGCTGAGCTCTGAGCTCCCGTAAAAGTATTCTGCGTTGTAGTTCGAGAAATGGGTTCGTCGGAGAAGGAAATGTCCAGGTACGTGGGTCCGTCGGAGAGAAGGTCGCCATTTTGACTATGTCAGTCAGTTTGAGGGAATAATGTTGGTTTAAAACATATCTCGGATTCTGTCACATTGCTGTTGGGCCGGCCACACATTGGGAAGGAAATTTCAAGGAAGGGTCAAAAGTCGCATTTTTCTGCATGAACCTGGCTGACTCCTAAAAATTGTATAGCCGTTGTCCAATACGTCCAGTAGTAATTAGCCACAACATTCACCGGCGGCGTTGGAAAAGGTAACTCGTAGCAGAAAATTTGTATCATCGGCGTGCGCCCGTTTAGCCCAAGTTGCAACGTCAGACCCACCGCCGGGTTCCCCAAAAAGTTATACCGCGAAATTGAAATCACAATACCCTAAACCCGCATATTAAATTATACTGACATAAAACGCCGCGGATCCTGAGCTCGGTGCTAAAAATCACTAGCACGAGTGACATGGTATCAAGAAAATTCAGTGATTCACGAGTGAGCACTGGTGAAGGTGCAATTACTAGGTATATTACAAAAAATATAGAGGGGGGGGAGTATTAATACTAATCAAAAAGACAAGATTGAATCTCAAGACAATATGAATTATTCCACCGGGATCTGAGAAGGGCGGCTATGTGAGCAGAGTTCAGGCGACGACCATGATCGCATCCGCTTCGAAGATGCCACCCCAGGCGCAGCCGTCATCATACCTACAACACCCAACACAACCAGCTCTGTGTGAGATATAGTCAGGGAATGACAAAAGCATTGAAGAGCCCAAAAAACAGAAGTCGCAATGGTTGGTAACCGTCTGGGTATTACAAGAGTGTCTTGGGAGGACCTCATGAGTTCGCCCGTGGTGCCATCGCCAGAACATCATATGGTGTATGTATTTTAGTAAAACATTATCCCTTCCACTTTCTGGGTGTAGACTACGTCTTACGTCTAAATTGTACTATCGTCCACTATAAAGTATGATGTGATTTAGTACAGAACTACAGGGGGAAGAAGCGCACCCCGGTCTACTAGAGCCAGCATATACTTTGATATTAAATTTATATCGAAATGGTGTACACGTCCGGATTCCCGGACATCAGTATTACCTTCAAAGACAATTCTGAAGCACCAGTTCAACCATAGGTTATTTATTGTTCAACAGTCATGAACGTTGAAAGCTATTTTATGTCCACCAAGTTGTCGGGAACAAATATTGTGAGAGACGAGGTTCAAACACGCGCCAGCGCCCGAAACTGATCTATATAGCTATTTTGTTTCCTAAGTTGCGATGAATTGCAGCCATACCCCATGGAATGTCAATTGAGAATCCTTACTAACGACAAAGCATACTACGTCTGTGGCGCTGTCATTACCATCGATTCATCACCATCGAAGCATCACCACCGGCATTGTCGTTAATAAGCGGGGATATATCAGCGATAATGTGCTGTGGGTGATAGAGAATTCGCCCACAACATCATATTCTTCCGCAACTACCAAGTAAAAGTTGAAGAGCGAGAAGTGAAAGACAAGTGCGGCTATAAGCTCACCTAAGCCGATCCACCATCCACCTATTGCCAATGCATCTATAGTGAATGTACGTCACCACCTGTGAAGCCGAGGAACTACGTCTGATATAATGGTATAATGGTTGACATGTCGCCCAGACTCTATGCATGCAACCGGAAACTTCGACTCCATAAGTGCCAGTGGCACTTAATGCACAGCAAATCACTCGAGAATTTAAGTTTTCGGCGTTGTCATGCGAGGAAAGATCCGTACCCGCCTCCCTGGGAATGCTGTTTACTTTCTCGTGCCTAGCCCGAAGAATTGAAAATTTCCCACTCCCAAGCCCGTGGGAGTAAGTAGTCTGGGCAAGAAAATCTGTTGTTTCTGCTAGTTCGTCCATACAAGTTGAACATCAACTGGCGAACGCACCCATTGCTCTTTCCGGTATTCAATCACTAGCCTGCTGTCAAACCGCTGAGCCAGTGAAACCCTAAGTCTGTCATAAAAGTAATTATTTTTAAATCTCACCTGTGAAACTTGGTAGCCGGAAACAGCCAACTCGAATGTTAGAACTTGATTCGTCAAGAAAAGCTGCAAGGATCGGGATATGCCATGTTTGGACATCGGAATTATCTTCAACGATCGAGGCTGTCAATGTCATCGCGAAAACGCGTCCACCTAGGATTCATTTCCTTTTCAGCTGTTTGGGTCTGTTACACAACTGGTTAGGTTTCTTTTCGCGACACCGAAGCACTTCGTGATCGCGACACCGAGGCACTTCGTGAGCTAACCGAGCAACATTGCGATATCAACGACTATTCTGCCTTACCAGGCAAACGGAAATCTTCTGCGGATATTCAGCTTGTTCATGATTGCGGCTGAAGAAAGATCTGAAATTGCACCTAACGACCGTACATTCATTCGCCGACGCTTCTGGGGTGCGTTTTCCGATTCTCACTAAGTCTCGGCCTATGCTTCAGGTTACGATAAGCACCACACAATTTTCGGCACACATCAGTACACCACTAACTTTTCTGCTACCCTACACCTACTCGGTAGGAATGGCAGAAGTGTAGTGGAAATCAGTTGGTACTCGGTACAGGGGGAAAGTATAACAAAGCATATTGCACTTCTGAAGTACCTCTCCGCTGCCAGAGTCACCAAAAGATACATGGGCTGTGATGCCTTCAATGCTATACTTACTCCCTGCACCGAGTAGTTTGAAATTTTTTCCTGTGTTTATGTTGTCAATCCCAGATGATCGCCCACAAGGGATGTCTGTGCGACCATAGATCATTGCGGACTAGTGGTACAGTCAACACCCGGTATCCTCGGTGCAGGGCGGTTTCTGGGTGTGGGCGCCGTTTTTTGGCTTTCTTACAGGTATACCTTGGTATTATATCCAGCAGAAGTGTACTTAGCTCTTTTCTCCTTTTTGGCTCATGCACCTCAAAACCTTTTCGTTGTACCGAGTATTTGACGAGTGGACGACAACTCATTTGTTTATTCCAATTTCCATTCTTTGGTACAATCTTAAGATTCATGGTCACGTCAAAGGGAGTTCAAAAGGAAATTATTATTAGGTCGCTATTAATCTATCTATAGCCGACTAATAGGAGGTGGGGAACGAGGTTCTTAATCCACGCAATCGATGATAGGTTGCAGGTATTCAACGAAAATCAGATATCTGTCTTATGTTTATCAGCATCACTTGAATCATAGTGAAATAACGCCAACGGTACACTATCCCGACGAGCAGTATATATACTTCGTCACTAACCAGTATCATGGCCCATTAAAAATGTTCAATGCGTGGAGTTTCAACTTATCGGAATCGTCTTGCGCCAGTTACGACGCCTCGCACCCGAATGTCATATCTGGGAGAGATTCTAGTTATGGGATTATACCCTTCAAATCTACCAATAGCTGCTCTTGGATCGATAACTATCTTGGTGGCGACCTCACACACCCATCCAATTCAACCATAGTCGATATGTTCCATAGTGGGCTTTCTACAGACGTTTATGATGATAATCTTATCTCTTGCTATAATCATAGTCCTAACGCCTGGATTAATCTACGATTTAGCGATACTATAATGGGATGCTGCGGCCCTTCTGTTCATGCAACTGGGGATCCTGACCTCGGAGGCGTAGGTGTATGTTTATATGGTTGAAAATATATTGAAGAATACTGACGTAGAATTGCAGATGTTAACGGCTTACGCTTTTGAAACCATCTTCACTACCCTCTGTGTAATTGCCGCTATTCAGAATGATGTCGGATTCGAATACAGTGGAAAATTCTATTTGAAAAAAGCCTTCCACATTCATCAATACTGTATGCGACGAACGATGGAGACCTTCCTTGACGCCGCAATATTCTTTGACCTTTCTGTCAGTGTTGCCGGTCTCGGTGGTATCGCCTGTACGTAACAGGGGCTTTATGCTACAACCCTATCTGCAAACATCGCTCTTTTCACTATTGCACCGGTACTTACAATACTTTCGCTGTGCTACAATAAGCTCTGTCGACGAACTTTACGAGTTGGCTTGGCAATACTAGCTATGATTATGACTGTAGTAATAGTGATATATGCCTTCACAAAATTCCTACATACTATCAGATCAAACATAAACTTAGTCAGACTAAACTGGTTTAGTATCTGTTATAATTTAAATGAATCGGTCGTTGTATGGCTCACTCTTCTTATTCTCACAAGTTTCCTTCTGTATCAAGTAATACTCGGCCCAGCATGTTATTTTTTGACTCTATTTTTCCGACGCCAACTGTGGGGGGTTTACTCAGAACAGAGTTCCAATTTTTTTGGGCCACTGCAAGAACTACACCGCAGTCGACGAAGTGCGAGACGAGAACGGCGAAAACGACGAAAACACCTAATCCTAGTGCAAGTTTGACGAGTTATCGTACCTGATGACCAACCCTTTGCAGGGAGGTTAGTAGTAATCTGTTACCTCATGACCTGTACGCTGTTGGGTCTGATTTTCTATACTCGCATACCCTTGCAAAGAATGGTGGGAAAAAATTTCAAAGAGAATGAGCTTGGCTTTGGGCAGGTCTTGGCAGCAGTGATGTGGCTGCCCGTTGTGGTCGAATACTTTCAGATTGCCTTTTGTATGTCCCTATACTGCGGCGTACGTAGTCGATATAGTGCAGTGCTCTGACAATATGATAGATGGCGACATACATGGGTTGAAAGGAAGACTGCCAGATACCTACACGGTCATGCGAGACAGCACTAATAATCCGTATCGTGGTACTCAGGATAGTGTATCTCAGGAGTTATGTACCGAAGGTCTCGTGGGAACATTACCATCCGGGGTACAATACACCGGAAGAAGCTGATACCATGCTGGTGGCGTTGGGTAGATGTTTGTAAAAGAATCGGTTTGTTTGTAATACAAAATATCATTTTTTGTAGGGTTTCTCAATATTTTTGAATGAACTCATTATTAGCTCCATACGAGAGACATCCATCACTCCCAGCCCTCTGCTGTACTGAATCCGTTTCCCCTCTCTGACGTAGGTCTTATTGATGACCCACAATTTCTACCCCGAGGTATATATCCGCAGGAAGAAGTCCCCAATGAAAAATCCCACATGCGCAGCCACTATACAAGGCAAACTCCCTGAAACTAGTTTATGAGCCCATGTGACACTATGCCATGCTTATTATATAAACCACAATTAGTGATAATGTGTATAGCTAATAAAATATTCAGTAGACTCAGCGTCTAGTCCTAAATGCATACCAACTAGCTACCAGAGGTCGGCATCATCGATCATCACTCGCCGCAAATTCAAGGCAAATTTTGTATGAAATATCAAATGATATTTTGTTACTAAGTGGTGTTTCGCGCTTAATCCTTGACCGTCCTGTGCGACTGGTGAGGCCGCTTAGATTGAGTGGTACTCGAGTATCAGGTTACATTGTTTCGTGTTGAACGTCGCCCATTTAAAAAGCTTAAAAATACAAGGTTCTTGCTACATTTCAATGGATTCGACGACAGTTGTATAACCACAGATTCGCAGGCTATCTGTAAGTATACCTACTGCTGGATGTCCGGGTGACTACCGTTGACTAAGTCTCAGTAGTATGCTACAAGAAACGATTGCGGGAAAGTTAACATGCTAACGAGCGGGTACCTGCACGCAAGATTAATGTAGCCGTAATGCACTCCAAAAAGCAGTTGCGAAAGACAACATTGAATTGGTTCGACTGTTACTGAATGCCGGTGCCGATATCAATTCTGACGGTGGCAAAGCACTCCTGACAGCAATGCACGATAAGAACAATGCACTGGTTTACCTTCTGCTGGATGCAGGTGCAGGTGGTAATGCCCAAAATGATATATATGACTACTCTACACTTAGAATGGCGGTTAACGAAGGCGACGTGGAACTAGCTGGACTTTTATTGGATAAAGGCGCGGACGTTAATTTCGAGGATGGTTATGCACTCTGGACAGCAGTGAAACGGAGAATATCGAACTGGTTCAACTCCTGCTAAATGCGGAGGCGGATGTTAATCTCCATGATGAGGAATACTACTCTGCGTTCGAAATTGCGGTAATTGGAGGCGACATGAGGCTAGTTAAACTTCTGCTGGATGCAGGCGGAGATGTCAGTTCTTGGGATGGTGCTGCGCTGCGAAAGGTTGTGGCGGACGGCAATATTGAACTTCTGCAACTTCTGATAGATAAGGGTGCGAATGTCAATGCCCCACCCCCCGAGGATGGCGGAAGAACTGCACTACAAGCTGCGGCGGAAGCGAGAAATGCAGAAGTTGTACGAATCCTGTTGGACGCAAGCGCCGATGTCAATGCACAAGCGGAACTATCGGGCGGAATAACGGCCCTCCAAGTAGCCGCAATCAAGGGTAATTTGGAAATTGTTGTTATACTGCTTGAGGCTGGTGCAGATGTCAATGTTGAACCAGCAGTGAACTACGGCCGAACTGCGCTTGAAGGGGCTTCAGAACACGGTCGTTTGGATATGGTGCAATTCTTGCTTAGCTGTGGAGCCGGCACAGACAATCCGAGCGAGAAGAGCTATGAATCGGCTGCAAAACTGGCGGAAAAGGAAGGACACTATATCATTGCAAAACTTCTTAGAGAGTATCCAATCTAGTTTCTTGTTGGAATGGCGAAGCGGGGTTTTATCGCTCTCGGTTTATCTTTATGATTTTCTTTCGTTATTCAATCTTTCTGTAGAAGTTATTTTTATGTGATTCGATCGGGAGAGCTCCGGAAATATAAGGTACAGAAGCTGATACAAACTGGAAACATCAGCTAAAGTTTCACTGTTAGGCGAGGGATTTATCGGTCATATTATAGTGCGTCTCGATGTACCTGTGTCTTTATTTGTAGGTGGATGCCGTTGCTTGTTATGAGATACTGGAGATAGTTATTCATGTACGGTTAAGATGCATGTTTCCTTTTCCTGTTCATACACTATCACTCGCGACAACCCGCGTGAGTAATGTTACTTGTATACTTAGAAGATCAGCCCCAATGGGGCCGTAGGACATGCGGACCAGCAGGCCGAGGCCCGAGGTCGCGGGTACGGCACTCGGCTGTAAGATAAACTTACTCAGGTGTACATATATGGCCTTGTAGGTCTCGTAGATACAATCAAGTCAATCAAGCATCTATTCGTACCTCACAAAGTAACAGGTTATGAGCCCGGCGGTCGCAACCATCTAAAACTATTCTTATTCCTGCCTGAAACACTTTATACTCCTTCTGGTTACTCTCCACACTATAATCACATCACCTAACTCTATTTGTTCCACTGAAATCCCATCACCCCAGCGACGATGCTAAAACATCAAAACAAACAATCTAATTCGAACTCAACACCACCATGAAGAAAATCTCACGATGTCTACTCCAACCTCCAACCTTCCAAACTACAATAAGACCCAATGGCGTAACGTCCCTCTGCTTACTCACCTTAACTATGATTTGTGGGTAGAGACCATGATACTGGTTCTCGAAGCCATGGGAACATATAACATCATCACTGGAGAAGAACCTGAACCCCAGAATCTCCATATCAACTACACTAATTGGAAGGCCTGAGATGGCCAGATCACTACCTGCATACTACTCTCCTGCTCCCTGGATATTAGAACCTATCTCAAGGGCGTATAAAGCCCACAAACAATGTAGCACACTCTCCAAGAACGTCTTGATAATACAACAACACTCATTGGTCGAACTGCACTTCTCCGCAAATTCCGCGCAACTCAACCTCAAAAAGATCAACCACTCCAAGAATACTTCAATAAGCTCCGAGAATTCCACAATCTGTTAGCCGGATCGACTGAAGCCATCTCCGATAATGAACTTCGCACACACATATATACCACTCTGTCAGGACAGTATGTCATGACGGTCAGAATCTTACAATGTCAAACTCTTATTCCAACAGTCGAAGAAGTCATGGATGTCCTAAAAGAGGATGAATGAACTACGGCCATCATCAATGAAATCGGAGATGCCACCACTGGATCAGCCCTTCACATCCAATGAGGCGGCTACAAAAGCCAAGGCTGAGGCCGAGGTGATGGCCATGGTCGCCGCCGTGGCCACAGCAAATAGCAAAGATACGGAAATCAAGGAGAATCCAGGGATAATGAGGATAATGAATACTCCTGCACACACTGTAAAATGAATAACCTTTGTACCGAGAATTGTGAAATTCTCAAGTGACGCAGTATATACAGTGGCAGCAGCAGCTTCAAGAAGGAAAACAGCAGACCATGCTTCTACTGCAGAAAACAATGCCATGTTCAGGCCGAATGCTACGATCACCAGAAAGGGTGCTATGCTCAAAATAGCATCACGAAACGGAACAACAACGGTAAAATGGCAGAAGCAAACGCAGGGCTGACCCAGCACGGCATTTCTGCCGGAGAAGACCTTTTCTGACCATCCGACGATTCCGAACAAGCCATCACCACTGCACATGCCGCTCTTTCCACCGCAAATGTTCTATCTACATCTACTTCCACAACCTTGATGGTAGGCTCAGGCACTTCTCATCACATGTGTAACAACCGCAACTGATTCGTTTCATATAAAAGACTGATATCACCAATTTCTATTGAACTCGGAGATGAAACAATGGTAATCGCTACCCACCGTGGCCTCATTGACATATTGCAGAGATAGACTACTCTAAGCCTGAAAGCCCTGTATACACCTACGTTCTGTTTATCTTTACTTCCAATCAATCAGCTTGACCGCTCCAACTACACTACTATCTTTCGACAAGGCATCTGCTCTATATCTATGGACTGAATTGTACTTATTGCCAAATGAGTAAGAGACCTCTACTTTCTCCAATCTCATAACGACACTCAAGCTCTCACCTCCAAAACTGGTAGAAGCCAGCCCACAAGCGGACTTACTACTGCACTTCCAATTACAACCACCGAACCAGACAAATCCTTGATTACCTCCACCTGTGGTATTGTCCATTGGCCCATCTACACCATACTACTATGAAAAGCCTCATTGACGGCTCCGAGATGTTAAACTCCCACACATATGACATCTGCACACAGGTGAAATATAAGCAACAGTTTATTCGAACCAAAGTTTCTCGAACAACCACACCGTTCGAATTGGTACACTCTGACACCTGCGGCCCTTTTGGGACTCCGAACAAGGCTGATCACCTATACTCTATTCTCTTCATTGACGACTACATGCGCTGGACAACCGTCTACCTACTCTCTGATACGAAACAAGAAATCTGCATTGCCGGATATCAGTATTTTCAAGCCAAAGTGTAAGGACGTACGTCCGTGTACGGCCTCATATAAGAGTAGATACGGTTGCAAACGAGGATTCGAGAATGAGGTAGATTCAATAGGTAAGATTGGTAAGGTTATCGATGGCGTGCAAGAGCACTCGCACGAGCTGACTATATACTGGGCGGATCGACGGTTACCCTGCCATAGGCCGGCCGCCATTACACAAAGTCGATGCATCAAACAAAGGTCACAAAATTAAATGATTCTGATATGATAATGGCCGAGAAGAATTCGACAACAAAGTCTTCTGAATGCGACTGGCCTCACCCGGCACTACACTTGAATTCTGCCGCCAATATGCACACCATAAAAACGGTGTTGCAGAGTGAATAGTCTGAACAATCACAGAGAAGGCTAGAGCAATGAAGCTTGACTCCCAAGTACCATTCGAATTCTGGGGGGAAGCAGTGAACACGGCTGTATATCTACACCAGAACATGCCAAATCAGGACCTAACCAAGAAAGATTATCGAGACGGCTATAAGGCTCTGTAAGAAACTCAGTACAAAATAATTAACACCTACGGACAGCCAGAATACGAAGCCGATGATCCCTCACAAAAGCTAATAAATTATAAAGCTTCAATTGATCATCTCCGTCGATTTGGATGCCAAGTCAGTGAATTAACACCAGAGTGTCAGCGTATTGACAAGAAACTTGGCCCACGATCTAAACCCGGCTGGATGATGGTTGGTTATGTACACGATAGTACTACAACTTGGAGGATCTGGGATCCAGAATTTAAAAAATTAATGACTCATTCAGAGGACATCTTCGACAAAGAATGAAATGCATACGTATCATACCCACAATCACTAAAAAGAAGATTCGAGGCATATGAAAAGACTACCAAAATTGATATATTTGATCTACCACAATAAGAAGTACATACGGAAATAATTGACAAAGATTCTGGTGGAGTGGATGAGGAGATGTTTCACGGCCACACTCGGGAGAGTAGAGCGAATGATAGCATTTCTCACAGCCGTACCAGAAGTGGAAAGGTTGCCCCTGATATGACTGGAGCTAACGCCAAGATTACCCCCAATATGGCTGGAGCAGATGCCGGTCTCCCATCACACACAACTGGTGTAATGGCGGTGCCAGGTGCACTTGGCTCTCAAGCGTACTTGGCTGCCGAGGCCAGGTAACTACACTTCATATATAATCACCTCGTGAAGTGCTTTTGGCACGCCAGCCATTATCTTACCTACAATTGATATCAATATTACTTATTCCCATTTGCAACCGTATCTACACATATCCACCCATACAAGGACGTACGTCCTTACACTGTAATCGATTTTCAGTCACCAGATACGTTTGGCACACGGGATTTCGTGATTTCTTTACTTTTTCGACACGTCAGTCCTACACAGAGAACTATCGTTAGATTGTCGATACAAGATAAGTAATCACCCAATTGAGTTGATTGACGGTAGTTGGGACGATTCCGAGATGATTTAGATGCCAATCAGTCCTGAGAGACATGTCACCTGCCATGATAGGCACTCCTGAGAACTTGAAAAATGTCACCATTCACAACCTACAACGAGTATCATCACTAGAACGATGAATCAGGATAAGTATACCGTCAATCAAGTCAATTGACTGCCGCAGAGACGATTCCAAAGTCAATTGGCCCTGGGGGAGGTGTCGCCGGCTGTAATGGCGGCCGGCCTATGGCAGGGTAACCGTCGATCCGCCCAGTATATAGTCAGCTCGTGCGAGTGCTCTTGCACGCCATCGATAACCTTACCAATCTTATGTATTGAATCTACCTCATTCTCGAATCCACGTTTGCAACCGTATCTACGCTTATACTCTTATATTCGGCCGTACACGGTCGTACGTCCTTACACCGGCCAAGTAGGCTACTACTCCACATGACGATTCCGAATGAGTCGCAACACCTCACTTTTCGAGATCTACAAGCATCGAAACTTCATAAGTATTCCCATATCGTGTCAATTGACTACTACAGAGATGATTCCAAGGCGATTCGGAGGTCAATCGATTCGAAGAGTCACATCACCGACCGCGATCGTTCTATGTTCACACACACCTATACGTAGACGATTCGGGGGTCAATCGATCCCGAGAAACTCGTCACCGGCCCTGATGACCACTGCTGGGAAGACCTCGAAACACGTTAACGAGATCCATTGCATACGAATGGACGATCGAGACGAATCGAACCTAATCGAGCAAGAAGTGCTAGCGAACCTTCATCATCGACGACCTGGAAACACGTTTGACGAGATCAATCATATACGTACGAACGGTCGATGGCACCCTATTGAGCAGCTCGAAGTGCTAGCAAAGCCTTCATCAATGATACCCTTATACGCGTCGATTCATCGGTTCGACGAAAGCATTCATTTACCCCGAACGCGTCGGCCCATTGACGATCGAGTCTGGCGAGAAGTCACCGATAATAAACGCGTTCGATCAAGTACACTTGACGATTACCTTCCTCCGATCTGAGCGGAAGCTACGAAGCGCACTTGCAAGCGTCAGCATTGCACAGACGAAGTGCACTTACGGAGAATGATCATACGAGAATGGAAGTGCACTTACAGAGAAAGACTACCGATTGTCATATGATAGACCTACGAAGGCTTAAGTTCTACGGCTATGACTCGAAGCGAGTCAACGAGATAGTTGAGCAGAGATGACAGATCGTG
Source organism: Wilcoxina mikolae CBS 423.85 (assembly GCA_014904905.1). Lineage (NCBI taxonomy): Eukaryota > Fungi > Ascomycota > Pezizomycetes > Pezizales > Pyronemataceae > Wilcoxina > Wilcoxina mikolae. The sequence goes on along the minus strand of MU122152.1, from coordinate 263,164 downwards.
CTTCAGATCCGAATGGTAAGTATATCTATCCCGAATGTTGTAAAGTGTCAAGCAGATCAACGCCAATACTGCATTGTGCGATTCTACGAGACGGATGGGCAAGTACAAAACGCGAACAAACTCACACATCAAGTCATCGTATCTCCTAGCAGGAATGGATGCACATCAAGTCATCGTATCTCCTAGTGGGAATGGACACACATCAATGTCATTGTATCCCCTAGCGGGAATGGACGCATCCTCTCCTCCATATCCCTGATCAGTATTGGGCAAATGGTTATCCTTTTGTATATAGGAGAGATAACCCTTCGGTTGATGAACCGGAGGTGCTGGTCGTGCCTATGGCATATGACCTGAGGTCGACTGGACATCCGGTCGACTTCTAGCTCTGCGGACCCCAAGTGGCGATGCAAATAAACCGACGGCCACCGCCAATTTGACGTCGAATCCTCCACAGGTATCTGACTAGTTTCAGCCTTCAGGAGGGCGGTGAAGTAATTAAGTCTCCTGACATCTGCACAGAGCCACCACATTCAAGACTCTCTTAGCTAGCGACGAGATTCTATTAGCTAGCGACGAGATTCACGCGACATTCGCCATACGCCTTGGCGATTGCACAGGGTTCCTGTGAGCTTCCATGGAAGGCATCACCAATGGTGAGAGGAGCGCCTGGAGCTGGACGAGTGTGCAGGAGCAGCAGCGGTAGTTTCGGCAGAAGAGTTACTTTGCTGGTACTTGAATGACTGCTACCGGCTCGCCGAGTCAAGAAGGGAGTTCACCGGCTGCGGTGCATTGGTTCCATTGTGGAAGGCCGTTAGACCCATGGCTCCTGGTTTCCGCGACATTTACCGCTCCATCTTTTGCATTGATCAAATTGGCTAACACGAGTGGAGCAGAAACGGCGTTGTATAAGATATACTGGCCAATACAGCGGAGTTGATGGACGTGCACCGATAGCGCAACCGAGTATCAGTAATTTGTGAAGGTTTTTAGTCAAGGCAGATGCTGCCACCGCACCGGTCAATGGACCATGTGATCGACCTGGAACCAGGACACAAGCTACAATATTGGCGTACCTATTACCTGTCGGAGGTTGAGTCAAGAACTCTAAAAGGCCTACATCGAGACAAACCTGGCCAATGGTCTTATCCTGCGGCCATCATCACTGGCGCCGATTTCTTTGCAAAGAAAAAGGACGGCGACTTGAAATTCTGAAGTTGACTACCGAGCTCTCAAGGCGAGCACAGTCAAGAATCGCTGCTGGGCGGATGGCACATATTGAGCCATGGGAGAGCTGTGGAATGCAGAGTGCAATCGTGCTCACCCTTGAGAAGGATAACAAGGGTCTTCTTGCCGCTATGGCGATACAAGGTTACGTTCAAATCTATCCTTTTCTTTAAGAAACACTTACTTTATATGAGATTCTGCGAGACTTGCAATTGAATGCAGATACAGAAGTACGAAGCCCCAATCGCAATCGAAACCGCCTTATCAACAAGAAAATCAATGAGAATTGACACTGCATTTAGTCATTGACGGAGCACCAACCTCAAAATGAAGAGAATGACTGTTCCGGAATCAGAGAAACCGCTACTATGACGAAAATCCGCACCAGAAGTGCTGGAACGATAACCCATCATACAGCAGACCAAGCACAAACAACCCCGCCGACGGCCAGTCAAGGCGGCCCGATTATTAGATCGGCTACGAGAAGCTTGTCGGACGGCTCTTGGCGATCCTGGCAATTGAATCCTATGATGACCTCCTACCAATGATTAAGGAGGCCCAGGTTACTGACCCATTGGCGGTCGACGTCTCGGGTAAGCTAGTCAATAGCCCCATGGCCAAATCCGAAGCTGAAGACGAGAACCAATTGAGTGCCATCGTTGGAGCTCTGACCTATGAGGGGAGGATATATGTCCCTTCGGACAATGCTCTCCGCGGACAAGTGATAGGTCTCTTTCATGACAACCCTGAGTCTGGTCACTTTGGAACTCTTAAAACTGCTGAGTTAGTCTCTAGGGAATTCTATTGGCCTACGATGAATACGTACTTAAGCAACGCAAGTACACCGAGAAGCCTGGGAGCGAACGAGAAGTCAATGGCTACACTACTGGTCTTCATCACCGAATCGGAAGCGCCACCGAATGCATCGAATGCACAATCAGCTGCAGCCAACGATCAATGGAGTCAACCGCACCCAGTGCTAGTGGCAGAGAGCCAGCCAAATCAGCAATCGAGATGTCAAGCTGGGCGGAATGCGAACCGGCTGCAATGCTTGATGGACGTATGAGAAGGCTACTGTGTCGGAGCTTCAGTGCCAAGAGTGCGGACGCACCAAATTACATTGAAACTATGACCTTGTACGGAACGCTTATGAATTAAATATATCAATGAATATGCTCTGCAATTGGCCTTAACTAAACGAAGCTGCGACGATAATTGATTGACGTTGCCACAAATAGTGGTGTCTAACCGTATCAGGCTTGACTTTAGGGTGTGACCCCTACAGCTAGGCTCGGAAGGGCATAGCGTGCGAAAACCCACTACTTTCGTGGATTCGGAGGTCAAAGATGCCGCAACTCGAACGAGCATGACGAATACATGTCGATATATGACTGCAATCGAGGGCCGAACGAGGCCGACACAAGTCAACCAATCTGAAGCAGAATGATAACTGAAAGTTGAATCCAGATGACCGATATATGAGTCAACTTGGGGCCAATCAGTGAGACGCATATGATCAATGCCGAGAGTGGAGGCTATCACTGATGAGGTCTACCGTGTGCTTGGATATACGAAAGCACAGATATGGAATTGGAGAAATCATATGAATCTGAGGGCCTTCAAGAGCAACTATGACCAAGATAAGTACATCATGCAATTATGCTAGTTGACTGCTGCAGAGATGCATTACCGGCCTCGATGGCCTTACCCCTCAGATGATGTTCATGAACGCATTCAACGAAGGAAATCGTATATGCACGATTGATCGATTAGTCGGAAGTCGATACTTCGTCTGGCATATTACGTGTCAACTACGATATACCGATGCCGAATGACGCCCGCAAGTCGGCCAATAGCATTTAGGGATTCGAGCACCACCGAGCTAGCACTACGGAGATCAAATGCTTGTATTCGGAGAAACTGGAAGTCCACTTGGATATTCGGAACCATGGACTTGCAATCCTGCTAAAGCAGTGGGCTTGGAACGAGGCCGGCTGAAGGAGTGGCTTCGATTTGGAGGTGGACTTGGAGGATTCAGGGTCAATTGGACATTTACTTCTTGCTTTCTACTTCTTTTCTTCTCCTTCTCTTCTTATGGATTTCGGCCCGGTACAAATGGCGTCGGCACGGGTTTTACCACCTACCACTGGAGGTGGATTTCCCCGTGCACCAAATCCGCCGTGAGGCTGCCGTGATGGCACCAATCGGTTGTGGGACTTATGCAGGCATATACAGGCGTACGCACCTTATCTTGTCTTTCTTCATATATATATGTTGCAGGCTAGGAGGTCTGCTTATAAAGAGGGGGATGATGTAATGGCGGTGCCAGGTGCACTTGGCTCTCAAGCGTACTTGGCTGCCGAGGCTGGATAACCACCCTTCATATATAATCACCTCACAAAGTGCTTTTGGCACGCCAGCGATTATCTTACCTACAATTGATATCTATATTACTTATTCCCGTTTGCAACTGTATGTACATATATCCACCCATACTAGGACGTATGTCCTTACAACTGGGCACAAGATGGGCAGGGAGACCGAATCCCACCTGCTTCAGATGATGGAAAAGCTACAAGTACTACAAAAGTAGGCCTTTCACATATGCCTCCTGATGAGGACAACCACACTTATTTTCACTGAGAGCTAACTGGTAGTCACCATCAGACTCTCAATTCTCATGACCAAGCCTTATCTAGAGACGAGATAATCACAAATAGAAACATACGAAGACAGATAAACTCTGTACGATGAACTTTCACAGTGACCAAGAAGCCAAAAGCCCCAGTGATCGTATCAACCGATAGAGTTACTAGAAGCTTGATGTAAGGATGTACATCCACGTATGGGTGGATATGTGTAGATACAGTTGCAAATGGAAATAAGTAATATAGATATCAATTGAAGGTAAGATAATCGCTAGCATGTCAAAAGCACTTCACGAGGTGATTATATATGAAGGGCGGTTACCTGGTCTCAGCAGCCAATTGCACTTGAGAAGGCCAAGTGCACCTGGCACTGACATTACACTCGACAAGAGAAAACATCAATGTCTCTGAACTGATACACAAATCTTTAGCATCAACTGCTAATAATAATCTCTGATCATACGATGAAGCCATATCAGGGCCACTAAAATACGAATGGAAAGCCACGATCCTTGAAGAATCCAAATCAATCCAACGAAACAAGACTTTCACAGTATTTGATGATTTCAACGATCTAACTGCAACAAAGCCAATGGGCTCGAAATGGGTTTTGAAGACGAAATGTAACCTGATAGGTCGACACGCTAAAAAGCCAGACTAGTGATTAAAGGCTATGAACAAACACATCATGGCAAGACATATACACCCATTGGTAAATTATCGACTTTCAGACTCCTTATAAGCCTTGCTGCATGAGAGGGCTGGAACATCGATCACCTAGACGTAGTCACCGTGTTCCTGAATCCCAAAGTCGATAATGATCCTCTTTACAATGAACTTCCAGGGGGATGGCCTTTCGCGGGCAGTATTGTACGCCTAAACAAGGCTATCTACGGCTTGAAACAGGCACCACGGCTGTGATATCGACATATAAATGCTTTTCTACTCTCCCTGGACTTTATCCAATCAGAAGCCGATCTGAACCTTTACATACAGAGAGCTATTCTCCTACTTCTCTACGTCGACGACATTCTATTAACCTATGTAGCGGCTGCGACAAATGATGTTGAAGTAATCAAGGTAAAACTCTCAGAAGTGTATAGCATCACAAACCTCGAGCCAGCTCACCAATTTCTTGGAATCAAAATCTACAGCGAAAATTATTGCTCTATAAGCATTGCTCAATAGGTCTTCACCGATTCAGTTCTCTCTCAATTCCACATGGAAAATGCCAACAACACCTTGATTCCACCCGACGATAAAGTCAAACTAGACCTTGCTGAGTCTGATATGGGGGCAGTTGATCCCAGGGAATATCAAGCAATCGTTGGCTCCCTAATGTACATCGCTCTAGCCATGAGACCTGATATATCATTTGCAGTTGCCACTCTCAGCAGATACAATTCAAAGATACTCGCCTCGCCCCTTACAGCTGCCAAATGCATTGTACTATACCTCAAAGCCACCAAGGAGTACTGACTTCACTATACCGGCCAGAATTAGCTCACCAGATTCATCAACTCTGAATGGACTTCTGACAGTGGCGATCGAAAATCACAAGGCGGGAATATCTTCATTTTCAAAGGTCCGATTTCATGGCAATTCTGGAAACAGGACCTTGTGACTACCTCCACGCTCGAGGCTGAATACATCGCATGCTCGGAAGCTTCTAGAGAAGGTTGATGGCTGTCACAGCTTTAAAATGACCTGGGTGAGAATCTAGAGCCGCTCCCAATTCCATGTGATTCACAGGGAGCAGTCACACATATCATCGAAGGAATAACCTAGGTGAGAACCAGGCATATCGATGTCTGTTATCCCAACAGCCACCACATGCATGAATGCAGCAATATCAACTACTCCTGGATCTCAACCGACGAAAACACTGCCAACATCTTCATTAAGGCACTACCAAGGCAAAAACACGAAAGGTTCATCAAGGGCATGAGCTTGGACTAAGAAGGCAGGCTACGATTACGTGATACCTCCAAACGACCAATCAAGTTTGCTTAATTCCCGCCAAGCCTGGACGCAAGCAAGTTTATCATCAATTATGACTCAGTTCGAAGTCGATTTAAGGTTATAAGTTTACCTCGTTTCATGTTTCATTACTATTCTTAGTACACAATGTCAGACCGCTCCTTCTTATCACCTTTTCATAGCACTGTTTGGGATAGCCACCCTAAAAGCTATAGTTGTAATCATTCCCTACCTACCGCTGTCACGATAAGGAGGAGGGTTTTAATGAAGTACTGGAGGATATTATTTGGTTTTCCTATGAACTGTAGGAAGAGGGGAAAGTGTTACTTGTATTCTTAGAAGATCAGCTCCAAAGGGGCGGTAGGACATGCAGACCAGCAGGTGGGGCCCGAGGTCGCAGGTACGTCACTCGGCTGTAAGATGAACTTACTCAGGTGTACATATATGGCCATGTAGGCCTTGTAGATACAATTAAGTCAATTAAGCATCTATTCGTACCTCACAAAGTAACAAGCAATGTTATATGTATACTTAGAAGAACAGCCTCAATAGATCTGTAGGGCATGCGGACATACAGGTACACGCATGTTGAGGTTCTGAGATCCAAGCTAAGGCACTCAGCAGTAAGACCAACCTACTCAGGTGTACATATATGGCCTTGTAGGCCTCGTAGATATAATTCAGTTAATCAAGAATCTACTCATCACTTATAGTAACAAGTAATATTACTTTGAGTGAAGAATAGATGCTTGATTGTAATGTATAAATCTATGCTGAATCTTATGGTCTATATAGAGCCTGCCATACAGTCTAAAACCTCTCGTGATTATGTACTAATGCATATCCTCGAACACATCTCAGGTTCCCATATAAGCCATGGTGTCATACAAGATCTCATACATACGATCCTGATACATATATGTAACAAGTAATCTTGCATGGATATCAGGTGGCGTGTGGTGAGTGGCAATGGTAGCACAGATATCCCCGAAGATATATCCGAGAATTATTTGTATATATGTGGAGTTGTTCTCCTTCTCTCTTCACCCTGAACCTTAGTCTATGCAAACTGTTCTCCCCTCCATATTCGCAACAAGTAACCGTTGGTCCTATCTGGTCTATAGAGCAAGATCATGTCGAAACATATTGTATTCTGATATGAGGTCATGCTAGAACATATTTTGGAAAAGTCTACAGTGTTCTGGGAATTCGAACAGATTTCCAACAATAACCTCCAGCTTATCCATATCATATGAAAACCAGTACAAGGAAGTATTATTGGAATCGGTACCTACATTATAGGGGTTTTCAATAAAGGTTGTAAGCCTTATAATACTAACATTTGGTCGTAAACTCTTAGAGAAGCATTCAGGATTGTTTAAGGATATATTACAGTATTCCATACTGTGAGAATCGTGAATGCATTGCTGGGAGTTTTATCGAACACATTCAGGGGGCTTGGAGTCTGTCTTTGCCTCAAGAGTTTGCGTGCGATATCGAGGATGGTCGCTGTTGAAGTGTTTATAGAGCCACAGGTCATACTTGTAAGGTTTCAAGCAAATTAGACAGAAACAGTTTGGAGTTTGTATGGGAGCCATGGTGTGCATGGTGCAGACAATGCTGAGAGCTGTATATACAGTCCACAGAATGTCTTGTGTGTTGTCATGCATAGATTGTAGCCATGCAGGGGTAGTGGAATTGAGGTTTCCACCCACTTCCCTTCATCTCTTATGATCCAAGAGTAAAAGATTGATTATTTTTAATCCTTGCAAGACCGAAGAAAAGGGAAATCGGAAAAGAGATAAATCATCACCCTCTGCACCACAGCTCACTCAATTGACTATCGGTTCGACCAATCAGGATTCTTGCATCTAGTCAAGAGGTACATGCAAGCAATAAGATTGGTCATATCCATTCTACTACAGGAGCTTCCCAATATTGGTGACCGTGCGGAAGTCTATTACTGTCTGGTAACATGTTCATGGAATTCATCAAAGCATAGAAATTATTTATAAAACATGTACGTTTGAGCTGTAAGTGTACTTTGGCTGCCAGTATATCTCGCACAATTGCAAATAGGTTGTACTTATTGTATGGCATACGAAACCTACACAGCTGTATATAAAATGCCAAGACACTGGAATATACTGCAGATACAGTTTGTCACAATATAGCCACACCTACAGAGTCTAATATGAAACTAAAGGTATGGCTTAAAAAACAATGAATCCATGGACTTGCTTGTTTCCTTGCTTGTTTGATATTTGACCAGACGGATAATACGAAATATGCAAGACAACATGTGATATCACTCGTTTGTTGTACTAAGACACGAGTTCAGACTTCATGACACCACTGTACAGATTCAAATGGTGATTTCTGGAGAGGTCTATATACTTTCAGGGATGCCAGTGATAATTGTCTTACATTATATGGCAGGTTCTGACTGTTTGTATCACCACACAGCAATATTATGTTGGAACTTGATGTCCCAGATGTATGGTAGGAAACAAAACTGACAGACTTCGATGCTTTGACCCAACAGTCGTATGACAAGTAATTTTCACATTCAAGGAGTAGTTCAAACAACTCTCAGAGTCGTATAAAACATAAGGTACGTCTTTCAAGCCAGAAGAGAAGTGCCGATGGTGGCTCATAATCAGGTGTAAGGACATACATCCTCGTATGTATGGATATGTTTAGATACACTTGCAAACGAGAGTAAGTGATAAAGATATCAATTGTCAGGTAAAGCAAGTAAGTAAGTAAGTAAAGTAAGTAAGTAGGTAAGTAGGTAAGATAATCGCCAGCATGCCAAAAACATTATGCGAGGTGACTAAATATGACGAGTGCTTACTCGACCTCATCTGCCAAGTGCACTTGGAAGGCCAAGTCGACCTGTGAGCCAAGTGTACTTATGAGGCCATGTACACCTGGTACCACCATTACATTATGCCCCTCTTTATTCGCAGACCTCCTGGGCTGTATCATATATATATATAAAGAGGAACAGGATTACGTGCGTACGCCTTCGTACGTCTGCATAATTCTCAAGACCGATCTGTACCATTATGGCAGCCTCACAGGTGATCTGGTGCTTGGAGAAATCCACCACTAGTGGTAGCTAGTACAATCCGTGTAGACGCCATTTATACTGGGCCGAAATCCATAAGAAACGAAGTGAAGAAAGAGAAGAGAAGAGAAGAGAAGAAATCGTCCAATTGACTCTGAATCCTCCAAGTCCACTCCTTGTGCAGGCTTGCAGGTCCATGGTTGCGAATATCCAAGTAGACTTCTAGTGTCCCTGAATGCAAGCAATTGATCCCTGTAGTGGTAGCTCGGTAGTGTTTGAATTGGTACATGCTATTGACTGACTTGCAGGCATTATTCGGCATCGATATATCGTAGTTGACACGTAATATGCCCGACGAAGTGATCATTGCAGCGTAGGTTCAACACAGCTTTATTCTCCAGCACTGAAATATGCTGACCTCGACTTCCGACTAATCGATTGATCGTTTGTATACAATTTCTCTTGTCGAACCAATTTCGAAATCTCGGAGGCAGCTATCATAGTCGATAACGCATCTCTGTAGCAGTCAACTAGCATAATTGTACTATGTACTTATGTTGGTCATAGCTGCTCTTGGGAGCTCTCGAATTCGTATGATTTTTCCAATTCCATATCTCTGTGCTTTCGTATATCCAAGCATATGGCAGATCTCATTGGTAATAGCCTGATCATATACGTCTCACCAATTGGCTCCAGATTGAATCGTATATCAGTTTTCGGGATCTGACTTTCCATTGTCAATCTGCTACAGATTGGTTGACCTGTGTCGGCCTCGTTCGGCCCTCGTTGTAATCATCATATGTCAACATGCATTCGATCATGCTCTTTCCAGTTGCTGTATCTAACTCATCAATTTGCCATAAGGTCATACTCACAACGTAACAAAGTATACTCAAGGTGTATCAAGGCATCCATTCTCCGATTCTCATGCCATCGACTTTCAAATCCACAAGCCAAGCTGTAGGGTGCATACCCTAAATCTAGCCTGATACAGTTAATCACCACTATCTGGGGCGAAGTCATTCAACTATCGTCATGGCTTCGTGGGTGCTCTCGGAGACAAAGGCCAATTGCAGAGTATATTCGTTCCTTTATATATCTAATTCGTAAGCATTCCCCTGTACAATGTCATAGATACCATTCAATGTGGTCTGTTCGTGCTCTCAGCTCTGAAGATTCAGTGTGGTAGCCTTCTGATATGTCCATTAAGGATTGCAGCCTGTTGTGCATTCGGTGCATTTGGTGGTACTTCCGATTCAGTGATGAAGATCAGTCAGGTAGCCATTCACTTGTCATTCGTTCGCAGGCTTCTCAGTACACTTGCACTTACTCTCATAGACTTACTTCACAGTTGCTGATGTGCTTTCTTATGTACGCATCCATCGTAGGCCAATGGAAATCTCTAGAGACTAACTCAGCAGTTGTAAGAGTTCCAATGTGACTGGACTCAGGGTTGCCATGAAAGAGACTTATAACTTTACCGAAAGAAGTATCGTCCGCTGTAAGGGTATACGTCCGTGTACGGCCTTGTATAAGAGTATTAGGGTAGATACGGTTGCAAACGAGGATTCGAGAATGAGGTAGATTCAATAGGTAAGGTTATCGATGGCGTGCAAGAGCACTTGCACGAGCTGACTATATACGGGGCGGATGGACAGTTACCCTGCCATAGGCCGCCATTACATCCCAGTGACATATGTTCTTTTCTCGTAGGTCAGAGCTGCAGCGACGATACTCCATTGTCTCTTATCTTCAGCTTCGGCTGTGGCTTCGGCTGCGGCCATTCGGTTATCGACTAGCATACCCGAGACATCGACCGCCAATGGATCAGTAGCTTGGGCATTCTCAATTGCCGGTAGAAAGGAGGACATCGTAGGGTTCAAATGTCAGGGTCGTCAAGAGCCATCCGACAGGCTACTCGTAGCCAATCTCATAATCGGGCCGTCTCGACGATCCATCAGTGGTGTTCGTTGTGCCTTCCAGGTGCTCGATAGTGACATTGTAGGCCCATAAGATCTCATTGACTTCCAGCGTACCTGCAAGCCAAGTTTGCTGACGAGGCCAAGTGCACCTGCCAGCCAAGAGCACCTACAAGGCCAAGTACATCTGCCAGCCAAGTGCACTTACGATGCCAGGTGCACTTGACATCTGCAGTATGATGGATTCATTGCGGTGGTAATGGTGAGTTATTCCAGTATTTGCGGTGCGGAATTCGTTTGAAGTAGAGGTTTCTTGATTTCCGTAATAATCATTCTCCTCTTTTGAGGTCAATGCTCCATCGACGACTAAATACAGTGTGTATTCCTATCCATTTTCTCGTTGATGAGTCGGTTTCGCTTGCCATTTCGGCTTTTTTGCTACTGTATCTGCATTGAATTGCAAGTCTCGCAGAATCTCTTATAAAGTAAGTATTTCATAGAGAAAAAGATAGAATTAAAACGTAACCTTGTATCGCCATATCGGCAAGATGCACTGTGCACTTGAGAAACCTGCATTGTGTGGCTCTCCCATGGCAAGATAAGTGCCATCTGTCCAACAGCCATTTCTCATCACAGCCAATATGGTCAGGTATCTCCGAAATTGATGGAATGGGGTAACGATTCTTGATTGTACCTGCGTTGAGAGCTTGGTATTCCACTGAGTCTTATGCTGCCGTCCTTCTTCTTTGCAAATAGTATCGGCACTGCCGCTGGTGATGATGTCCACTGGATGAAAACACTGGTCAGATTTGTCTCCATATAGGCTTTTAGAGTTGTTGACTCAACCTCCGACAGATAATAGTACTCCCACATGGAAGCTTGTACCCGGGATCGATCGCATGGTCACTTGATCAGTGCGGTGGCAGTGTCTGCATTGACTAAAGATCTCAACCAACTCCGGATATTTGGCTGGTATATAACCACCACCGTAGATCGGTACCATTGATATGGTATCAATATTTGGTTTATCATCATTTCTCTGGTGGCACAATCAGTACATCTGTCCTCTCTGATATCAGGTTGGGCTATCGGTGTGCATCCATCATCTCCGCTGAATGGGCCAGTCTATCTTATACAACGCTGTTTCTGCTCCACTCGTGTTTGCCAATTTGATCAAAGCAAAAGATGGAGTGGTAAATGTTGTGAAAACCAGAGGCAACGGATCTAACAGCCATCCACAATGGAACCAAGGTACCGCAGCCTGTGAACTACCTTCTTGACTCAGCGAGGGGGTAGCAGTCATTCAAGCTCTGCATTGTTGGTAACTCTTCTGCCGCAACTACCGCCACTGCTCCTGCTCACTTGTCCAGCTCCAGGGGCTTCTCCCACATGCGTTGTGCCTTGCATGGGAGTTCCCAGTAATCCTGTGCAATCGCCAAGTCGTCTGATGAATGCCTTGAGAATCTGGTCGCTAGCTATGAGACTCTCGAATGTGGCACATCAGCAACAACCCTAGTTTCCGTCAGGAATACCTGGGTGGTTCTGACGGCTCTGACGGCTCTGACGGAACCACGTATCCTCTGATGGATAATTACACGCAACCAGATGCTCAGGCAATAGGTTGCGTTGCATACTTACTCTGCGACAGCTATTATACCACGTCTCTTATTCTTGCGACGCGTTGCGTTGTATATTTCTCTGTGGACACTGATCGAACAAGCTCACCGCCCCGGTATCATGATTCCTTTACTTTGCGTCCAGAATGTGGTGACGTTTACGCATCATCAGAACGACACATGTGTTACACTCTTCACCGTAGCTCCAGTTATACTGTAGCCGTTTATACAATGCCTGGCGATGTTTATGCCTTTCATCAGCTGAGAGCCACATTTTACCTCTCCACTATTGCTATTTATCGGATGCGGCACTCTCCCCATATATATGTTTAGCTTAGAGATTTTGTCACTTATTACAATACAGTCTTCACTTCGGATACATAACTTGCTGTTCCATTTACTTTGCCATCATTGTATTTTACAGGTCTGAAATATACTGTCCAATCTTCACACTCTCTAGTACTATGCCCTCAGTCCTCCAAATTCAAAATTGATCCATCATGTGCTTGCGATGCTTCTTCCTCCTCATCCGCATGTGCATTGTCGCCATTGTCCACCTCATACCCATCAACATTACTGGTTTCCAGGTCAAACCTCTCGAGTTCAGTCACAGCCCATCGTCACCGCCTGGTGGTTAGGATGGCATCGCTCTCGTCGCTTTCATTACCTTCATCTTCGTAATTCCCACTGCCCCCGGGCATCCCGAAATGTAGTTCGTCATCAGTGCAATTGTTGTCTATTGGGATGTTTGGATCAGTGCTTCCGATCTCAGGCTCCTTAAACACGGATTCGGAGATTAAATAGTCAAGAAGAAAAGCATTGTCAATACATGCCGCTTCCGTGCTGATGACCATGTCAGGCGTTGGGTTCTCCGCCTGTTTGATCTGATGCTTGACAGTAGCAAGAGTGTTTTTATACACCCTCTGTTGGTAGCTCTCCGGTAGTGTGTTCCAGGTATTCATCAAGAATGTATACGTGTCTGCGACGCCAGGCACGGTTAACAACTTGCAACCTGTTGCAGTGCAGCAGGATGTGTTCTTACCACTGTCGTTCTTGTAGTTGAAGTAGTTCGAGCAAGCAGGGCTGTCTGCTTTCAGCTTTGACTTGGAAGCTTTCGGAGGAACACCTTTGTTCTTTTGCCCCTCCAGGACAGCATGGCACAATGCGGTTCAGGTAAACATGATCAGTGGTGAAGGTATATGACCGTCCTTGTCATCAATCATGGAATTATAAAATCCATCAGCATACTTACTGCGGTTATTCGACCGATGATAAAATGTGATGTAGATAAACTCCAAGATTACTTCCGCCAGGAAGTAATGGGGATGCTGGCTATTCGTTGGCAGCTTTCGACTCTCTCTGCATTGGATTTAGATCGAGTACACTACCTTCCACATGCTCTGCTACAGGAAAAAGATACTTATTGTCTGCCAGAAGGAAATCAAGAAACTTCAAATGCTCTGCGTCGGATTTAAAGCGGTAGAGATCATAAAGCTCTACTATGTTGTCCCTTGCTGATTGAATAAAATGGAAATTAACCTTATCGACTTGTACTCGAACCTAGTAACAGTTTGAGCATTTAATATCCAACGTTGGCCGTTTCTTCAGCATACCTCTTTCAAGATCTCCTTTGTGCGTACTTCAAATGCTATGGGCCAAATGTTGTTTTGCTGCATAGCGGTGTTCCAGCACTTCTCTATTATATGCCAGTGTGGAGCTTCAGCTAATGCTTTCGCAACGCATCGCGTTACATAACTTACCATCTCCAAGTCGCTTGCAATCATAAATGGCCGTCTGTTCCACATGTAGAGCTCCAGGAGTCTGCCCATTGCAAATACAAGACGCGTCATGTCTGAGTGACCATATCAATGGATGCCGTGACTGCCTCTATTTCTGATTCCTTTCTGTAGCTTGCATTCGCAGTGGATTTGTAATGATCGCGCGGGCTTCTGGATGAGGGATGGGGGTAGGCAGGTTTTCAAGACCGCTGAGAGGAGTGGGAATGCTAGCAATGCTGGATATGGGGCTGGATACAACGCGACACGTTGAGTCTGTCTGTGAGGTTCCTCCGGGTGCTGTTGTGCTACAACTACTTGTACCCAGTGAAGCGGTTGGAGTATTTATTGACTGTCGCTGTTTAGCGGACGGAGTGGAAGTCACGTGTTGAGTGATATCTGCAACGTGAGAATTGTTCACCGAAGATAAGAGGGTGGAGTTCTGACCTTGGATTGTAGAGCCTATGGAACTCCCTCCTTGAGAGGAATTGTTCTGACCAGCCGGTGTGGCAACACGTCTCTTAGCAGGGAGAAGCTGAGAAATTTCCGAAGGCCTACGCTTTTGTTGTTTCCAACGATTAGCAAGACTTCGAATATTTGGTACGACTGGAGTCTTATCAGGGTGAGGGTTTTGGGAAGGCAGAGTCCAATATAGATGTTCAACCTTAAGAATGTAGGAATACTTTGCTCTGCATGTATATGCAAATGCAGGGGAGATACACTCCTATTTGAGTAACCAGGGAGAGATTCAAAAATAAAGGGAGGTGCAGTATAGAACACACTAGACTCTAAATCACTATCGCCCGTGATGATACTCGGGAAGAGATCCCTTGAAAAGCGTTCAATTATTGGGTTAACTGCCATCAGATTAAACTCAGATTAAACTCAACATTGATATTTACTGTTACAGGAATATCTGAAGGTCAATTTGCACCGCTTGAAGGGTGTTGATACCTGCTTCACGCGATTATCATCGTATTGCACTCGTTCTTGGTACAATACTTCAAACTATCGATTGTGTATATCTTCAGCTTCCCGGTGGAAATCCCCATTTGGCAGAGCTAAAACCATTGCAAAGCGAACAATGATGTATTCTCTATCATATGATATCAGTTGCGTGTGCTTTTTCCACCGCTAGACATGTTGGTAGCCGTATTGGATGGTTGTACAGTTGGCACAACCTGAGAACTACTCAGTTAACTACGAGATGCACGTGCTCTGAGCGGTAAAAGTGGTGTCTGATGTAAAAGCAACGTGCGGCATTGTAAACGTTCCTCCCTGCGAGTCCTAAATCTCGTCTAGAGGCTTCTTGTTCATGAGGTGCCTGGTAGTTATTCAAGATGAAGGCTAGGCCAGTTTGTGTTCGTTAACCAACAAAACGCAGGATATGAATCAAAATTATCATATCTTACAAGTTGAACAATGAAATCGCAGGAACTCGAGTATATATATCCCTGCTTTCCACCTTCACCTCCTTTCTCTTTTCCTCCTGTATTAAACACACCGCCAGGATCCTGAACTATCTCGACATCACGTGACTTGCACAAAACAATGCCTCTCGTTTCAAAACACACTCAATAACATACACAGATTGTACGTTCCCTCTGGGTGTCCTTCCGCTACATGAAACTGTATCATAATGCTAACACCTCGGATGTATATTGATTTTCAGTGGCACCAAAGGGTAGCGGAAAAGGTAAGGGGAAGGTGTCTGCTGGGGCCAAGATGCCCACGTCGGGTATCAGCCGACGCCTGGCATTGGATAGGAACCGGATCAAGGCATTCATCTCTGAACACATCAGTGGATTAATACGGATATACACTGATTGTGGCATCAAGGATGAGAGAACATGGGAGCTCTTCTACGATATAATCTTCCTTGATCCAGTAACTACTCGCCACTTTGCCAAATTCCAGCTCATGTGGCCGCACCGCAGGAGCAGATGTTCGCCTTTTCAGGAGTGCTAGTCTGCCTACCACTCATATATGCAGTAAATATTTGACAAAACCCGTGACCAAATGAACAATTGTAGGTGGAACAACCCCCATGCCTTTGGAGATCAGGTCGATCACTCCAATGCGCAGACAATCAGCTTGGGAAAGGTCAAACGCACCGGCCAGCTTTTTGCTTGGTACGGTAGCGTTGATCTCAGGGAAAAGATTGACCTGCCAAGCTGCCGGCAGTACCAGCCAGGCGACATCCTGGCCGTTATGCCACTCAATTGGGATGAGATAATCGACGAGGATGATGATGACGAGAACTGGGCGGATTCCAGAGTGCCGAGCAGCGGCGTGGAAGGGACCGGGAAAGGGAAGGGAACGAAGGATGGGAAGGTGAAAGGGATGGCAACTCATGATGGGAAGGGGAAGGGGAAGGCAAGGGAGGAAGAGAAGGGGAAGGGGAAGGCAAGGGAGGAAGGAAAGGGGAAGAGGAAGGCAATGGAGGAAGGGGAGGGGAATGGGAACGGGAACAGGAAAGGGACAGGTATTGTTAAACAAACCCCAGGGGGAGAAAGCTTGCAGAGTGGTAGAAAGGCTACAGGGAGCAAGGGGAATGGACAGCATAAGAGATCCATCAGAGATGGTATCTCTCATGCTGTTGCTTTGCAATTGCAGAAGGAAATGTATGAGGCAGACTCGGACACTGAGGGCTAACTGGAGTGGGTATATTTAGAGCTGGAAGCATCGCCTACTGTGCCAATTTCCTCAGATGATGATTCTGACTCTACAGTCAGCGAATGTGACTCAGTATTCTGATGTGGATATGCGCATGGAGGATGATATGGACCTACCGTACTGCGTTGATTTAGACGCCAATGTGGATATGGAAAGGAACAGTGACGATGAAGAGGCGGAAGATGAAGAGGAGGAAGATGAGGAGGAAGAGGATGAGGAGGAGCAGAATGAGGAGGAGGAGGATGAAGAGGAGGAGGATGAGGAGGAGGATGAGGATGAGGATGATGGCAAAGAACCTCGGACGATTGGCCAGGAAGAGATGGTAAATACACCGGCTGTCGATGTAGATCCCATGGTAGAGGATCAGCCAATCGTGATAACTGTGCAAGGCCAGGAGATGCGCAAGCAGACTCCACGGCAACAATCTCTGGCACCTACCCCATGGCCACAAACTCTGGAGCCGCACCCACGACCATGAACTCTGGAGACTAATCACCTCGGTGGGCTGGAGTTTTTGGGGCGTGTGACGCCGCAAAAATCTCGCCTGGTGTCACCAACTCTACGTGAAGCTGTGGCAGCCAGAAACACGTCTGATATCGATGTGGATCAGCAGCTACTCGGCAAATCGGCTGGTAGTGACAGTCTCCCCGATATGCCTCTTGCAGATGTTCCTCTTCCTGAGGCACGCCTGGATGGCTCGGTAGGCCAGGAGTAAATCAGTCCTCACATTGCAGAGGAAGTGATGGTTGTTGGATTCGGGTTACAGTCGGGTTCTTGTCTTGTGAGTTTCCTTTGCTGTAATCTATTCATCTCAGGTACTGATTAAGGTACGCCTGGAGGTGTTTTCTTTGCGTAGGGTTTTTTGTTTTCCGGCTCGTTTGGGTTAGGGGTTGGACTGTGGGCTTGTTCATTTCCTTTGTTCTAATCTATTTGTCTCAGGCATTGATTATTACATGCGTCGCGAGGTTTTTGAATTGCTTAGAGTTTATTTTGCTTACGCATTTTGTATTGGTTTTATTTTATTCATTGTATTATGGGACATCGCGCATGCAGCGTTTCTGCAACTCCTGGCATGTAAGGAACCTCCTTGTGATGGTGTTGAGGCTCAATAAATCTCTCAGGTTAGCTGAAGGTATCGTGAGCATACATCTATACCAGACTGCTCAGATCTGGCACCAACTTTCGTCCCTTTCTACACTGTATACTCCACTCCTCGCGTGTCGTCGACAATGCCAGAGAAGATCCCTTTCTGTTGCCCTGAATTTTCATGCCGAAAGAAGTTCACCTCAGACAGCTGGTGACTTAAACCTAGCTAATTACACCATCCTGAACACCTTCAAGTTCCATGCCAGAAAATTCTGACTATTTGCAGCGTGCCCCAACATGTTGAACCTGCTGAGCATCATGAATTGAACGATAACAAAGATTCAGTCGAAGTCTTGGACGTGTTTCACTACCTCAAACACCTTGAAAACATCATAGACTCGGAGTCTCAATCACCACCACCTCCACCTCCTCTGTCACGTACGGTCACATACCACAGTGCCGGCGCTCCGCTGAGCGATTACATTGCTGAACCATGGGAACGTGACCCTTAGCATTGCCTTGAGATGAACCTACAAATGCATCCCTACTACCCGTTTGCGACGCGTGAAGAGTACAAATATATCCAGTATGGGATCAAGAAGAAGGGCATGAATACGTACTATGACAATAAGCTGAAGGAAGAAAACACCGCTCTGCATTTCCCAAGCTTCAAAAACGGGGATGGTGTCCAGAAGCCTGTGGCTAGCATGCCAGATGATCAGGATCTTGGGGAGTGGGAACTACACACTCTCGAGGATATGAGATGGAAAAACAATCACCAACACCCTATCAAATACTGGAGGTGAGACATTATCAAAAGCATGAGATGGTTGATGTGGTAGCCAGCCTATGCCGAGCATCTCATTTTCACCATTCAGCATTGCTTTAACAGCGATATGCCTCCGAAACACCTCTATAGCGAAATGCACATGGCAGACTGGTGGTGGGAGACATAGGTAAGCAGAAATACACAATGATAATAACGTGCTAATCGACATTTAGTCAACGTTCAGAGTGGTGGATACACTGGTTCCTTTGATCTTCATGTCCGACATAACACATCTGTAACACCGGGAGCGTCACTTCATGTTTACCAGTACAAGTAGTATCCTTACTGCTTTCAGGACTAGCTTGCGATGGAAGTTATAAAGATTCGCTCAGGATGTAAAAGTCACTAATAGATGAAGATTCAAGACAAAGATGTTTGGCTTTCAATGCGTATATTCTTAAGGCTTGTTCTCCTTGTCAAGAAGCTTGCCCTTCTACCCTTGAAGATTCTAGAGGTCTTTATACCTCTATCCTCTCCCTATAACAATTACTTCTATCTACGCTTTTCTCATGAGCTCCTCTATATATCCTTCCCTTCGCACCAATGCCCTTCCTGCCCTTCAACGCTCTTTCGGACCTACTGCATCTTTCTGCTCAGATCTCTAACTCAGACGAATAGAACCCCTACTGACATCAGTCCTTCGGTCTTCTGTGGTCCGGACCTATCGTGTCCTTTCGATCTCTTTCCTTCCAGGCGAATGGTATCCTTTCGATCATGAGGGACATAGGAGGCTTCATCAGCTACGCTGCAAACGCAGATGCTTTCGTATCCACAGCCTCTCAGCTGCCTTCGCACTATCGATGTTATGAGCTGACAGGGCATTGTCCCAATAACCACCTTTAACGTCTTATCAGTGGTGTGGTTGACTGCATGACTGCTCATCCGATTTCATTGGGTGCGAGTGATATCTTGTGTAGTTTCGATGACATCCAGGGATGACACTTGTACTATCCCGATGCGGCTATCATCGAATGATCATAGGTGACCCCGCTCCGATGGCCTTTGATGATGTACAGCTTGTGAGATGTAACAACATCTCTCCAATTTTGCTTGCGACAAGAAAGAGTCCCCTGTATATATTACAATTGGCAATCTATCTTCGAAGATCCGCCTGACGCCCTCAACGCACAGTATCGTAATGGTCGCTCTCCTGCCGATTTCGATTAAGAACCGCAATATTCCTCCGAAGCGGCTGGATGAGCAGTGGCAAACAAACTGAGAGATGCTGAATGTGGTACTCCGATGGGTACTCTATCCTCTCACCTTGAAATAAGATCCCAGCGTCGAGAGCAGGTAGTACAACGTTCTTGGTGGAGATGGCAACTTCAGGCATTGCAAACTGGTTTTAGCAGCATGGCTTGCAGATTGCCCTGAGTATAGTGACCTACATCATCTCGAGCGGTAGGTCTGATTTTGGTACGAGTGTCCAAAGAACGAACTTGGAGATTATGTACCTGCTGACAAGCAATACCCCCGGCGGGATCACAACCTATATAGAACACTCAGCAATGCCAACACCAAGGCAGCCGATGCCAAACTGTCATCGCGCCATGTTTACCGAGGATTCGACGTGTTTTGGCATATTCCTTGTATCGTGAGCGACCTGCTGAAGCCTGACCTCCTACACACAATGCAGATCGGCATGCTTGATCACCTTCAGAAGTGGATGTTCCACTTTATGACGATGCACAATGGCTCGACAAGTAAAATACAATCTGGTTATCCGTGCCTGCTTACCACGACCTTACATCAAAAAATAAGTCATCTGAGGAAGTTTCTCAATGGAATGGGAAGGAGATGAAGGAAATGAGACAGTACCTGCTTGGAGTGGTAACCCACACTCTACGAAGCGGAAGCCCCGTTCAGCGTCCCATATTCAATCGTGCAATTGAGTGCACACGGGTATTGTTAGAATTCTATATGTATGCTCAATATAAATCTCACGATTATGCAACATTGAGCTACATGGATGATGCCTTGCCTCGTTTTCACACCTTCAAAGATGTTTTCTTACTTGGGCGAGCTGGCAAAAAGCCGAAGGCCAAAGCCGATACCCTGAGAACAGATCTCGTGAAGAAGCATAAGGTAGACGAGGAAACAAATGCTGAAACTTGGACGTCGTCCAAGAAGCGGCGTGAAATGAACACGTGGCAGGATTATATCAGCCATGAGATAGACGTTTCAAAGGAGTTAGATGCCGACTTCAACTTTCCGAAGATCCACTTGATGTTTCATTGGGTCGAACAGATTTGTTGATACGGAGCCTTCCAACAGTATTTTGCCAAGAGGCATTAACAAGCACATAAAACGAACCTCAAGGACGGTTGGAACGCTTCCAATCACAATCTCAACTACCTGCCGCAAGGAATCACCTCTCAGTGTTACAATCACTGCTTCGAAATCAGAGAGCTCAATCTCCAAGCCCTCACTCAGCATCGGGAAAACAGGGCTGTCAGATGCAAAGTCCTCTCTTCCGGTGCTGATCTGTCTGCCCCCCTGAGCTCCCAATTATATGCCAAGCCCGAATTCATGGGACCCCAAAACCGCCTGGATTGAAAGCATCCTGACGCTATGATCAAAGACTTCAGAGCATTAATCGACAATACACTAGACGCAATTCACTGCATGGCAATATACAACGGCATGTGGGAGTTTCTCAAGTATAAGAGTCATAACAAGACGTATATATAGGATGAAAAACTGCATGCAATGGAGCTCTGTATTTACCATGGTATTAAGGTTCAAGTTGAAGATTTAGAAGGTGAACGCATATCTCAGATATATCGATACACAGGAAGACAGAGCTGGCGCGGAGGGGACTGACAGAATGAATGGGTGAGGGTAAAGAAACGCCCGACGAGATGCCATGGCGAGCTGAATGGTCATCTCCTGTAGCAACTGCAACAACTATTCAAAATCAAGCTCCTAAATGAGGATGGAGCTTTCGTTCAGTACTGGTTAGCCCTGACACTCACTACAAGTCCAGAACACTTGGGTAACTTGGATCCCGTCTCGAAATTTGTACAAGTGGGAAAAGCACCGGCAGCTGTTGCTTTGCAAGTTTACAACATGGGAAACATCATCAGCTATGCGCATGTAATTCGAGAAATAGCTACTAGAAGTAAGACAGGAGACGAACGCAATGAACGATGGATTGTTTATTGCCACATAGATCTGGCGACTTGGAATGATTTGTATAATTAGTAAAGAGACAATTGTATTTTGCGCGCAGGTAGAACACGAAGAGAGGTTGTTGCAGGGTCATCCATCAAATTGCAATACCAATGCACGCGTGTACCCAAAGAACCCCTTCCGGCGTATGGTTACGGTTGGCCACAACGCCAGAGTGTTCATTTGTAATAGGTGACTGACAGAGCAAGAAGAAATGGCGAAACTACGATCAGAGGGCGATATGCAACGCGATGCGTGGCATTGATGCTGGGCACAGAGTAAGCCACCACCGGGGTGTCTGTGATGGCTCTGACAGAGCGCATACACTCTGACAGAGCCATTCTGCCCAGACGGAAAATATTTTTGCTCATGTTCTATCCAAGGTGTGTCAGCTGCATCGTTTAAAAAGCAGTCATCACCTATACTGCATGGGTCAAAAAGTACCAGGATTGCACGAATGGCAAAGACAGCACAAATTGTACCAGCAACATTGTGAGTGATGGTTATGTTACAGCTACTGCATCATGCAAGGTCATGAATACCTGAGGGATTGGTGTAGGAGGCAATGAATCAGCAAAAATTAATTTGCTTTCCGAGACAGTACGGTACGGTCGATACCGTTCTGAACGTTCTAAGCATTCCCGAAACTTGACCCCGTGCTGCCACCCTCACCATACAGAATTCGTACTCCAAGCATTTCAAATAGTCGTTGCCAAGTTGGGAACTCACGTAACAACACTCATTGTCAATTCTTAAGGTTGTCACTTAAGATTTAGTTCTAACCTATCCTGATCTCATGATAATATCAACTTATGTCATTGTTAACACATATTATTGTACGCGATGCTATATTTAGTCATCAGAGCTGTACATTTGGTACTGCTATGTCTAATATTTACTAATATACAAATTTCTTCCACATATAAAAGTAATCGACTTATACAATATGCGCAACGATGATTTCAAGTATCCTATCTACTCATACAATAAATTGAACGCCTTTAAGTCAATAGTATTATTTAAACACCATCAACTATTATCTGGATCAGAAGACAATGGAAGCATATAGGCTTCACACTGAATCATGTGTAAAGGGAGGACATACGTCGATCCAACGCCTCAAAGGGGTTTTCGACAATAACCACCGTCCTCCAAATGTAATGTAGGTGTCTGATCTTGCTGCTCAACAATCACCATCCCCGGAACCTCGCATATTGGGCCTGCAACCATTGCCGTGACAAGGGCCAAAAGTGATCGTTGATTTGACTCCATATTCTCAATAACGTAAAGACATCATAATCTCGCTGGAATTCGTCCTCTAGTCGACTTGAACTGTCCCTCCGTTCCATCCCAGAGTAAAACTGTATCATTTCGGGGAGTCTTCTGCTTCCTCCATTGGTTGGTTCCAGTGCATCGTATACTGTGAATTGTCTTCTTCTCGCCTGGAAATGATATCACTGGAATGGCTGCGGAATCATAACGACTGTATTTTGCGTTATGTAGATGACCAAATTCTTCGACGTTATCGACATATGCGGTGTAGTTACCATATCTTTTGAAACACCATGTGATGTGATTTTCAAGTTCCCCTTTTGGCATTCCACACCAGGGTGAGAGGTCTGCTAGAGACTTGATTCCTGGCCGGTGATTTTTCATCATTCGAATTGCTGGAGACGTGGGAAATAGATTTTGGTTTTCATGACGACGTTTTTCTGCATTGAGATTTAGATCTTTGAATTGGAACACCTCATTCCGGGCTTTGGTGCGTACAATCTGGAAAGATGGCTCATGGTGGTTTGATTGTCGGTACACATCTTTCAAGTCCATCATCGACCTTTCCGGTATTTCAGAGCTTACATTTGATAATTGCCCTATCTGATGTATGTGATCTGAAAAGTGATTCAACAGATGCATCTTGACAAAGTTGAAGTCAGACTCATCACGCAAGTATGACGCTATTTCTGAATCGATTTGAATTTTGTCCTCATCGATGCGATATTGTTTTGCTGCTGGGAAAAGACGTGACCATGCAGGATCATTCTCACGCTCATGTTGTATATCGATGGCGAGCTGCTTTCGCAGAGCTTCAGCAACCTTCTTGGTTGACTTTTTGGAACGAAAACGACTAAAGATGTCTTGGTGACGATGAAATTAACTGAGATAGTCTTCCATATATTTGATTGTCGCATCAGTATGGTTGTGATACTGAGTCAGAAGGTGAAAGTAGATGAGAATTTTGACACAGAGCATGGCGGATTTGAATGGACCTTGCTGCTCTGAAGAAGGATCGAAAAGCATCGTCGCGACCATGGGAACAATAACATGTCCTAATACTGTCATCTCTTTGCCACTCCATTGTGTCACGGCTGTGTAAGGCTTATTGAATTGTGCAAATCCTGTAAAATGAGGCATTATAGCCCAAAGATCATTGAATCGGTCAATTCGTTTGTGAAACTCCAAAAATGCCACAATTCACTCCATCAAATGCTTCAGAATAGCGAGATAGATAGTGGGTAAAACATCAGGAACGATCAATATATGCAAAGAGACACATTTCATATTCCAAAAGACACCTTCCGTCGTCGCTACGCCTCTTTCCTTGAGATAACCACGTGCATAGTTTTGGTCTTGATTATTGAATCGTGTGGCTTGAATCATCTTTCGGAAATATAGTCGAAAATCACGGCGTGGCCTGCTAGATTAATTGCCCTCTCCAAACGACGATTTTGGGGCTTCACCCTCCGGGCAACCTGGCTGTTTCATTGCGTGGAGGTGAATATTTTCAAAATAATCGGCCATCCCAGCACAGATGATTGGAAAGCATTGTCGCATTTTTTGGTCAGCACAGAGCATGGGTTTTCCTTTCTCGAAAATAGCGTCGAGAGGATGATAAATAATCTCAAAAACCCCTCTAAGCACTTCCCGATTGTATTCTTGTTGCTCTTTGATGGCGGCTATTTTTCCACGACCACGGTGATGATGCTTCGGAGGTACTGGAAGCAGGGCGACAATGACACTGACAAGGCTCAAGGGCTTTGATCGAATCGTCGAATTAATGTTTCCAAGACTGAGGTAGATCAGCCATATCTTTTTATCGCCAGAATAGTTGGTCAAATGCGTTTGATCAGAGCTGCAAAAGATCGGAACAATAGTGGAGCAGATAGGCTTTTTCAACTATGAAGAACATTTAATTATGACGACGCATCAACGAAATAAAAACTCATACCTGCTCATTACACCACCAATCGCATGTGTGAACTTCAGAGTATACTCTCTCCCCCAATTCATTATAATCCTTAATCTGTACATCTACCATATGCTTTTTAAATTCAGAGTGTTGGAGTAGAAATTTGATGCAGTCATCGGAGTCTCGATAGTAAAAACACATCTTTCCGTCGTCGCGTAGTGCTTCTGAATTGACAGGACCTGTATAACTGACTTTACCACATTTCCATGAGTCAATTCCAAGTGCATAGGTCATTTCATCGATTTTAGTGTACAGAGTATATACAGATGTGAAGTTCGTATTTACCCCCTGAAGCTTCATCAGCTCATCGATGGCAACCGTACTCAATTTGTGCTTGACACACCAGTTTGCCAATCGAAATTCTTGATCACAAGAAAAGGGTACCCATTGGTTGATTTAGTCGTCCAAAATGTCGAAATCACTATGTATTGCCTTTCCGGCTTCATACGAGTCCAATATCATCGATTGTAGTTCATTCGACTCGAAAGTCGGCTGTAGTGGATCCGTATAGCCATTATCATTTTCCTCACTTGAAGAATCATTGTCGGAAAGTTGAAACGGGTCATTTGGACATAAAGTTAAATAGTCTGAAAGTAGGATATTATTATCAGCGGTAATTGTGTATCCTTCGTCTGAAATCTGGTCCAGAGTGTAATGGCGGTGCCAGGTGCACTTGGCTCCCAGGTGCACTTGACTCTCCCAAGCGCACTTGGCTCCCAGGTGCACTTGGCCCTCCCAAGCGTACTTGGCTCCCAGGTGCACTTGGCCCTCCCAAGCGCACTTGGCTCCCAGGTGCACTTGGCCTTCCCAAGCGCACTCGGCTGCCGAGGCCGGGTAAGCACCCTTCATATATAATCACCTCACGAAGTGCTTTTGGCACGCTAGCGATTATCTTACCTACATACTACTTTACTATATTACTTATTCCCGTTTGCAACCGTATCTACGTATATCTATCCATACGAGGACGTACGTCCTTACACTATAATCGCTTTTCAGTCACCAGATACGTTTCGCTCATGGGGTTTCGTGATTTGTTTCCTTTTCGACGCGTCACGACACGTACACAAAAACAGACGAATCAGCCAATTACACTCAATTGCACCCCAATGCCTCCAAAGAAGTCAATTAGAAGTCAGGTACGCGTCACTGACGATCGCGAAAGCGAGGAAACTCTGCAGGCACCGACGGCTAGCAGCCAACGGGCTCCAGTCGAAGATACCGCCACGATTGATGATAATCTCGATGCCGACGACGAAAATCCGAATCCCGACGACGGTGATCTCAATCCTGAGCGGGAAAATACACGCGTCAGAGACGACGACGACGATGACATCGACTTCTCATCAATGATTACCGAAGATGATCACCGCGACATGGCCACCCAGAATCGATTGATGCTGAAGCTCCTTTTCAAGCAACAAGCCGAAATG
>MU122152.1:134285-232403 GCA_014904905.1 Wilcoxina mikolae CBS 423.85 | reverse complement strand
AACTGCTGAGTTAGTCTCTAGGGATTTCTTTTGGCCCGCAATGGACGCGCACATAAGGAAGTTCGTCAGCGGCTGCGAAGTATGTCACCGAATCAAGGCCCCGCGGCATGCCCGCCACGGAATCAACATGCCACTGCCGCCACCGTCACGACCCTGGGAAGGCGTCACCATGGACTTCGTCACAGACCTACCGGAGTCGACCGCGTCCGAATATACGGGGATCCTAGTCATCGTCGATCGACTGACCAAGATGGCGATCTACCTGCCCTGCAGAAAGGATGTCGACTCACCAGAGCTGGCCAGGCTCTTCTTCGAGCACGTGATCTGCAAACGCGGCGTCCCCGACAACATCATCACCGATCGGGGCACCCAATTCACGAGTCGTTTCTGGGCGAGGGTCTGCAGTCACATGAGTATGGATCACCGCCTGTCGACCGCTTTTCATCCGCAGACGGACGGCCAGACAGAACGGCAGAATCAGACGATGGAGCAGTACCTCCGGGCTTTCTGCAACTATGAGCAGGATAACTGGGTGGAGCTCTTACCATTGGCGGAATTCGCCTACAACAACGCGGTGCATGCTTCGACAAGGATGACACCCTTTTCGGCCAACTACAACTACCACCCGACGATGCAGTTCAAGACACCCAAGGACTTGGCTCAAGCCCGGTTGAAGTCGGAAACCCAAGCGGACTCCATGACAATGGCCCTCGAGGAGACGCACCGCACCCTGAGAGAAAACCTGCTGGAAGCTCAAGCCCGCCAGACGAAGTACGCCGGCGGCAAGGAAATGACGTTCGAGGTCGGAGATAAGGTCTGGCTCTCGACTCGGAACATCAAGACGGCAAGGGCGTCAAAGAAGTTAGATTACAAGCGCGTGGGACCGTACACGGTGAGTAAAGCCATCAACAAGAATGCTTACAAATTAGACTTGCCAAAGACGATGCGTATTCACAACGTGTTTCACGTCTCCCTGCTTGATAAGTACTCGCCGCCTGCCATCGGCCAGCCGCCTTCGGAACCGCAACCGACGATTGTCGACGATACGGACGAGTGGGAGGTCGATCGGATTCTCGATTCCAAGCGACGCTACCGAAAGCTCCACTATCTCGTTCAGTGGGCCGGTTACAACTACCTACACACGTGCTGGGAGCCGGCAGAGAACCTCGAGAATGCTCAAGAACTAGTCGACGAGTTCCATCGGGATCATCCAACTAAGCCACGGCCATAATCGACGAGGTCGGAGCTACGGAGGATCAGGGTTATGGAGGATCGGTCGGGTTTCCGTCTTTCTTCTTCTTCTCTTCTTATGGATTCGGCCCGGTATAAATGGCGTCGGCACGGGTTTTACCACCTACCACTGGAGGTGGATTTCCCCGTGCACCGAATCCGCCGTGAGGTTGCCGCGATGGCACCGATCGGTCGCGGGACTTATGCAGATGTACGAAGGCGTACACACCTTATCTTGTTTTCTTCATGTATATATGTTGCAGCCCAAGGGGTCTGCTGATAAAGAGGGGGATGATGTAATGGCGGTGCCAGGTGCACTTGGCTCCCAGGTGCACTTGACTCTCCCAAGCGCACTTGGCTCCCAGGTGCACTTGGCCCTCCCAAGCGCACTTGGCTCCCAGGTGCACTTGGCCCTCCCAAGCGCACTTGGCTCCCAGGTGCACTTGGCCTTCCAAAGCGCACTCGGCTGCCGAGGCCGGGTAAGCGCCCTTCATATATAATCACCTCGCGAAGTGCTTTTGGCATGCTAGCGATTATCTTACCTACATACTACTTTACTATATTACTTATTCCCGTTTGCAACCGTATCTACGTATATCTATCCATACGAGGACGTATGTCCTTACACAGAGGCACGTAATTTACCCTCTCTGAAAGGTGAAGTCGGAGGTGATTGATGTATACACCAGTGTAATGGTAAACTTTATTGCAATAATTGCAAAGTATACAAATAATCGAACTCATTGGATATATACTTTCGTCGTAGCAAAGACGAGATGTGTAGTAGAGAAAATAAGTGCTTATTTTGGGCGGAGATATCCAGTAAAACCCCTAACCTCATGTTTCCTTTTTCAGCGAAAGCGGTCCTATCGCACTTTTGCTTCATCCTCAACAGCCGAGTGCAATCATCAATTGTCTTACAGTTATCGCAACTTGGAAATCAGTAGAAATACCTTGCATATGATAGATGTCGATTCTGCACATCGCGACGATCTCCTCGATACTAAACTCGGCTTTCCCATGGTAAGTAACTGTATCCTGGATACTATATTTCGTACCTGACCTGCACTCGTGGCAAATGGATTTCGACTTGACCGAGTTGGTTCTACGTCATGGCGGGGCAGAATTATTGCGGGGTGTATGGTGGGGAGGTAGATGTCTAACAATTGGATATTCGTTGATGAGACGCCGATTTGAATGTTTGACACACCGAAATGGGCATTAGAACATGATAATACCTCAATTCTTTGCCGCCACAGATCAGGATTCCGGAAGTCAACTTCAACTAGTCAGCTCGATTACTATGAGACGGCCGAGAAGAACTATATAATACTCCCATCTTCCGCCCGCCCTCCATTCTGCTTCTCATCACCTTTTCCTCCTTATTCCTCCATATCATTATTACCTTAATCTCATTTCAAGTTGATATCGCGGATGTTCAATTTCATCTTTGCAACCCTTGAAACCAATCTCTATTGTTTCGTATAAATATAGTACCCATTCTCAACGTAAATTCTTTTGCCCTGTTCGAACGATGAACTTCGTCATTGGACATACTAACTTTGCCTAGATGCCGATTCAACAACTCAAAGTATGGGTCACGGAAAAGGATATCGGGGAATCTAATTGGATATTGGAAGAATTGGCGCTCTACGAAGAGAAGGGAACAACAGGCAAGAAAGCCAATCACGTCAGAGTGTCGATTTTTAGCATGGCTTCGAGCCTTGGTATCCACGTCAAAAAGGAAGCAAGCAAAGCCGAATGGGACGGCATGATCAAACAATGCATACATTCAATCCCCTATATAGCTGGTCAGAGAGCGCCATTTTGTCGATGGGAAGCGGATTTCAGTACCAATAATGTCGATGGGAGGAAATGCAAAATGGTCATTGATGACCTTGCGGAAATGGCAATCAGGAGGAGGAAGGGCAGATCGCCAGTGAAGATTACACCAAAGAGAAAGCGAAACGTCGAATCAGGTACGTTCTGCGTCGTCGTGATCACCTTTTCAAACCTGACAAATTGGATGGTAATGAGGACATAACGTCCATCAAGGGTCGACGTCCAGTGACCCTTACCGATGAGGAAGTGTTCAATTATACTATTGTATACGTCGATCCCGTCACGGCACAGAAACGCAATGGAGTAAAGAATTCCTGATGGCAATTGCCCAATAAGGATGATCTTTCATTGTTCACAGTGCTTACGAGCGTCATCGAGGCTAAGATATTGGCCATTGTAAAGATGGTAAATGAAGGGATGCCTGATCGCTCATGGAGAATCCGGGAATTGTGGGGCATCAGATGTGAGCCGGGCGACGATAAAGGACCCTTAGTTGGAGTTGTGGCTCCCATATTTAACGACAATACAACACTTGCATGGCTTCAATCGACGACCAATTTGGAAGTCCGAACACTTTATTGCATTCTACTGCGAAACGACAAGATTCTGAAAACTCCAATGCTTGCGCGAAGGTCATTCCGACTACTCGACAAAATCCTTCCTCAGGAGGAAGAGATGATCGACGATATAGTCAAAGAATTCGACGATGAATTGGCATCTTCCAGACCCAGACCTATCACACTTCCATCGTCCCTAGCGAATATCGTGGCCAGGGATAAACTTATCAAGTGGAGGCTTATTCGTCAAAAACGATATTTGACGATTATTCAGAACAGGGGCCATACCATTTGCAGTGACGACTATTTAACCCTGGATCCGCAGGAGGAAACCGTCAATTGGCTTTGTGACCATAAGTATTTGGTCAACCCTCCATCTCCAGGTTCGGAAGTCCATCTGAAGTCTAATGAAAAGTGAAAGAAAACCTGAGACGATGGAAATCGTCGTTGGCAATTTTCTTCGGGATTTGACTGGAAATGGGTTTTCGCTCGGATTATAATTTGCTTGGTTTTTGCTTGGAATTTGTTTACTTTTTATTTGGTTTGGTTTTTGCTTGGGTTTATTTTGGGGTAATTGGGTAGCAATGGAATAGGTTTTCTTATGTGGTGTTTGTGTAGTTTGAATTACGATATTCGTTGTCGCCTCGACGTTTTCAATTGTAAGCTTAAATGCTCCAAGATATATCAATTTTTTGGTGTCCGCGATTTATTGTCAGCACTACGTCCAATGGGATTTCAGATGCTAATTGAGGTTCATACGACAATTGCCATTTCAAGCTATCTTGCCGATGTGCTCAAACACTAATGCTCTTTTCATATCAAATGTTGGTTGTCGAAACGACAAATTCGGTGGTCTATACCATAAATGTACACTACGCTCCATTGCCTATACCGTAAACATATACCACACTCCGGTGCTCTCGGTCTTTCAACCCTAATCTGGTCAACGGTGTGTAGCCCAATGTTCCCGACGACAATTTTCGCTTTTTAGACGAATGAAGATTCAGTAGACTAACCTCTTTTCAAGCGCCGGTACGTGTTCTGACAGGAGCAGCCAATATCAGGGGGTTAGTTGGACGGGTAGCTCTTTCACCATTTTGGTTGATCTACAATAAAGAACGTCCATCTGAGGACTATTATCGTCTTATCTTTTACAGTTTTCATACACTCTGTATCTGGTTTAATCTACGCTCTTTATATTTCATTTAATCTTTTGTTATTACACACTCCTTTCCAATCAAATAACTCGTAGGCGCAAGCGTTCTCCACCTCCATCCAATTTAAGTCATCGACCATCCAGACAAGATGATGATGCCGATAACCAGCTCTCAGAAATTCCTAATACGTACGATTATTGCCGCCTCAATGACGAAAATGTACAATTCTCCTCTCAAAGACATTCTAGCAAGCGCTCTGCGCTTCGCCAACTAACTCCTCCTTGCATCCAACCTCACGCCCCGAGTTAAAGAGAGCTCCATATTGAATTCGAAGACGATTATGAGGAGGAGCAAAAGACTCCCGAGATTTCTCGCAAGAAGGTATGAACTCTGATAATGAGATGACGATTTTCGTATTCTAATCATTATTATAGCACATGACATGTAAGGATAGGGGTGAGCACTGTGTGGTCTTGAAAGAGCTTTGGGAGGAAGGGAACCTATTCACGAGGTGACAGGACAAATAATTGAAGCCGAATACGGTATCCAACAGATTCTTTCCAGTGTCCAATCATTGGTTCTTGGCGAAGTGAAGCCCACCGCCGGTAGATATGCAATGTTCAATAACCCTTTCGCCACTAATGCTGTCAAGACCGCCCAGATCCACTCGTGGTGGAATCATTATGTCACAAAAGTTGATCTGGCAATGAGAAACACCGACCCTCCTCGTGCATACATTTCGGTGGTATTTATTTCATCCTCTCTTTGACGAATTTAATCTGACAAGATATTAAGGCCCTCGGCAAGATTACTTCCACATGCTCGGCAATGGTCTATTAGTGCAAGGAGAAGGTAGATTCCTTGTGTGGCTTCAGAACAATAGATCATGATGGAGTCAAACAACACGTCGCACCCCTCCTCGATCGAGACCGAATCACATGCCCTGATCGGACGAGAGCGGTATGTCTTTAAACAATGTCACGGTCGAAATATGTCGTCTAATATATCTTTTTACAATTGCAAGTATCGTTTAGCGGCGACCGAAATCATGGACCTACTTTACGAGACATACTTTGCAGGAGTAAGATAATTGGGAATGAAAGACCGTCTAATAATCAATATGATCAATTCGACGTTCATTGTACTTGCTGCGACTGCGATTCACCATTGCCTTGGAGCATGGAAAACCGGGGAATACAAGGCACCAGCTGAGTTTGGCTCCGGTGGAGGTGCACATCGTGAGATCACACTCAATCATATTTGCTTATGAATACTAACTGTCACTGCATAGTTGTATTTCGTCGTCTCAAAGCCAAGTTCCTTTCTACCTCACCCGAGGTTCAAACCAAGACGATTGAAGACGTCAAAATGATGATTCGTCGAAGGCAGAGATGGACAGGAGTTGTCCAGGTGAATGCATCAATGCCGTACAATGACCAGGGAGTACACAGGGAGGAGTACCTGTCGTATGTCCCAGAAGAGCTTGCTGATGTTTTCGACAACACATTTCGTCGTATGACCGCCGAAGTTGAAGCTGCGCAATCTGCACTCCTATCAAGTTGTGTGCGACATGATATCATCTCCAGTACTGTTGATGTCAGCGGCACCAGCAACACCAACACCAACAAAATCAACGACAATTGCAATAACGATTTCAATGTTGCGGACACCGAAAAAGTTAGTTCAGAGGATTATGGGAGCTTTGACTTCAACATATCTGTACTCAATGACTGATGAGAGAGCGAGTGTGGGTATCTGACGGAGGGAATATACATAATGGAGAGGCGACAGTTATTTTGGTCTTCGCGATATGGTTTTTTGGTTCTTAAGATTGTTGTATTTCTTTTTCACAATCATCGTACGGACACTTGTAATCTTCAGTATTGTAATTGTCATCGGTCAGTAAGCACTATATAAAATTAAGGGTTTACTGAAGAA
This sequence comes from Wilcoxina mikolae CBS 423.85, assembly GCA_014904905.1. Lineage (NCBI taxonomy): Eukaryota > Fungi > Ascomycota > Pezizomycetes > Pezizales > Pyronemataceae > Wilcoxina > Wilcoxina mikolae. The sequence continues at coordinate 225,679 of MU122152.1, read as the reverse complement.
ATATTTGCGACGACCATTTGTGATGTCAACTTGTGAGAACTCACAAAAATTATCATCATGAGAATAGATACTAACTTAAATCAAATGAACATTCTTATCAATTTGAGTAAGTTGAGGAAGACAACTATCGTGAGTTAGGAAAATTAAGAGAGCGTAAGGGATGGCCATACAAAGTAAAAGGGGTTTGAATAAAGCCAATGAAGGCGTATTTCAAACATCTCGACGACGAAGACAAGAGGATGATTTTTTGCCTGAAATGGGGTCACGACCCCATTTGAGTCCATGGTATTTGACTTCACCAAAGTGTTGACGAAAGTACCATGGAGAGTTCGCAGAAATAAAAGCACATCTGGAGCTCGTTCATTAAAGAATACCAAAAGCTTCAGAATGTCGTCGCTACGATGCAACTAGAAGGCCCATTCTCGCCAACACTCATATTGTGTTTCGACCTTCCTGGGTGCAGAATGTTGAATAAGCTTAATCAACAAAAATCTGTTTTTGCTGTAGTGGGTAAAGTTTCATCGGTAATGGTAGGTGGTGAGGAGTTAACAGAGTCGGTGGCAATTGGTATGCACTAAGATGTCAACGCCGGTAGGAGCTTCACACAGCTCAAGGGGTCGCATTTAACTCCACCATGGATGGGTCAGCAATTTGAGTTATGGTTTTCAGTACATTCAATGTTGCTGCAAATAGCGAGTATACTGATACACATGTTAGATTTGTATTTGGGGGTTGGTGATGGGTAGGGTTAGACTGGACCTTTATATATCGTCTTTGGGTCGGGTGAAGTCATTTGTGCATTTTGAAGAGTTATTTTTAGTCTTGTTTCGATTTTCTTGGCATTATTGTATTCGGTTTGGATAGTGTGATTGGATCAGGAGATAATGCTCTTTGATTGAATCATTTCAGTATATCTCTTATAGTTCCTGACTTTTAGCGTTGGGTATGGGTTTTCTAATATTGAGCATTGTATTTGGGCAGATCAGGGTTGTGTTTGCATCTTGAGGAGTTGCTTCTATCTTATTTTAGATCGTCCAAGTCACTTTTGTGATACGATAATGAGAAATCTTGTGAATCAGCCACTTTATGAAACCCCTTTTGAGGTACAATACTCATCGACATGTCAGTTCTTTTCCACACAGCCTTATTCTTCATCGATATTGTGAACTCGAAATCATACCTCTATCAACTGCAACCGCTCTCTTTTGGCTCTCTTTACACACTCCTATGACTTTCTTTCTGCAATTCCTGCATTATTAAACTGACCTGAACAACAATGCCAGTGTACAAGGCTATATCCTCAATTCCAATAGCAGCACTGGCCACTCCTGGAGTTGTCTTCTCAATGTCACATACAGCACACGGTAAAAAGAGGAAACTTGCCTTGTAGGCTGACAAGCAGAAGCGAAAGCAGATGAAGGCTACAACCTTATGTATCCAAGGTTTCACTACTCAGATTGCCTCAGCATATACACCCATTGTATTTGCACCAAATCCAGTCCTAAAAGCATCTCTGCCCCCACCCAATCAAGCTTCCAATTGAATGTCACCAGCACCCTGTATCATTTCTGGCGGTATTCTTTCAGTGATGAGTCTTAGTTAGCCCTGAAGTCCATAACCAGCATCTTCGACTTCACAACTCATCCCATTGTCTCTGCTGAGGACACTGTTGATTCTTTTGGTCAGCAGCAAATGATATGGCAGTCGGAGTGTCCTTGTACCAGGTGACCTTCAAGTTACTCTGGTACTGGAAACAATGGGTTGCATGATGAAGAAGCAACTACTAAGTGAGAGACCATTTCAAACTGAAGCTGAGTTTATGCTGGTAGATTATACAATTCCAAGAGTGGTAGATACTGACTAATATATAGTTTCCAACACAAAGTCAGTGGAGCATTCCTGGTTGAAGGTATTCAGGCCGGAAGAATTCAATATTGGCTTCCTGAAACGTCAGAAGGAGTTTCTCAATATAGTTAGATATCTCACAGAATTGTATTCTCATTAACTAACTGGCCGTGTGTCAAATCAAAAACAGTTGGAATGCAATTATATCGCACATGATCATCAAGGCCAGGGATTGTGTAGTGAGACTATGCAACTTGCAATTTTTCGAAGATGATGATTAGAGTCGTATACACATTGACCTAATTGTTTCAGATTTTATATTCGCTGTTGCCAATGTGATCATACGAACAAACCTGATATTCATTCTGTCTGCAACCATGTAACACAGGGAGCGTTGCTCCAGGTTTACCAGTACAAGTAGTATCCTTACTGCTTTCAGGACTTGCTTGTGATGGAAGTTATGAAGATTCACTCAGGATGTGAAAGTCACTTAAAGATACAGAGTGAAGACAAAGATGTTTGGCTTTCCAATGTATATATTGTTAAGGCTTGTTCTCCTCGTCAAGAAGCTTGCCCTTCTACCCTCGAAGATTCTAGAGGTCTTTATACCTCTATCCTCTCGCTCTAACAATTACTTCTATCTACGCTTTTCTCATGAGCTCCTCTACCTAACCTTTCCTTCGCTCCAATGGCCTTCCTGTCCTTCAGCGCTCTTTCGGACCTTCCGCATCTTTCCACTCAGATCTCTAACTCAGACGAATAGAACCCCAACTGACATCAGTCCTTCAGACTTCTGTGGTCTGCATCTATCGTATCCTTTCGATCTCTTTACATCCAGACAAATGGTATCCTTACGATCGTGAGGGACATAAGAGGCTTTGTCAGCTACGCTTCAAACACAGGTGCTTCCGAATATACAGCCACTCAGCTGTATTCGCATTATCGATGGCATGAGCTGATCAGGTCATTGTCTCAAAAGCCACCTTCAACTCCTTATCAGTGGTGTGGTTGACTGCATGACAGCTCATCTGATTTCGTTGGGTGCGAGTGATATTCTGTGTAGTTTCGATGATGTCCAGGGAACGCGCTTGTACTATTCCGATGCGGCTATCATCGAGTGATCGTAGGTGACCCCGCTCCGATAGTCTTTGGTGTTGTACAGCTTGTGAGGTGTAACAAACCATTAGTATCACTAACACTACCAGGAACAAGCTAGCTGCTTTCTTGCCAAGGAGATTTCACAATTTCTCTATTTACTTTTCTATCAACAAATGTGCAAACTTGAAAGGAATACGGAGTGCTTCCATGGCAGGATTCGGGAACAGACACCTCAGGCAATTATTGTGTTAACATGTATGGCATTGCATCATGTACTGACATAGTGGCAAAGAAATGGTGGTTAAGCTCCAACAAAGGTTGAAAATGATAACTTCATAATCCAGCACAACTAGCCTGAGTGGGAGTACTAATTCATTCAAGATGATGATGGCAGTAAGTATGGCCTTCACAATTCATGCAATTGCTATAACATATTGCAGAGACTTATACTAATATCATGAATATTTGGAACGATCTCCCATATCCATTGAGACAGAAGGTAATCAAGTTCATATGGGTGACCCTCAACAACCTCATTCTAAGTGAGAAAGGAGCAAATACTATGTCTGCCATTGCTTCCAAGCCTCGTCGAGTGGTATTCAACATGACTGCAATAGAAGCCCTGATAATTGAGTTGGACATTGAGACTGCCATCATCTCTGTGATCCACATCCCTATTTCTAAAGATTTGTCTTTCAATACCAATAATGGGGTTGACGATTGCAAAAATGATAACGATATCGAGTATGATAACATTGTCAATGTCAGGAATCATGGTCAGCAAAATTGTGGCCTCCAGGTGGGTGATGTTGAGGTCAAGAATGAGGAGTCTGAGGATGAGCATAAGCATGAGAATGAGCATAAGCATGAGAATGAGGACAAATACCAAGACGAAGAGTCAGAGTCAATGGATAATTGTGAAAGAGAGAGTAGTTCAGAGAATATGCTGCAAGCTGGCTGCGACATATAGTATTGCTTTTAGAATGGAAAACTGTATATAGTAAGCCTTTATATCAAACATCATGTACACTTACATCACTGCACTGTATACATCTCCCGAGATGTGAGAGCGATTGATAGCATCGTATACATATCCCATGCTGTAAACATTGCATTATGTCATGGTGTACATTGCACTCATGCTTCATATGAGTAGTGTCGTCGATCAAAAGGTGTATGTACTATATGGCTGTAGTAGTAAGAGAAACTGCGTCAGTATGAATTATTTGAACTGAATGGCTGCATCAGCAATGAATGCTGCGTCAGGATGTGCAAACGTAACGCCAGTTATTGTGTATATGTATGTGCAGTATCACTTGAAGATGAGGTTCCAGAGGTTTCAATTGAAGTGTCTGATGCACTCTAGGCCTACGTACAGCCTGGGCATGACATTGATATTTCCTCAATGACTATAAGGAGACTTATACTCTGATTGCAAGACTAATCCACGTCAGGTTGATCTGGGCCATTGCAGCAGCATACACCTTGGAGTAATACCAGATTGACGTATGTACGGCATTTCTTGCAGTTAATCTGGAAGCGGAAATCTATATGTACCATACTCAAGACTATTACCGCATAATCAAAAGCATTCGAATGTTATCAACGATATCAGGAGCAGGACAATCTGGATTTCTATTTATGAGACTTTAGAAATCAATTTACAGTCTAAAAATAGTTATCTAACGTCTGGTATAGAGAATTCAAGGAATTTGTCATTTCAATAGGGTCTAAACTATCAAGAGTTGACAGTGGTCTCTTTATACTCCGTGAACAATCCAGGGTTATCGTGGCAGTTGTTTTATATGTAAATGATTCATTGATTCACAGCTATGATATCGGAGATATTAAGAAACAGTTGGCAACTCAATTCTGGATACACAACATGGGAAAAGTATCATTTTACCTGTGAATGACAATTGAAAGAAATCGCAACCTCCATACTGTTGATATCCACCAGCAAGGATTTCTTGACGCTGTACTACACAAGTATGGAATGCAAGATGCCAAATCCATTTCAACTCTGATCACTTTGAAACAACATAAGCAAAAGGCTGACAAAGATCCTTGGAACAAAAAACTGTATCCGTCAATAGTTGGAAGCCTTATATACTTGATAACTGTCCAAGGACAGATTAGGCATCCCCAGTCGGAGTTCTCAGGTGATATAATTCATATCCATCAAAGGGACATATGATGGCTCTCAAGTTCATTGTCCAATATGGTATGGGTGGTAGGTACTGGAAGGTTCATCTCGAAGGAGAATACCCAGGAGGAGGTCGACTTAAGATTAATGTGGATTCCGATTATGTTGAAGATAAGGACGATTTCATGTCGACATCAGCAATAGTTATTAAGTTTGGAGGAGCAGTCGATTGGAAATCCAGGAAGTAGAAGTCAACCGCTCAGTCAACACATGATGCAGAGGATTATGCGTTTGGCACCGCTCAATCACACATCTAATGCATCTGATGGAAGAGATTGGCATTGATATCCGATACATGGTTTATACGGATTGTAATAAAGTATACAAGCTCTGGTGACGGCTTTGCCACCCCCAGAGTTTGAACCAAACCCGTCTTGCACTGGGATTTGGATGGGTACCTGACCTGTAGAAATCTGTGGTCCAGCCCTGGTATGATCTAGATACCCTGGCTGGACTTGCTCTTGTGTGGCTGCAGATGATCTGGATGGTATGGCTGAAGACAATCTGGAAGGACTGACTGGGCTGGCTGGACACAATCTCGATGGATCAGCTCTTGGCTGGCTGAAAATAGTTTGGATGGACTGGCTGGATATGACGTGGTGAATATGGTGAGATTAACTGTATAATACACATTAGCACTGGTGGAAACTTTGTCACCCCCAGGATTTGATACAATGACCTATGTGTGCAGCTATATTTATGGGTAATTTGCAAATTTTTGATCTACTAATATCATGGGTCCACATGGACCACTCTCTGGCCATGCTCCATCTTGAGCCACACAGAATGACATCACTTCACTCTTTCCACTGTACAACATGAATGGTAGAGCAACTGCAGGTCTGTATCATGATCTCTTTGTATTTTTTGTATTTGTCAGTATAAGGTAAAAAAGGATAGATAGTTAAGACAAATTGGGGTCTGATATTCTCTAGATAGAGTGAATACGGTCTTTGCTGCCTCCAGAAAATGATGCCTTCAGTCAACTCTATTTGGGCTGAAGGACATCAGGCAGACCATGGAGGATTTCATTGTATATCTGTCACTATGTATATCATGATGCCACTGGGGTTATCCTGCAGTACATATATATCCAGATCTGCAACTGTAAATTCACTGCTGTATCTGCTACTGTGTATCCGCCATTGTGTCACTGTGTTGTATATCTGCTACTATATCCACCACTGTATATACACTGCTGTATATCTGCTGCTGTGTATCTGCTGCTGTGTATCCACCAGTAGGGTTATGCTGCTGTGCATGTGTATCATGATCTGTAAATCTACTACTGTACCCACTTTAGTATTTCTGCCGCAGTGTATCCACTGCAGTATATTTACCACTGTGTATCCACCGTCGTGTATCCTCTGAATACCCCTACTGTGTTGAATATCTACCACAGTATCTGCCACTGTATATCTGCCACTGTGTCTGCTGTATTATATATCTAATATAGTATTTGCCACTGTACTATATCCACTGCTGGGTATCCACAATTGTATATCTGCCACTTTGTATCAATTACTGGTGTTACAGGAATACATAGCCCATAGGTATGGCCACTTACTACCTAGAAATTGTAGGAGTCCTGCAGATCATTCTCCTCGTAGTCTTCCTTGTACTTGGAGGGAAGCTGCCGAATATAGGAAAAGTGTAGGTGTTCGTCCTGAATGCCGTAAATGAAATAGAAGAGTGCTGCGTAACGGAAGTCGTTTGAAGTAATGGCTCGTTCGTATAGGGAGTGAGCGTACAGCACAATGGAATCAAGATCTCGAAAGTTCATAAGGTAGTAATATTCAAAAGTGTAGAAAACCTAATATTATTTTTGGTTCTTGTCGCTGGTGTGTTCTGACTGTGGATTGCTCCTAGAGCTTACCTTGTTACTTTGCGGGTGCAAAGACGGTTCATTTATAGATGGTGCGCAATCACTCGATCTCACTCGTCCATGACTTCATTGTTTGTACTTAGATAGCTATGGCCTCAGATCATTAGGCTGGTTAATCGATCTCGGTGGTTATGCTTCCGTTCCATTTGACTTTCGACACTTGCTACAGTGCGAGACATACCATGGGTTATCCTCATGTCGTCAAGTTTTGCCATGTAGCAACTTGTGCCCGTTTCCTTTTCTTCTGAACTGTATGCACGCCTGCAGAAAACAGGCTTGGACAACGAAAGCTGATGCGTTCATCGAACCATCACTTCCACTTGGATCTCTCAACTCAATGTTAAATCAGATAGTGGGTTGCAGGGACATGTTTCCTGCCATAGACTTGCGTGGGCGATCAGCCGCTGCTATACCACATATTATTCCACCTTCGTGTCTGACCCCTCTCAATTACAGAGGTGCGCTCACGACAGACAGACCAACATGGCCAGCTGTACAGCGGTAGTACCACCCACACACCAGTTCTCTATAGGTAGATTTGACTACCGGGGCTCAGTTAACATATGCAGTTTCAGTATTTCAGTCCCCGCATAGTGAAGTCCCCCTTCTCGAACTCTAACATTTACATGCAGGTGAGAATATCATCTTACCGGTCTCTAGCTCACTGCCCCAAATAGATCTTGATAATGAAGATAGTTCTGGTCAAAGATATATGCATGACCGCCCCAAAGGGGCTCACAATGGCGTGATCCTACATCCGCAATACGTGTAAGTTCCTAACAATTAGGGGCATAGGCTTATAGTAGCATACCACCCTAAGTGTTCGGAACGATGCGTCCACAAGGTAATTATTTGAACTATGGCTGTTTGATCGAGAAGGTGCACCACCCTCCATGCCGATTAATCATTCTGCTTTGCCAGGACTCGGTATTGGATAGACGTATGTCACGAAGGACATTCGTCGCTCGGAAGTTTGGATACCATGGGTGTGATATCAACTACTCTTGAGAGCAACTGACCACAGATTACCATAGGCATCCTCTGTACCTTGTGCACCTGATAAGGAAAATCCCCTAATAACTGAGGTTAAGCCACTGCGTATGTGTATCTTGATATATAAATCCACTAATCTATCCGCCACTGTGTATCCACCACTATGGATCTTTTGCTGTTTATCTTTCACTATATCCACTACTTTATATCTTTTACTATGTCTGCTGTATTGTTTGAGTTGAGCCGAGAGAGAGAGAAAGATCCATACTCTTGTAAGTGTAGTTCACTCACTAACTCAGTGGATCGATATATACTGCTCACTAACCCTTGCAACATCGTGAGTTGCACCTCACAATGCAAGTATTCAAGGCAAGACTTCCAAACTGAGTTCAAAATTCGTACATTATTTGAGTTTAGCTCTGATCATAATATAATATATATATGAATGTGTATAATTGGATGCTCTTTCACCTCCCTCAGATCTCTAATGTACCATATCTTGAAAATTATTAGAGTGGCTTTAGAAAAACACTCGACAATCGTCCAAAAATAGCAAAAATTGATGTTTTTCCATATCTGCTCTGTCAATTTTGAAGATATAGTTAATTGGAGACTAGAAGGTGAAACAGCAACGAATTCTGAACATTTTATGTAAACATTTTATTCTGATCAGAGTTAAACTCAAATACATAATTGTGAGTGGATATTTGAGATTATTTGATTGGGTGTGCCATGCTACTAAAAATGATTCAAGCTGTAGGATATCAACCAATAGAAATTCTGCTTCGAGGTACGTATCATGAGTCAGCCAATGAGAATGCATCGAGCTGTAAGGATGTACGTCCGTGTACGGCCTCGTATAAGAGTATAAGGATAGAATCTAGATACGGTTGCCAACGGGAATAAGTAATATAGATCAATTGTACGGTATGTAGGTAAGATAATTGCTAGCGTGCCAAAAGCACTTTGCAAGGTGATTAAATATGAAGGGCGGTTACCCAGCCTCGGCAGCCAAGTGCACCTGCGAAGGCCAAGTGCGCTTGGGAGCCAAGTACACCTGGCACCGCCATTACACGAGCGGACAACCATCATGATGTATATATGTTATAATAGCGATATCGATCTTGAGGAGAAATGTAGCAAAAGCAGCACGAACAAACATGGCAGGTGGAGTTAAGCTACAGATAGCTCAAGGGCGACTGTAGTGCGCCTTTATAGACATGTGTCAATTGCAACGCTTTGAAATCAAGTCAGTGAAACGAAACATAGAAGTAATTGGATCAAGATTAAAGTAATAGGACGGAGATGGAGATGCTTGGAAATCAAACCTTGAAATTAATAAGCAAGATAGAAGGTATGGAAGGAATTGGATAAAGGTGATTATATAGGAATGTCACTGATTTTCAATCATGTCCAGCCAGCAGAGAGCCAGCCTATCCAGATCACATCCAACCAGCCGAGAGCCAGCCAGTCCGAATCATGTCCAGTGAGCCGAAAGTCAGCCCATCTCGATTGTCTCCAGTCCGCAGATAGCCAGCCCATCCAGATCATATCCAGCCAGCAGAGCGCCAGCCTATTTCCATCGTCTCCAGCCAGCTGAGAGCTTGTACTTCCAGATCTTGTCCAGCCAGACCATCCAGATCGCATACAATCACCAGAGAGCCAGCCTGTTCAGATCATATCTTGCCAGCCCTCCAGATCTGAGTCACATCCAGCCAACCCATCAAGATTGCGTCCAGCCAACCTGTCTAGATCGTCTCCAGCATCTAGCCAACTCAGATTGCTGACCAATAACAGTTGTGAGAGCCACACTCAAGAAATGCGCCACAGTTCACTAATCATTTATGACCAATCAGAAGCGAAAAAGACCATCTGCCAACCAATGAGAATTCTGTAATTTGCCACAGTAAGATGGTACGTACCACCATCAACCAATGTGAATGCTTCGAGCGGACAACCATGTGTATATGTTATAATATTGGCATACTATACCACTTGGCCAAAAGGCAACTATGATACCACTTGTGTCATCCAACAATCCCTTATAACCGGTACTTCCTCTGTGGCCTTTACATTATCCCCTCTTTTAGGTGGACATGTCCTCAGATCCTAGGCAAGCCAGTCTAACATTATAAGGTATATCCCCAGGAATTAAATCCTGTAAACCTGATTGTCACATCTCCTTCTTGACGAGTCATATCTGCTCACATTGGGAATTGAACCATGGACCTTGTTGGTATCATACTGTAATAAAGTATATGTTGGCATACTATACCACTTGGCCAAAAGGCAACTATGACACCACCTGTATCATCCAACAACCCCTTATAACCGGTACTTCCTCTGTGGCCTTTACACGGATTCCCAATCGATGCTAGCCAGTGTCATGAACCGTATTTACCCAAGTACTGACGTTGCACATATTGTAAGGGCGGATAAGTTTAGATACGATTGCAAATGGAATACTTGATAGAGAGGATGATATCAATTGTAGAGTATGTAAGTAAGATAATTGCTAGCGTGCAAAAGCACTTCACGAGGTACTTATATATAAAGGGCGGCCAGGTGCACCTTGGCAGCCAAGTGCACCTCAGCAGCCAATTGCACCTCCGCAGCCAATTGCACCTCGGTAGCCAAGTGTACTTACGAGGTCAAGTGCACTTACGAAGGCCAAGTGCACTTACGAGGCCAAGCGCACCTGGCACCGCCATTACATCATCCCCCTCTTTATCCGCAAACCTCCTGGGCTGCAACATATATAAACATAAAGAAAGACAAGATAAGGTGCGTACGCCTTCGTACGTCTGCATAAGTCCCGCGACCGATCGGTGCCATCACGGCAGTCTCACAGCGGATTCGGTGCACGGGGAAATCCACCTTCAGTGGTAGGTGGTAAACCCTGTAAGGACGTACGTCCTCGTACGGCCTCGTATGGATGGATACTTGTAGATACGGTTGCAAACGGGAATAAGCAGTATAGATCATTTGTACAGTATGTAGGTAAGATAATCGCTAGCGTGCCAAAAGCACTTCACGAGGTGATTATATATGAAGGGCGGTTACCCGGCCTCGGCAACCAAGTGCACGTGGCACCGCCATTACAAACCTGTGCCGACGTCATTTATACCGGGCCAAAATCCATAAGAAGAGAAGAATAGAAGTAGAAAGCAAGAAGGAAATATCCAATTGACCCTGGATCCTCCAAGTCCACCTCCGAATTGAAGCCGCTGCATCAGCAGGCCTCCAAGCCCACTCCTTCAGCAGGCTTGCAAGTCCATGATTCCGAATATCCAAATTGACTTCCAGTTTTCTCGGAATCCAAGCAATTGATCCCCGTAGTGCTGGCTGGGTGATGCTCGAATCGGTGGTGCCATTGGCTTCCGCCTAATTGATCGATCGTTTGTGTTCGATTTCTTTCGTTGAACGCGTTCGTGAATGTCATCCGAGTGGTAAGGCCATCGTGGCCGGTAACGCATCTCTGCAGCAGTCAACTAGCATAATTGCATGATGTACTTATCTTGGTCATAGCTTCTACTCTTGAGAGCTGTCGGGTTCGCATGATTTCCATGTCTCTGTGATTTCGTATATCCAAGCACACGGCAGACCTCATCGGTCATAGTCTGATCATACATCTCGCCGATTGGCTCCAAGTTGACTCGTATATTGGTAATCGGGCTTCGACTTCCCGTTGTCATTCTGCTTAGGATCCAGTGATGGTTGGTTGACTTGTGTCGGCCTCGCTCGGCCCTCGATTGCAGTCATATATGGACATCATGATGTATTCGTCATGCTCATTCGAATTGCGGTATCTAACTCGTAAGTGTACCATAAGGTCGTACTCACAAAGTAACCAAGTATGCTTCCGCTGCAGATGCATCAGGGCAGCCATTCTCCGATTCCAATGCCTTCGACTTCCGAATCCACGAACGAAGTGGGTTTGCACACGCCATGCCCTTCCGAACCTAGCTGTAGTGGGCACACCCTCAAATCTAGCTTGATACGGTTAGCCACCACTATTGGTGGCGACGTCAATCGATTATCGTCGTGGCTTCATTCTGTTAAGGTCAATTGCAGAGCATATTCGTTCGTTGATATATCTAATTCGTAAGCATTCTGTACAAGGTCATAGTTAACATGCAATTCCGTGTGTCCGCGCTATCGGCTCTGAAGCTCCAACACGGTAGCCTTCTCATACGTCCATTAAGGATTGCAGTCGGTTCGCGTTCTGCGCAGCTTGACATCACGACAGCTGGTTTGGCTGGCTCTCGTCTGCTTCTTATACATCCATTAAGCATTGCAGTCGGTTCGCATTCTGCGCAGCTTGACATCTCGACTGCTGGTTTGGCTGGCTCTCGTCTGCTTCTTATACATCCATTGAGGATTGCAGTCGGTTGCAGCTAATTGTGCATTCGATGCATTCGGTGGTGCTTCCGATTTGGTGATAAAGACCAGTAGCATAGCCATTGACTTCTCGTTCGCTCCCAGGCTTCTCGGTGTACTTGCACTTGATCTCGTTGACTTACTTCGCGGTCGCTGACGTACTTTGTAGTCGCTGGCGTACTTCCTTATGTACGCATCCACCGTAGGCCAATAGAAATCCCTAGAGACTAACTCAGCAGTTTTAAGAGCTCCAAACTAACCGGACTCAGGGTTGTCATGAAAGAGACTTATCACTTTACCGCGGAGAGCAACGTCCGCAGGGACAGATATTCTCCCCTCGTAGGTCAGAGCTCCAGCGACGAAGCTCCATTGGTTCTCGTCTTTGGCTTCAGCTGTGTCTATTGGGTTATCGACTAGCTTACCAGAGACGTCGACTGCCAATAAGTCAGTAGCCTGGATCTTCTTAATCCTCGGTAGGAGGTCATCGTAGGGTTCAACTGTCAGGGTCGCCAATAGTCGTCCGACAGGCTTCTCATAGCCGATCTCATAATCGGGCCGTCTCGAAGGGCCATCGGCGGGGTTTTTGTTTGTGCCTTCCAGGTACTCGATAGTGAAGTCGTAGGTGAGGCTCAGTGCGCATGCGAGCCAAGTACACTTACGAGGCCAAGTGCTCTTGTGAGTGAAGTGCACTTACAAGGTCAGATGTACTTGCCGTCTGCAGCATGATGGGTTAACGTTCCAGCACTTCTGGTGCGGATTTCGTCGTAGTAGCGGTTTCTCGGTTTCCGGCACGGTCATTCCCCTCTTTTGAGGTCGGTGCTCCGTCGATGACTAAATGCGGCGTCGATTCCCATCGATTTTCTCGTTGATAAGACGGTTTCGATTGCCATTGGGGCTTCGTATTTCTGTATCTGCATTCAATTGCAAGTCTCGCAGAATCTCTTATAAAGTAAGTGTTTCTAAAAGAAAAGGATAGACTTCAAACGTAACCTTGTATCGCCATATCGGAAGAAGACCCTTGTTGTTTTTCTCAAGATTGCCTTCTGCACTCGAGGAATCTGAATTCCGCGGCTCTCCCATACCTCAATAAGTGCTATCATTCTTCTTTGCCAAATATCGGCACTGCCAACATGATCAAGCATCTCCGGAATCAATGGAATGGGTTACCAATTCTTGATTGTACTCGCGTTGAGAGCTTGGTAGTCAACTTCAGAGTTTCAAGCCGCCCTCCTTCTTTGCAAAAATATCGGTGCTGGCGCCGGTGATGATGGCCGCTGGATAAAACCATTGGCCAGGTTTGTCTCGATGTAGGCCTTTAGAGTTCTTGACTCAACCTCCGACAGGTAATGGTTACACCCATATGGCAGCTTGTGCCCGGAGTCGATAGCATGGTCAATTGACTGGTGTGGTGGCAGCGTCTCTGCCTTGGCCTTACTAAAGACCTGAACGAACTTCTTATATTTGGCTGGTATATGACCGCCATCGTCGGTCGGTACTACCGGCACTCCGGTCTCGTCCGCTCCATCTGCACACGTTAGTATCAAGTTCTTATATGAGAATGGAAGCGAAGGTTGGAATCCAGGAGTAGCGGTACAGCCGGCCCGTCACAATGGAGCATGACCGTGGCGCGCATCCTCCCTTCATGACTCAGCGAGCCGGTAGCAGTCGTTCAAGCCCCACTTTGTTGGTAACTCTTCTGCCGCAACTATCGCCGCTGCTCCCTACTCGCCCATCCAGCATCGGAGTTTCTCATCTGAGATCCCGCTCCATAATGATGCTCCCAGCAGCCCGGTGCACTCCCCAAACCGTAGGGTGAATGCCTCGACGACCTCGTTGCTTTCAAGAAGGTCGTCGAATGCGGTTGCTCCAAGGAAACAAATGTCCGGAAGCTTACCACAGCGCCCCTGCGAAGTTCCATTGGTATCCGCGTACAGGGTTCCATCTTGATTCCCGTTCGTGGCCTGCGGCCCACTAGGGGTTCGCAATGCCACTGGTCGACCGGCCTTCCAGTCGATTTCCTGGTTTCGGGCCTTGAACCAAGGTAATCCCAAAACCAAGTCGTATGCCTTCATGGGCACAATTAAGACATCCGATTCGTCAACCGGTGCCAAGCGTTCAAAATACTGAACCGAGAGAGTAGCCTTTCTACTTTCTCTTGCAGACATCATCTCGCTGCCGTCAAGACTCGAGGTTGCGATCAATGCTTGTTCGTTCCGGACGCCGAGCCGCCTTCGCAGCTTGGGCGTCATGAGCCGCCGCCGCCGCCGGTGGTCTTTCCACCGGAAGTTGTCTCGGCGGCCAAGTAGACGTCCATCCCGCCCAGGGATAAGACGAAATAGAGGTCCATCCCGCCTAGGAATGCAACCAAGTAGACGTCCATCCCGCTTGGATAAGACGAAGGAGAGGTCCATCCCGCCTAGGGATAAGACGACTCCGTCTATGTGCGAAGGATCGCTCGTTGTCGATTGAGAATCGATTTACTCCCGACTTGGATCACTCCCATGACGATAACAATCGGCATCGTGCAGTCGGTAGTCATTGTTGTCTCATATGGCATCGCCGGTTTCTCGAACGATGATCGGTAACTCGATTGAGTCTCACCGAGGGGGAATCGTGATTGTAGTTGCGATCAGGTATCGATCGATATGTACGTGAAAATGGAGTATCGGCTTTGATTCTGCCCATCGGTAGTCTTTATCCGTAAATGCACTTCCGTGCTCGTGTAATCATTCTCCGTAGGTGCACTTCAGAGCTTCCGCTCAGATCGTAGGAAGGTAATCGTCAAGTATACTTGATCGAACGCGTTTATCGTCGGTGACTTCTCGCCAGACTTGATCGTCAATGAAGCGACGCTTTCAGGGGTAACTATCGTAGAACCGATGAATCGATGCGTATAGTGGATGTCGATGAAGGTTTCGCTAGAACTTCATGCCCGATTGGCTTTCGATTCGTCTCGAACTTCCGTTCGTATGCGATGGATTTCGTTAAACGTGTTTCGAGGTCTTCTCAGCAGTGGCCATAAGGGCCGGTGACGCGTTTCTCGGGGTCAATTGAGCTCCGAATCATCTCTGATTCGTCACTGCCATCGTCAATTAACTTAATTTAGGTGTACTTATCAAGCTTCGACACTTATAGGTCGTGAGAGTATGTGTGTGAACGTATAACGATCGCGGTCGGTTGTGCGACTCTTCGAATCGATTGACCTCCGAATCGCCTCGGAATGGTCTCTGCAGTAGTCATTTGACTCGATTGAAGGGTATACATTTCCTGATTCATCAATCTAGTGATGATACTCGGTGTAGGTCGTGAATGGAGACATTTCGAGGGTGCCTATCATGGCAGGTGACACGTCTCTTTGAGGTCGATTGACATCTAAATCATCTCGGAATCGTCCCTACTACCGTCAATCAACTCAATAGGATGACTACTTATCTTGTATCGACAATCTAGCGATAGTTCTCGGTGTAGGTCTGACGCGTCGAAAGAGTAAAGAAATCACGAAATCCCGTGAGCGAAACGTATCTGGTGACTGAAAAGCGATTATAGTGTAAGGGCGGATAAGTTTAGATACGATTGCAAACGGAATACGTGATAGAGAGGATGATATCAATTGTAGAGTATGTAAGTAAGATAATCGCTAGCGTGCAAAAGCACTTCGCGAGGTAATTATATATAAAGGGCGGCCAGGTGCACCTCGGCAGCCAAGTGCACCTCGGCAGCCAAGTGCACCTCGGTAGCCAAGTGCACTTACGAGGCCAAGTGCACTTACGAAGGCCAAGTGCACTTACGAAGGCCAAGTGCACTTACGAGGCCAAGCGCACCTGGCACCGCCATTACACATATTGCCACAAGTTCAACTTGGCGGCCGACATGGTATGGGAAAGCCAATTCGATATGGAGTATATTGCAACTACGGAGATGCTCACAGATGTACTTACGAAGGCTTTGGCAAAGCTGACATTTCTGGAGCACTGCCGCGGCATGGGTTTGTTCACTGAAGAATGATTGGATAGAATAGGTTGTACCCCACTTGTGATTGGATGATATGATATAGGATAATCGCCGGCAGTTATTTTTGGAGCACTGCACTTTACTGTTTGTTTGTTTGGTTTGTTTGGTTCGATCCCCATCCAGGAGGAGTGTAGGGCAGAGTGTGTCGGGCATCTAGGGCCTGGGTACGTGACTGGTTAGGGCATTGTTCTTAGGGCTGCACTCTTTCTGATAGAGAGCTTGTTTTGTTTCTGTAGCTCTGCACCTCTACAATACATACACTACGTTTGACACCTCTCTAGATCGCTGCGTCAGTGACCCCACGTCACCGTCCCACAACAACTACCATCACATTTTACAGACATGGACATGCCAGCGGATCAGAATTACATTTTCTGCCCTCTCCTCCTTCTATGTATACTGGTCACTCTCCAAGCTAACTGCACTAGGTCATACTCAAGCATAGTGTTGATGTCGACGTAGTTAAAAAGGATCTTATTGATGCCGGCGCAACTATACACCAAGAGTATCACTGGAAGGCGTCCGAAACATCAACTTTTGAGTATTTCTCCTCCACACTCTCTGCAAAGCTGGGACTAAAGCGCAAAACAATAGTGCCATGATTCCCGGTGACGCTGTGAGTTTATTTCAGAACCACGAGCTCATAGAATCTTGCGGTCTGAATACAGTGGTCAAGGCTAGCTGGAGAATACCTGAAAGTAAGTACGAGCTAGCGTGCGGCTATATAGCAGATTTTTGAGTGAGAAACAAGGCCCCAGCCTCCCGCCACCGAAGTGTGACCCACCACCACAGCCTTATCCAAGACCTAATTACACAGTACGCTACCTGCCGATATCTATCCTCTTTTCAACTAACAGCAATAGGTTGTCCTAAAGCTCGACGTCGACATAGACGCGGTTAGGAAGGATCTTACAGATGCCGGTGTATATATTACCAGAGTGAGTCAGATTTTCGACACCGGAATGTATACCCCGGCTTCGAAAAGTAAAACAGTGTTTGGGTATGATTCCCTTCCTCTGGGTAGGGCTGGGAAAATGGTTAACACTGGGAAAAATAGTGCCCACATCCCAGATGACGCTGTGAGTTTGGCTATGAACCACGAGAGCATAGAAGCGTTCTATCAGGGTAATACGATAATCAAATGTGATTCCCCTGCAAGGTTAAATGGGACCCCTACATTAAAACCTAGCGTAGCGCAAGAAGCGAAATCCTGAGCTTATATACGACAGATGTTGCTTCGCCATATGGCTAAGTCTAGCTATTCTTTGTTATTCCCTACACCTCCCCATCCACGCGCACTTCAAAGTAGCAGTGATAATGAATTTCAAAATTCAAGTCCGACTTTTATACTCTATGGAATTTTCAAAAAATCTCACACTGTGACGGGTATCGCTCTCGTGCCCAGGCTTCTTTTTTGTTTCGCTCCGAGGGGAGACGAGCTTTGAGATTTTTTGATATCTGAAAAAGAGAGCAGACTATTGCCAAAAACAGGCGATTTTGAATTCAAAATTATTGGTTGGCGGGTACTTTGCTGGATTTTTGATTGCTTGTTTCGCCTTCACCGTCGAGGATACTCGGTACCTACTAAGTACCAATGCCTGCATAAATATCGCTGTTTCTCAATTCATATATTAACCGCCGGCGCCATTTGTCGCTCTGAATCTGCATCGCGTTTTGCTGTATGAGATATTTTTGGGTTTGATTCTTTGCTACGATTCGCTATCGTCACCAGGTTAACGCATTGTCCAGTCTGGTTAAGTGGGCAATGGCGGCAAATGTTCCAATTCCGCGGCTCAGGCTGGTAGCATCAGAGGTTGACGCTCCGTCACACTCAAAACCTCGTAGCCGTTTAACGGTTATTATCCTTGCAACCGTATCTCAAAAACCCCATCTTTTCTAGTAGTAAACAAGGGGAGAATATTAGTTAAAAGTCGGTGTTCTTCGGTCTTTACTATTTCTGTTATTTTCCTGTTGTTTTTCAAGCCCTGTTCAATCGGCGTGTGCCTCGCCAATTTTGTGATAGGTGCGGATCATTTACCCTGGTACCCGAGTACTCCACGATTATCCATAGTGCATATTCAGTGCCTGTAATCGGGATTGCTGGAGCTTACAGCGCTTGTACGGCAGTCATTATGCCGTGCTTTCCGCGAGAGAAATAAACAACATCACCAAGACTTTCAACCATCATTTAACCTCACTCCTCTTCCAATTCATACCACGCAACCACCAGCGAAATTTACAAACATGCAATACGTTGTTCGTCTCCTCCTGATATCCATGACATTGTCAACTAACGGCGCTAGGTCAGCCTCAGACGGGTGTCGATCCAGACATAGTTAGAAAGGAACTTACAGATGCGGGCGCAACAACTATCCACGAGCTTGCCACATCGCCTTGGGAGGATGAAACACGTTTTTTGTAGTTTTCCCACGCTCCCTCTTCAGAGCAGTGGTTAAGTCTGAAAAAAGTAGCGTCGATATTCCTGATCACGCTCTGAGTGTACTTACGAACAACAAGCACTTTACGCGCTCTATTCCGCATAAGCAATGGAAACGTGAGAAGGATGGAATTGATCGAGGTATGTATGAGCTAACGTGCCTCTGTCGGCATATTTTGAGCGAGAAACAAGGTCAACCGAACACCTCCTACGTCGCACCCGATACAACTCACT
This sequence comes from Wilcoxina mikolae CBS 423.85, assembly GCA_014904905.1. Lineage (NCBI taxonomy): Eukaryota > Fungi > Ascomycota > Pezizomycetes > Pezizales > Pyronemataceae > Wilcoxina > Wilcoxina mikolae. The sequence goes on along the minus strand of MU122152.1, from coordinate 206,590 downwards.
TGCATTACTTCGTCCGTTCCCTCCTTATATCCATCACCACTCCAACTAAAGACGCTAGATCATTTTCAAGGCTGATGTTGACCTGGACGTGGTTAGAAAGGATCTTACCAAAGCCGGCGCGAATATTACAAAAGAGTATCATTTAACCCAAAAATCAGTATTTTTGTATTTTGCCCCACTCTTGCCTGGAAAGCGGCTAAGACCTAGGATACTAGTGCCAACATGCAAGATGACGTTGCGGCCATCGTTCGGAACCTCGAGAGTGTCGAAACGTGCTTTGAGAATAGACACTATCCTGCACTAAGCCCCTCCTACATACCCAGACCAGACACGTCTACACCTGCCAGCGTAACTCACCACTACGGGATTATTCAAGATGGACATGCAACTGCATAGTACGCCTCCCAGCCGATTTCAATGTCATTTTTGGCTAACGGTGATAGGTATACTTAAAGAATGGCGTCGACATAGACGCCGTTAGGAAGGATCCTTCTGATGCCGGCGCCAATATTATCAGAGAGCGTCATGGGTTCCGCGTGAAGAGATCAGTGCTTTTGTATTTTTCCCTTGCTGGTGAGGTGGTTAAGCTGATGTGGAAACATAGTCTCAATATCCCGGATGATGCTTTGAGTATAGCAATGAACCATGAGAGCATAGCAGTGTGCAATCAGGGGAATTTGAAATATGATGTTGAAAATAATGTCGAGCACTGGTGATCTTGCCGCGGGTGAGGGTAAGTGCATAGTTCAAGCATTGCTTACCCCGTGTTCGGGAATTCACCATTATTATTAGAGACTGCTCTCAACTCTCAGGCACAAGCACGTTACCCAGAGGCTCCATGTATGTAACCCAAGATCACAGTCCAAGGCCGTGGCTACTGGTTCCTGACTCTGCAACCTGAGAAGCACCACAACAAGAGCGAGTGATATATAGATCTGAAGACCTTAATTTACACCTTGTACCTTCCTATAACTACGACTCCGTGTCATCTGCAAACCCGAGCTTATCACCACCACCACCACCACCACCACCACCAGTACCCGTTCGCACACCAGACTACGGCACAGATTTCTCAGCCCCATTCCGCCAGAATTTTACACAGATACCGGGCGATGGGATGATAAGGGACATGGGTTGACGGCGCTCAGAGTATTGATCGGGTGCATTCGCCACCGAATATGTAGATATCTTGACTCTTGAGCTCCAAACTCAGGAACACGCAAGACCTGCGGTTGTATAGTCTCATACTACAAAGACTATACCCGGAAGGGAGCCCTAAAAATCTTCGTCTAGCCTTGGACGCCCAAGACGGACGGTCTCCACCCCTGGTTGCAATCATGGCATATGGAACTACCATCAACTGATAATGATACCAGAGTACCCAAGCAAATTGTCACAGCCTATTTAATCGACTATTTACATGAGTAAGTTCGACGATTTGGCGTTGGTTTTGTTTGTTTGAATCATATTGTATTCGGCCCCGTAGGGGCCATGACAACTAACTAATCCTTTTCCCCGGTACATCCCAGTTCAACTATTAGGTGTCCCCGCCAGTCTCCCCAAGCAAAGTCGTACCTTCCTGATCTCCTTGCCCCCATAACCTCCGACGATTTGGCGTTGGTGAGTTCCACTTGTCCATTGTTGCATCGATATGGGGAGAACCGTATGCTTTGACTATGATTCAAATAGAAGGCGAAAGACTTCACATATATGCCGAGAAACTTCGGGTATATCTTCGGGATTGCCGATGCCACCCTTTGTCATTCTTGCCACCTGATATGCACGCAACATCCATTGTTGCTTTCAGAGATGAATAGATGCTTGATTGATTGTATCTACGAGCCCAAGAGGGCCATATATATATACAGCTGAGTAGGTTCATCTACAGCTGAGTATCGTACCTTGGGCCACCATATACGTATGCCCGCATGCCCGCATGCCCTACAGCCCTTCTGCCCTATGGAGGCTGATCTTCTACTAGTTAGTATACATGCAATACTTCCCCCTCTTCCTACAGTTCGTAGGAAGACCAAATGATATCCTCCGGTGCCTCATTAAAATCCTCCTCCTTATGACTGCGGTAGGTAGGGAAAGAGTACAACCGTAGCCTTTAGGGCGGCCATCCCGAACAGTGATAAGAAAATAGTAAGAGTGGTCTGCCATTGTGTGCTAAGAATAGTAATGAAATATGAAAAGAAGTAAACCTATAACCTTAAATCGACCTCCTCCATTTCGAGTGTACTCATCCACTAAAATCATAGATCTGTGAATTACCACAACCCCATCGCTTTGGTGAACTTTTGGTGCTTATCTCTTGCTAGTGCTTTAGTAAAGATGTCAGCAGTGTTTTCTTGGTTGAGATCCAGGAGTAATTGATAATGCCACATTCGTGAAGATGTCGGCTGTTGTGATAGCAAACATCGATATGCTTGGTTCTAGTCTTTATAATGTCTTCAGCGATATGTGCTAGATCTCCTTGACAATCGCAATAGATCGGTAGAGGTTCGAGATTGTTGCTGAGATTTTTGTGTAGTTGAAGTAGCCAACAAGCTTCTCTGGAGGCTTCCGAGCAGGCTATGTACTCGGCTTCGAGGGTTGAGGTTGTGACTAAATCCTGTTTTCGTGATTGCCATGAGATTGGACCGTTGGAGATAAAGATATACCCTCCTTGTGATTTTTGTTCTGCACTATTGGAAGCCCATTCGGAGTCAGTGTATCCGATAAGCGAGTTCTGGCCAGTACAGTGAAGTTGGTAGTTCTTGGTGGCTTTGAGATATTGTAGAACTCGTTTGGCAGCTGTCAGGTGAGTTGAATAGGGCTTGGAGTTGTAACGACTGAGTGCTGCCACTGCAAACGATATGTCGGGCCTGGTAGGTAATGCGATGTACATTAGAGAGCTCATGATTGCTTGGTATTCCCTGGGATTGACTTCCCCCTCGTTTGGCTCAGCGAGGTTGAATTTGACTTTGTCGTCGAGTGGAGTTAAGGTATTGTAGGCCTTTTCCATGTGAAATCATTTGAGAATTGAGTCAATGAAGATCTTTTGGCAGAGGCTAATCGAGCCTTTTTCTTGATGGATTTCGATGCCGAGGAATTGGCGAGCCGGCCCGAGGTTAGTGATCTTGTAGACTTCTGCGAGCTTCGCCTTGATTATTTCGTCATCTTTTGGTTCAGTTGGTGCATAGGCCATTAGCATGTCGTCAACATAACGGAGCAAGAGAATATCATCGATATTGCATATGTAGAGGTTGGGATCAGTTTCCAATTGGATGATGTCTAATGAGAGTACGAAAGCGTTTATATGTCGGTACCATAGTCGTGGTGCTTGTTTCAGACTATCGAGAGCCTTGTTTAGACGTACGATCCTTCCTGCGAAAGGCCATCCTCCTGGGAGTTCCATGGGGATTGTGTCATTGTCGATTTCGGGATTCAAGAACGCTGTGACAACGTCAAGGTGGTCGATGATCCAGCCCTCTCGTGCAGCAAGGCTTATAAGATGTTACACCTCACAAGCTGTACATCACCAAAGGTCATCGGAGCGGGGTCACCTACGATCACTCAACAATAGCCGCATGGGGATAGTACATGGGCCATCCCTAGACGTCATCAAAACTACACAGAATATCACTCGCACCCAACGAAATCAGATAAGTTGTCATGCAGTCAACCACACCACTGATAAGGAGTTTAAGGTGGTTATTGGGATGATGTCCTGCCAGCTCATACCATCGATGATGCGAAGACAACTGAGAGGCTGTAGATGTGAAAGCACCTGCGTTTGCAGTGTAGCTGACGAAGCCTCTTATGTCCCTCACAATCGAAAGGATACCATTTGTCTGGAAGCAAAGAGATCTAAAGGATACGATAGATCCGGACCACAGAAGTCCGAAGGACTGATGTCAGTAGGGATTCTATTCCTCTGAGTTACAGATCTGAGCAGAAAGATGTGGAAGGTCCGAAAGAGCACTGAAGGGTAGGAAGGGCATTGGTGCGAAGGGCAGGTTAGATAGAGTATAAGGGCGTACGTCCGTGTACGGCCTGGTATAAGAGTATAAGAGTAGATACGGTTGCAAACGAGGATTCGAGAATGGGGTAGATTCAATAGGTAAGGTTATCGATGGCATACAAGAGCACTCGCACGAGCTGACTATATACTGGGCGGATGGACGGTTACCCGGCCGCCATTACATCATCCCCCTCTTTATCTGCAGACCTCCTGGGCTGCATACCCGTACATGAAGAGAAAAAGAAATAATCCAAGCTTGTACGCCCTCGTACAGCCTCGTAAATCCCGCTGCCGATCGGTACCGCTCGAGGGTGATCTTTCGGTGGATCCGGCGCACGGGAAAAGTCCACCTCAAGTGGTAGGTGGTAAAACCTGTGCCGTCGCGATTTGTACCGGGCCGAGATCCAATAAGAAGAGAAGGAAGGAGAAAACAAGAAGGAAACGTCCAATTGACCCCTGTAACCTCCATATCTCCATATCTCCATATCCAAGCCCTCAGTATACCGTAGCTTTCATCGTGCAGGCTCGGTGGTGCTCATATCGGTAAGCGTCATTGGCTCTCGTCTTCGATCGTATGCGGTTCGTCGATTATCTAACTCGTGAGCATCCAAGAGAAGTTCGAACTTACAATATAAATCATTGCGAAAGCTTGTGCCCTCAGTAATCTTTCTCCGTAAGTGCACTTCCGTGCTCGTATAATCATTCTCTGTAAGTGCACTTTGTCTGTGCAATGCTGACACTCGTAGGTGCGCTTCGGAGCTTCCGCTGAGTTCGGAGGAAGGCAATCGTCAAGTGCGCTTCAGATCTGAGGAAGGCATTCGTCAAGTGCGCTTCAGAGCTTGCGCTCAGATCATAGAAAGGTGATCGTCAGGTTCGCTTCAGATCGTAGGAAGGTAATCGTCAAGTGCCCTTCGTTGCTTCCGATTCAGGTGCACTTCCGTGCAAAGAATAAGGTGCACTTCCGTGCAAACGATGATCGTGATCGCGTCTGCTTGAAATCCGGATCGTAGGTACCGTCATCTCATCAGCCGTCATGGATTTCGCTTCCTTCTTCGACATTCGGTTGCCCTCCGACTTTTGCCCTTCGACCATGCCCTTCGACCTTGGACTCTCCTTCGCAGACATCACCACCTGCCCATCAAGACCCGGATGAAGATGAATGCCGGTTCGTATGGTAGCCCAAGTCGCCTGAGCGTCCTCGGGACCATAAAGTAGCAGACGTCCGAGCCGCCTGAGCAGCCTCGCGACGATAAAGATGCTCAAAACAAAACACAGAACCGAGATGCTCGTCTTACTTCGTCATTGGGTCTTATTTTGTCTTCGGTTTCCTTCCATCTTCCGACTTCGGGTTGAGCTCGATGGTCTGGCTCGATAGTCTGGTGCGTGTATCGATGGATCAAGAAAAGGGCTAATGAGATCCGTAGGATATCTCGAGGGTAGATCGGGTATGTGATTTCTCGAAGGAATCTCGTGTATTCGTGTGACTTCTCGATGATAGTTAGCGAGTAGTAACGCGTCGAAAAGGGGTAATTCACGAAATCCCATGAGCGAAACGTATCCAATGACGGAAGATCGATAACAGTGTAAGGGCGTACGTCCGTGTATGGCCTCGTATAAGAGTATAAGAGTAGATACGGTTGCAAACGAGGATTCGAGAATGGGGTAGATTCAATAGGTAAGGTTATCGATGGCATACAAGAGCACTCGCACGTGCTGACTATATACTGGGCGGATGGACGGTTACCCGGCCGCCATTACATAGAGGAGCTCATGAGGAAAGCGTAGATAGAAGTAATTGTTAGAGTGAGAGGATAGAGGTTTAAAGACCTCTAGAATGTTCGAGGGTAGAAGGGTAAGCTTCTGGATGAGGAGAACAAGCCTTACCAATATACACATTGGAAAGCCAAACATCTTTGTCTTGAATCTTTATCTTTAGTGACTTTCACATCCTGAGTGAATCTTCATAACTTCTAGTGCAAGCAAGTCCTGAAGGCAGTAAGGATACTACTTGTACTGGTAAACCTGGAGTGACGCTCCCGGTATTACATAAGAAGTCTGAAAGTTGTTAATTTACCAATGGGAGCATACGTTTCACCATAGTCTGTTTGTTCATAGCGTTTGAATACCAGCCTGGCTTTGTAACGTGTCGATCCATGAGGATTTCATTTCATCTTAAACACCCATTTGTAGCCAATCGGCTTGGTCGGAGTAGGATAGTTGCGATTGAGAGGAGGATCATCGATTATTGTAAAGTTCTTATTTCGTTGAATTGAACGCTGCCTCCCATTCGTGCTTTAGTTGCCCTGTCATAGCCTCATTGTATGTTCGGGGGTCATCATTGACTGCAGTAGATGCTAGAGCGCTGTGTATCAGTTCAGAAACATTGACTTGTACATTTGTCGAGCTTCTAGTAACTCTATAAGTTGGTATAATTGCTGGGGCTTTTGATTTCTTTGTAGCCGCGACGGTGTGTCACACAGAGTCTATCTGTCTTCGTATGCTTCTATTTGTGGTTATCTCGTCTCTAGATGGGGTTTGGTCAAGAGAGAGAGTGTGTGTATGAGTATCCTCGTCAGGAGCCATATGTGTAAGGCCTGTGTTTTCCGCACCTGAAGCAGGTGGGCTTCGGTCTCCCTGCCCATTGTGATTGTGCCCAGTTGTGTGTGATGGAAGACTGGGATCAGCTCCATCCGTATGATCGGGGGCGACTTTTCCACTTCTGGTATGGTTGTGAGAAATGCTATCATCAGCTCTACTCTTTCGAGGGCGGCCTTGAGCCATTTCTTCATCCATTCCACCAGCATCTAGTGTTTCAATGTGTGTTTCTTCTTGTGGTAGGTTGAATATATCGATTCTGGTAGTTTCCTCCACCCCGTAATTTCTTTTTAGTGATTGTGGGCATAATGTGTATGCATTTCTTTCTTTGTCGAAGATGATGTCTGATTGGGTTCTTGTTGTTTTAAACTCCGCATTCCAGATCCTCCAAGTAGTACTGTCGTATACATAACCGACCATCATGCAGCCGGGTTTGGATCGTGGGCCGAGTTTCTTGTCGATATGCTGATCCACTGGTATTAATGAACTGACATGGCATCCAAATCGATGAAGATGATCGAGTGGAGCTTTATAATTTATTGCCTTTCGTGTTGGATCATCGGCTGGTTTATCGTATTCCAGCTTTCCGTAGCTGTTAAGCATTTCGTACGGAGTCTCATATGGAGCCTTATAGCAGTCGCGGTCATCTCGTTGCGTGAGTCCTTCGTTTGGTATGCGTTGATGCAAATATACGGCCGTGTTGACAGCTTCCCCCCAGAATTCGTATGGTGCTTGGGAGTCAATGATCATGGCTCTAGCCTTCTCTGTGATTGTTCTGATCATTCTCTCTGCAACACCGTGTTTATGGTGGGCATATGGGGGGCAGAATTCTAGTGCAGTGCCGCATAAGGCTAGTAGCATTCGGAGAAATGTATTGTGAAATTCTCCTCGGCCATTGTCGCATCAGAGTCGTTTAATTTTGTAGCCTTTGTAATGTGCGTTGACCTTGGCTTGAAAATGTTGATATGCGGTGGTGGAAGTTTCTTGCTTCTTATCTGAGAGTAAGTAGACGGTCGTCCAGCATGAACAGTAATCAATGAAAAGAATATAGTGTAGGTGGCCAGCCTTTGTCAGAATTCCGAAAGGACTGCAGGTGTCAGAGTGTACTAATTCGAAGGGTTTGGTTGTTCAAGGAACTTTGGTTCGTATAAACTTTTGCTTTTGTTTCGCCTGGATGCAGATGACGCATGTTTGGGAGTTTAAGATTACGGAGCCGTCAACAAGGCTTTTCATAGCAGTAGGGTGTAGATGAGCCAATTGACGATGTCACAGGCGGGAGGTAATCAAGGATTTGTCTGATTCGGTGGTTGTAATTGGAAGTACAGGAGTAGATCCGCTTGTTGGCTGGCATATACCAGTTTTGGAGTTGAGAGCATTGGCGTGAGATTGAAGAAAGTAGAAATCTCCGTCTCTATTGACTGTAAGTGTGATTGAGTTTAATGATATAGAACAGACACCTTACCGAAAGGTAGTGGTGAAGTTGGAGCGGTCAAGCTGGTTTATTGAGAGTAATGATAAACAGAACGTAGGTGTATAGAGTGCTTTCAGACGTAGAGTATTTGATCTCTGCGATGTATCAATGAGACCATGGTGGGTAGCGATTACCGTTGTTTCATCTCCAAGTTTAATGGATATTGGAGATGCCAGTCTTTTATAGGAAATGAACGACTTACGATCATTACACATGTGGTGAGAAGCACCTGAATATACGCTCCAGGTTGTGGAGGTAATTGTGGAGGATAAAGCATTTGCAGTGGAAAGAGTGACATATGCGATGTGGCCTATGGTGGCAAGTTCAGTGTCATCGGATAGTCAGAAACGGGCTTCTCCAGCAGAGATACGATGCTGAGCAAGTGCTGCATTGGCTTCCATCATTTTGTTGTTACCATCGGTGTTTCGTTTCATAACCTTATTTTGGACGTCGCGGCCTCTTTGTCGGATTTGGCATTCAGCTCCAATATGGCCTTGTTTTCCGCAATGGAAGCATGACTTGTCGTTGTCCTTCTTATTCAAAATGCCACTGCTTCTGTATGTACCGTGCCGTTTGAGGATTCCACAATTCTCAGTGCTATGGTTATTCATTTTACAGTGCGTGCAGGAGTATCCGTTACCGTCTTTATCCTTGTTTTCTCCTCCTCGATTTCCGTCGCCTCCTCGCCAATTTCCACGGCCACAGCCACAGCCACAGCCTTAGCCATGGTAGCCACCTTGTTGGGTGTGAAGGGACCATCTGGTGGTGGCATCTCCGATTTCATTGTGAGTGTCGCAGTTCCTTCGTCCCCTTTTAGGGCGTCCACGACTTCTACGACTGTTGGAATAGGAGTTTGATGCTGTAAGATTTTGACCATCATAGCATACTGTTCTGGCAAAGTGGTATATATGTGTATGCGAAGTTCACCATCGGAGATGGCTTCGGTTGATCCGGCTAGCTGATGGTGGAAATTTCGGACTGTTAGGGGTTTTCCCTTAGCAGGTGCACGAGGTACGGAGGATGTCCATGGCAATCGGCGTTGGGCCACCTGTCACTATGGTTGGTCGATGTTTCACCCGCAGCTATCCCATCCTCTGAGCGACAAAGTCTTATGCGACATACGAGCCGATCCAATACCGAGCCCTAGCAATGCGGAATGATTAACCCGCATGTGGGCAGTACACCTTCTCGATCGAACAGCAATAGTCACGGCACTTAGCTGGCAAAGGCATCAGTCTCGAACACTTAGGGTGATATGCTACTACATTCCTAGGCCCCCGATAGTTAGAGAGGTCATGAGTTGTCAACGCACTCTCACGCCATTGCAGGGACACTCTGGTCAGCCGTACATGATAGTTTCGACCAGAACTACTTTACCTTATCAGCAATATGGGACAGCCGGCTAGACTTGGGTACGCCTCTACACTCTCCGGCAGGTACACGTCAGAGTTCGAGAAGCGGGACTTTACTATGGGTATAACTATACAGTCTAGGGACTCCATATGTTAACTGCACCCCAGTAGTTAAGTCTACCTGTTGAGAACTTGTGTGTGGGTCGACTTCCCAAGTAACGGCAGATCGCAGGTGGTCTGGTCCAACATAAGCTGCAGCCCGGCAATGGGAGTAAAAGCCAGCGAGATGGGAGGTACAATACGTGGCATAGCAGCGGCTGGTCGCCGACGCAAGTCTATGAGGGTAAACATATCCCTGCAACCCACTATCCGATTTAACATTGAGTCGAGAGATCTAAGAGGAAGTGATGGCTCAATGAACGCGTCAGCGGTCGTTGACGAAACCTGTTTTCTGCGTAGGCATACAGACCAGAAGAAAAGCAAACGGGCTTAGTTGCTACATGACAAAGCCTGGCAGCATGAGGATAACCTACAGGGATGCCTCGCACTTTATAAAGTGCCGAACGTCAAACGGAAAAGTAGCACAACCTACCGAGATCGAGTAACCAGCCTAACGATCGGAGGCCATAGCTATCTTAGTACAAACGCCGAAGTCATAGAGAGTATACGAGTCACTCACTCTATAAAAGAACCGCCTTTGCACCTGCAAAGTAAAACAGCAAGCTCTAGCAGCAATCTACAGTCAGAACACACCAGCGGACAAGAAACAAAAATATTATTGTTGTTTTCTACTTCAAGAATATTTACTTTACAATTACACTTTATGAATTTTGGAGATCTTGATTCTATTGTTCTCTACGCTCACACCCTTTACGAACGAGCCATTACTCCATACGACTACCGTATTGCGAGTATCGTTATTCACACCTACGATATTGAGTACGAGTATTTTCACTGGTTCTATACTCGAGAACTTCCCTCCGCGTACCACAACCTACCAGTTGAGGATTACAAGGTCCAGTCCGACTACGACGACTCTGAAGATTGTCTTCAGGATACATACGACCTTTAGGGAGTAGGCAGCCATACTACATCGATACGTATCCCCGTAACAATAAAATATTTTGGACACGTCCAAAAAAGTGTTTATGACTACAAACTGTGTGGTTTGCAACAACAGGGGCTGCTGCACTGAACGATATGCAAATCATCCAGAGGGAAGTACAACACCACAGTACTTCTGCGCAAAGCACTGTTCGCAAGGCTGCAACTGAATTTACCAGTGGTGCAACCACATCAACAATTTAAGGAGACAACCCCGTGAACGAGCTCAAGTTACAGGACCTTTTACGTTCCCCTCTCAACAGTTTCACAATGACGAGTCACAGGTGCCGACTAACATTTGGAGCGGGCCAGTTGGCACCAACCTCGTCGGGTATCTCCAAATCCGAACAGCCCTCGAAAGCCTTACCAGAATGGGCGAAGAGACTGCATGAACAGTACGAGCAATCGAAGAGGCAGTACTTGGAATCCAGAGGAATAGAGGAGGACACCGAAATGGTCGACTCGGTACAGGCCCACGTCAGTCATCTGGACCAGGAAATGCAGCGGTTAGTCGAGGTCTGCAACAGCAAGAAGGAAGTAATTGAGGAGGAATTCAAAGACGTTCGGCTAGGTTGTCAGCTCTTCAGCCAGCAGGTAGAAACGGACAGAGCACTCGGACAGCAGGTCCTAGAGGGACAGGAGGAACAAATTCAGATACTGAGTGAAGTACTGAGAGGAACGAGGACCGGGATGAGCGGTCTCTAGCAACAGAATGATGTGGTAGTTAAAGAAGCCATGGAGGAATTCGTAATTTTGCGCAGACGAATTGAGTGGTGTGAGAAGAAGGTGAAGATTCTAACCACTAAGGTCGGAGCATGGGCAGTAGCGAATAAACTGCAACAGGAGAAAGTCGCCCGGTTGGAAAAGGTGGTAGCAGAACAGGTTCCTTCGTGGGACGACTTTCTGGCTCTGGAGGCAAAGTTCGGAAAGCTTAGAAAAGAACACACAGGACTCACATCAGCATTCGAAAAAGCGAAAGTTTCCGGATCAACACCTGTTCACCCATCTCGGAGACAACAAATCACACAATGGCAACAACAGGCTGAGGAATGCCAGAGGGAGGTATCACCCATTAGCGATTCGGATGTAGCGGAAATCTTTGGCATGCGGGGAGGATCAGGAACAGATATTGGCCTGACAGACGTACCTGCCCCTGAAGATGCTGTTGCAGCCGGTGGATCAGGAGAAGCACCACCACCACCAGAAGTAATGGCTGACAACCCACCACCGCCTCCACCACCTGGATCTTCTCATGCGAGTTGACACGGTTCACAGCGGCACAGACAGAGCAATACTCAGAGGCCTGAGAGGCAACGAGACTCAAGGCTCAAGCTATCAGATCCAGCAAAGTTCTAAGGAAAAGCATCTGAGGACTTTGATGTGTGGTGGATGAGTATGGAGGCATTTATTGGCGATCAACCACACCTTTTTACTCACCCAGGCCTCAAGATACAGTATGTACGAGGACGGTTAGAGGATCACGCACTGGCTTGGCATATGCAGTGGGAGGCCGAGGCTCAGGCAGGAAAACACGAGGGAAGTTGGTCAATAGATCGCTCAGCAATTAATGGCCGTTTCAATAACAAACACCAACAGGAAACAGCATACAAAGCTATTACGGAGATCAAATATAGCAGCAACGTTCAGGACATGATCACGGAGTTCGATACCCTAAACGCCAAAGCTAAGATTGTGGGGGTAAGATACCTGACTATGCTTATGAGCAAACTACCACCACAAGTCTTTAAACAGCTTAGTTTTATCAACCCGGCAGATAAGACCGACAACGAGCTCCGAGAAATCATCATCAACGCCGTAAGGAACGTTGAAGTTTGGCAAGCGACGGAAAGGAACTTCGGATTTATGGGGAAATCTCGAAGCATAGACAGTACGTCCGGCCGAATCAACAAAGATCGGAGAAAGATCCAAAAGCCCAGGAGTCTTGGCTCCAGATTCCAAAGACAATGACAACGTTTTGAACAGAAAGAAACTCAGCGACGTTCGGACAACAGGGGTTCATCAAAACCTAACCCATTAACCAATACTGAGGGAAAAATGTTTCGTCAATTGACGGAGGGAATCGACAATGGAGAACTGGCATGTCGGAGAGCACCAAAAGAATGTCAACGCTGCGCATTGCCCGCTGACACAAAAGGGAACCACAACACTATGCAATGTATTTGTGACATCAAACTGTCTAAAGGAACAGCCGATTTCGGCCACCCGAAAGCATACCAAAAAATGAAGGTCGGGGCATACGACCAGTTGGATGACGAAGGAGATGATTATGTGGTTGGAGATGCAGAGGAAGTTGAGGAAACTTCAGACGGAGAAATACCATCCGGTTCGGAATCAGTTGTTAGTGAAGGACAGGAGGATTCGGATGCAGCCGACAATTGGTGGGAGCTACAGGAAAGCTCGGATTAATGGTAAGTATCGAGATGGAGTGAAGGATATGTTGATTAGGCGGGAGAAAGCCTTTATTATTTTAGTTCCGGTTGTCACCCTGAGGATTCCGGTAGGGATGAAACTGCTGGTCAGTAGTGACGCAAAAAAGCAACAACAATCACAACAGCAACAGTACAACCATGACACCATACGATACCAACCACCACGGACGCATCACTTTATTCGATTTGGCAGGAGTACCTTGTTCACTCACAGAACCCGAACCTCTTAACATCTTCGCAAGCATCGACGAGTTGTTACTTGAACCAGAAGAACCACTCAAATCGTTTTTCTGGGATCAACCAAGTGTATCTTCCCTTTGGAATACATACTGGAACCAAGCAGCGGCCGAAGGTGGCGGCTTGGAAATTGACGATCGAGTATTTTGTCCCTTTTGGACAAAATACAAGGGCATGCACGTTGGTTGCGACAAGTGGGGTACTTGTTACTGCGAACATAACTGCGGTGGCACACACACCACGATCGGAAGGGCACTCGACGCACTACCCACAATCTACGAAGTCGAGGAACATTTTCAAGAAGACGTCCTTCTTAACGAAGAATCTGTGTTATTCACAGAACTCCTCAACGAAGAACCAAACTACGAGTGGTCGAACGATACTACCCTCCACGACCCGTTGTGGCCGAGCCATTGTCGAAAGGATGGCTACCAAATGAAAGTACTCCCCCTCGGAAGAGGTACCACCAACCAAGAAACAAAACACCTCCGACGATTTTGTTTACTACAAAACCAAGCACATACACAAGATCCCCGAAACCAGATTCGGAGAACGACCCGTATACCGGTTCTTTGTGGATCACACAGACAGCGATGGAAAAATACAGCAGTTTCCGGTCCGAGCCATGCTGGATTTGGGTTCGACATCTTTCACCATATCACCACAGTGTGCCAAGGTGTTTATGATACCAGTTGTTAGGAGGAAAAGGAACATCAACGCAAAAGATTTTAGTGGTAAGTCAGTTGGTTTGCCAAATGTTTATACTATACCCCTTGGTTTAGCTTTTGGAAATCATCGCACTCTCGAAACGTTCGAAGTGGTGCCGATGCACGCAGACTATGACGTTCTAATATCTGCGTGGTATCTGAAACAACACAAGGTACAGGGTGCTATGTACGGATGTTTACATTTCACAGAATATGAACAGAAATGCTACAATCACAGACATCTCCACACAAATTGGGAGATTACCTACGATGATCGTGTAGCTACACACAAAGATGCAATCAACATTGGTGCCTGATGCTTCGCAGCGACAAGCATATTGGCAGAAAAGCTACCTGAACAGTACCACAAGTGGATGTTACTGTTCGGCCCTCACGAAGCTGAAAAGCTACCTCTTCATGGCACCCACGATCATGAAATTCATTTGAAGGTACCTGACGATCAGGTGAAAGTGGGACCCATATATCAACTCTCTCGGGAAGAAGAAAGGTTGCTCAAAGAATATATCCACAAAACGATATGAAAAGGAAAAATACAACCGTCCAAGGGACAGGCCGGAGCATCGATTCTGTTTGTGCCCAAACCAAATGGACGAGGCCTGCATCTTTGCGTCAACTATTGAAGACTTAACAATTTGACAATCAAAGACAAGACGGCTTTACCTTTAATTGATTAATTACAAAGTCGGATAAAGGGAGCAATCTGGGTAACCAAATTGGACATGAAGTCAGGATATCATTTGATCCGGATGGCCAAAGGACACGAATGGAAGACCGCCTTCAGAACCAAGTTCGGATCGTACAAATATACAGTTATGCCATTCGGACTGACAAACGCACCAGCTACTTTTCAACGCTGGATGAATGGTATCCTCCAACAGTTTTTAGGAGGACAAAACGACATTACGGTGGTATATATTGACGACGTCCTAATCACCACCAAAGGAACAAGGGGAGAACACCACGAATATGTTGGCAAGATACTTCAGGTATTACAGGATAATAACCTCGTGGTGGAAATTGATAAGTGTGAATTCGACAAACAGGAGGTCGAATTCCTTGGTTTTCTTGTCAGTGGTGAAGGACTCAAGATGGCACCAAGTCGAAGCGAGGCCATTACGGGGTGGCCAATGCCCAAGACTCAGAAAGAAGTTCAGGTAATTTTGGGCCTATGGAATTTCTATCGACGATTCATCAAAGGATTCGCCGGTATTGTCGCACCAATAACAGACACTCTCAAAGGCGACGGAAAGAACTTTAAGTTCAGCGAAGCAGCCCAAGCAGCATACCACAAGATATGTATCCTGTTCACGGCTGAAAACACACCCATACTTCGACATTACGACAACGAAAGACCAGCTATGGTCGAAACGGATACATCAGACTTTGTGATGGGAGCAGTCTTATCCCAGAAGTTTGATAACGGTAAAATACACCCAGTCATATTTATATCGAAGAAGTTTTCACCTGCTGAACTTAATTACCAAATATACGACAAGGAAAGGCTTGCCATCATATATGCATTCAAGACATGGAAATGCTATCTCCAAGAAGCAACACACACAACAACTGTCTTTTCCGATCACATGAACCTCCAATACTTCAAAGAAACGCAACAGCTTAATTGAAGACAAGCTCGATGGGCGGAAATATTGCAAGAATATAGTTTCAAGATTATTTATCAAAAAGGAGCGGCTAATGGAAAAGCCGATGCATTATCAAAGGTTAGGACCAGAACATTGGTTAGAGGTTGGAGCAATGGATTTGGATAACGAGGATTTGGAAGAAATTTCTTTGGCAGAATTTTCGGTAAATCAGTTGGTCGGATCAGTTAAAGAAAGATTTCAGAAGGAAATTGGTCAGGACGAGGAGTATCGGAAGATAGTACGGAAGGTACAGAAAAAGGATCAGAATGTTGACGGAAGATTTGGTATTAATGGAGATGGAATGTTGTGTTGGAAAGGAAGGTTATATGTGCCTGAGGGATTTCAAAAGGAGGTTTTACACCAAGAACACGACTCACGCATCGCCGGACACTTCGGTCGCGAACGCACCTTGGAACCTATCACCAGGAATTTCTACTGGCCCAAACTCCAGGATGACGTACGGGAATACTGCAACAAGTGTGATTCATGTCAGCGAACTAAAGTACCACGACACGCTAAGCATGGCCTACTGCACCCCCTCGAATTACCATCGTCACCTTGGTCTTATATTTCAGTCGATTTTATTACCGATTTACCGGAGGCCAACGGCAATAGGAACATCATGGTAGTAGTCAACAGGTTTACGAAGATGGCACAGTTTATTCCTACGGACAAAGGGGAATCCTCTACAGTCGCAAGGTTATTTCTCAACAACGTTTGGAAATACTACGGTATGCCACTTGATATAGTATCTGATCGCAACGCAGTCTTTACTGGAGATTTCTCGCCGACTTATATCAATTCCTGGGAATCAAGCGTTCCATGTCAACGGCGTTTCACCCTCAGACTGACGGTCAGACCGAACGTATCAACCAGACCATCGAACACTTCTCGCGCACCTACTGCAACTACGAGCAGTCGAACTGGAGCGAAATGTTATCCATGGCCGAATACGTATACAATAATTCAAAACATGCGGCCACCAAGATCACACCTTTCTACGCCAACTACAGCTACGAGGCTCGCACGAATTGGCCAACAAAAGTACAGTTTTGCAATCCTGGCTCAGAGTTATACACGCACTACATGGTGGAAGTCTATAGGTATTTGGAAAAACAGCTTGAGGTTTCCAAAGATAAAATGAGCAAATATTACGATCGCAAGCGATGTTCACCTCCTCAGTATAAGGTCGGAGACTTGGTTATGCTTGACGGACGAAACATACAAACTAAACGACAATGCCACAAGCTTGACGACAAGATGTATGGACCATTTAAGATATCCAAGGTTGGCGGCAACAAGCAATGGTGTAAACTCGAACTCCCCACGACATGGAAAATACACCCGGCTTTTCATGTGGCTCTACTGGAACCCTACCACGGAGACGTCTTAGAGAGAGAGGTACCACCGATCGAAGTCGACGATGGTGGTTGGACACCGGAGTCAATTGTGGCCAGTGGACCCACATTCGACGATCACTGAAAACACATCTTTTTGGTCAAGTGGACTGGATATTCACACAACGAAAATACTTGGAAATCGTTCGAACATCTTAACAACATCGTACCCGATCTCATGGTTGAATATTATGAGAAGTAACCAGTGATGGAAAAAGATAAACGATGGAAACCAACAACGAAACCGAAGGTACGAAAGAGATGGAAGTTATGAATTTTATTTGTTAAACTTAGACTGCCCTGAGTTAGGCAGAGATCATTATTATGTTAAAAGATTTTTATTTTGATACCCACAGTTATGATTTATTATGACACGCTGTCTGAGTGGTATCTATTGTTTGCACGCTTTTTATGATGGAGATTCTGTTGAGGTCACCAAAGCTAGAGAGGGAGATACTGTTAGGGGTTTTCCCTTAGCAGGTGCACAAGGTACGGAGGATGTCCATGGCAATCTGCGTTCGGCCACCTGTCACTATGGTTGGTCGATATTACACCTGCAGCTATCCGTTCCTCTGAGCGATGAAGTCCTATGCGACATACGAGACTATCCAATACCGAGCCCTGGCAAAGCGGATTGATTAACCCGCGCATGGGTAGTGCACCTTCTTGATCGAACAGCAATAGTCACGGCACTTAGCTGGCGAAGGCATCAGTCTCGAACACTTAGGGTGATATGCTACTACATTCCTAGGCCCCCGATAGTTAGAGACGTCATGAGTTGTCAACGCACTCTCATGCCATTGCGGGGACACTCTGGTCAGCCGTACATAATAGTTTCGACCAGAACTACTTTACCTTATCAGCAATATGGGACAGCCGGCTAGAGTGGGGTACGCCTCTACACTCTCCGGCAGGTACACGTCAGAGTTCGAGAAGCGGGACTTTACTATGGGGATAACTATACAGTCTAGGGACTCCATATGTTAACTGCACCCCAGTAGTTAAGTCTACCTGTTGAGAACTTGTGTGTGGGTCGACTTCCCAAGTAACGGCAGATCGCAGGTGGTCTGGTCCGACATAAGCTGCAGCCCTGCAATGGGAGTAAAAGCCAGCGAGATGGGAGGTGCGATACGTGGCATAGCAGTGGCTGGTCGCCGATGCAAGTCTATGAGGGTAAACATATCCCTGCAACCCACTATCCGATTTAACATTGAGTCGAGAGATCTAAGAGGAAGTGATGGCTCAATGAACGCGTCAGCGGTCGTTGCCGAAACCTATTTTCTGCCTAGGCATACAGACCAGAAGAAAAGCAATCGGGCTTAGTTGCTATGTGGCAAAACCTGGTGGCATGAGGATAACCTACAGGGATGCCTCGCACTTTAGAAAGTGCCAAACGTCAAACGGAAAAGTAGCGCAACCTACCGAGATCGAGTAACCAGCCTAACGATCGGAGGCCATAGCTATCTTAGTACCAACGCCGAAGTCATAGAAAGTATTCGAGTCACTCGCTCTATAAAAGAACCGCCTTTGCACCTGCAAAGTAAAACAGCAAGCTCTAGCAGCAATCTATAGTCAGAACATACCAGCGGACAAGACACTAAAATATTATTGTTGTTTTCTACTTCAAGAATATTTACTTTACAATTATACTTTATGAATTTTCGAAACCTTGATTCTATTGTTCTCTACGCTGACACCCTTTACGAACGAGCCATTACTCCATACGACTACCGTATTGTGAGTATCTTAATTCACACCTACGATATCGAGTACGAGTATTTTCACTGGTTCTATACTTGAGAACTTCCCTCCGTGTACTACAACCTACCAGTTGAGGATCACAAGGTCCAGTCCGACTACGACGACTCTGAAGATTGTCTTCAGGACACATACGACTTTTAGGGAGTAGGCGGCCATACTTCATGGATAAGTATCCCTGTAACACGGACCTTGTTAAAGTAATCTTGGAGTGGTTGATCCTTTTGAGGTCGAGTCGCGCAGAATTTGCGGAGGAGTGTTGTTCGGCTGATAAGTGTAGTTGTATTATCGAGACGCTCTTGAAGAGTGTGCCATATTATTTGTGGGCTTCGCACGCCCTTGAGGTAAGTTCTAACGTCCAGAGAGCAGGAGTGTAGAATGGAGGTGGCTGCCTGGGCCTCTCGGGTCTTCCAATCGGCATAATCGATATCGAGTATCTGGGGTTCGGGTTCTTCTCCGGTAATGATGTTGTATGCTCTCATGGATTCGACAACAAGGATCATGGTCTCTACCCACGAATTATAGTTAAGATGAGTAAGCAGAGGGACTTTACTCTATTGAGTCTTGTTGTAGTTCGGAAGATTGGAGTTTGGAGTAGACATTGTGAGATCTCTTTGTAGAGGTGTTGAGTTCGAATTAGGTTGTTTGTTTTGGTGTTTAGTGTCGTTGCTGGGGTAACAAAATTTCAGTGGTACAGATAGAGTTGGATGATATGATTATAGTATAGAGAGTAACTGTAATGGGTATAGTGTAGAGATAAGAATAGATTTAGGTAGTGACCTCCGGGCTCATAACCTGTTGCTTTCAGAGATGAATAGATGCTTGATTGATTGTATCTACGAGTCCAAGAGGGCGATATATATATACAGCTGAGTAGGTTCATCTACAGCTGAGTATCATACTTCGGACCACCGTATGCATATGCCCGCATACCCGCATGCCCTACAGCCCTTCTGCCCTACGGAGGCTGATCTTCTACTAGTAAGTATACATGCAACATCCATCTTTCGGGAATGCCCGAGTGACCCGGTATGACTCTACCTCAGCAAACGGAAATTATCCCTAGAACGATTTTATTACGTTACCGGAATCCCTAAGGCGTTAATAAATGCTACACTTGAAATCTTGCAAGTACTGGCTCGCCGACGTTTTACCTCCCGCCGTACCAATAGTCATTTAGATGACGTATTCACTCAGGGCTTTAGCTCGAGTCTAAACTCGTATTTTTGATATTAAATCTACCACCAAGACAACTGACGTATTATCGAAGCAAATGACATTTCAGTGGCCTCTATTTTGTTAAATATCAGACCCTTGGGCTGGTAGATACCCTGGCTCGATTCCCTGGGTATACATGAGAGTTTTCGGGCTACTGTGTGATGGTCTGTAGATCGCCGAGCCTTTTTTGTCGACCAAGGCAAAGCTTGAGCCGAAGCTCGAGCTGTGGAGTATTCAGGCTCAGGCCAACTCGTACTTTTACATTCTTAGCTCGAGCTTTTGACTCGAGTCGGCTCGGCTCACGCCCATCTCTAGTGGTCACAACGATCTTTGAATTTCCAGTATCTGAAATTTATATTATAAAGCAAATATCTTTACCCTTCTATTTAACACTTGATTCAATATTAATGTTGAATATGCTAGGTGTAGACTCTCAGTGAGATGTCGAAATTGGATGGGAGCCACATCAAGGTACGAATTTACCGCTTGGTGACATCATTGGGATCAAACACCAAGGTAGGTGTCGCTCCCCATCTACCTCGCTTGGTTGCCCCGGTACGTCCGTTGAGAGCACACCAGATCACTCGCCCTTTGATGCCAAGGCTGCGAACACAATTAGTGGACAGACTTGGTTAGAATTGTCACAATTTCGTCTCCAAATTTCCAGTGTCGGTATTGAACTTTGCATTAATTGGGTCTTAGCACGTCATTTGAACGAAAATTTGAGTTGGAATCAACGCAATCCACCCGCATAGAATGATAGCGAATCAGATACTATCAGAATAGCGAAAATGTTATATCATATTTCATTGTAATACTAATGCCACTTCCGCTTGTGGTTCAGTTCCAATATATCTCCATGCCACTCTCCTCGTTAAGTACCACCTAGAAATCCACAGACTTTTAGTCGGTGGACAGAGCACACTAGGAAAGGGAAGTTACCTCTGATTCCGAGTTGAAACCGCAACACCCTAGTTACCGAGGAGATGAGTTTTTACAGCAGCTATGTTTTATCAGTTTCGATCTCATAAAGGACCGGATTAGTTAGAGACTTACTGCAATTGTTATTGTTCTGAGCCAGCTCCTGATACCTCATTTGCCCGACAAAGTAGAACCCACCGAACGCAGCAAAGGCGGTTAAGGAAACACATAGACAGCTCCAAAAGATAGCCTCATTCAGCTTTTTTCTCCAGACCTTGAGGTTGATCAAACTCCATGAAGGTACCAAGATGAATGGGAGTAACTGCCCAAGCAGCAGCCAGAGCATAAAGAAAACCCCATGCAGCAGCTCCTCTGGTGCTTTGAATTCTGTAAGGAAGTAAATAGTCACCCATGGTACTGCAAGTCCAACTAACATCACAATGTCCATGCAAAGTGGCATCCATGTCTTCACTGCCTCTCGATGCCTGGAATTTCCTATCTGGAACACAAAATAGTAATCCTTGGGGTTGGTCTTGGAGTCGGGGTTGTTGTCGAGGGTGGGGTTGTCGGGGGTGGGGTTGTTGTCGGGGGTGGGGTTTTCGGCGGTGGGGTTTTCGGGGGTGGGGTTGGTGCCGGAGGCGGGGGCGGGGGCGGGGGCGGGGTTGGTTCCTGGAGCCCGTTCCTGTTCCTGTGTTTCGAGAGAAGCCTGTTTCTCTTTATGTTTTTCGAACACTTCTCCAAAAATAATTTCGGAAGATTTTATATCATGCAGTTGTTTAATAGTGACTTGGATAAACCGTACTAGAGGTAAACTTCTTTTTAGGTGATGGAAGTATGTCATGGATCGCAGCGCAGTGTTGGTTTTATGTCTATCATTGGAGGCCCAAAATTTGCCCGAACTTATGATATTTCTCTTTTTCCGTTGATGTATGATGCTGTTTAGGATATCTCCCCACGCTCCCTCCCTTAGGAGATCTTTCCACGTTTTCTTTTCGTTCGGAGTTTTGATTGGATCCGATTTAAATTCACATGTCGTCTTCCTGAAATGTCTTGGTTCCTTCTCGTTCTCGAGCTCGTCAAGTACTCCTATGCACCCATCAAAAACACCTCCTCTTTTCTCAGCTTCTTCCATGGCTTTCGATCGTACCATATAGACTGCAGGGTAGGATGGTGTTACAAATCCGCTCACAATGTTGATGAATGACATTAATGCGTAAGGTATCAAGGTCAACTGGTAGGCACCGTAGTCCCTAAGGGTATCTGTCTTGAGGACTCTGATGATAGAATAAAGTTGCACGAGTGCAACGAACGATTTGACCACACTTTGGCTAGCCGCGATACCGAAATCGAAGTGAGTTATGTAAGGCGGATTGGGTCCTTTCGTGGGCTTCTGATCAGTTGCAGAAGGCGCCCGCCGATCCCCGAAACAGGTCTTGAAGAAGTTGACGACAGGATTAAAAATCTTTCCGAAGAACTATATGCGGTTCAGCAAAGTCACCAGGAATGAAATCATGAAACGCACCCTCTTAGATTTTTCCGTCCGACTGTATTGAGAGTGATACCGCCTGAACTTTTTGTTGAAATTTTTATGGTGATTCCATTTGACATTACAATGCGGTGGGACCCGAACGAGCATGTATTGGCCTTTTTGACAATGTCGGAATTTACTTCCTTCCGGTCCTTCTAGTTCTTCTAGACATTCCTCCAACCGCGGCTTTTTGCATTTGTTGCATTTTGGTTTTTTACCCGGATCCGATTGTGCTCGAGTTCCCTTCGCATGCGCGCGTGGTAGACGACATAGACCGTGAATATTGATGTAGCTCTGATGTAAACCCTCCACTCCCTCCTCTTGGCAGTAGACGGCCTCCATTTTATCAATCTTCGTTTTATCCAGCTGCAGGCTCAGAACTGATTCTGTCATCGTGGTTTTGTGTGTCATGTTTGTTGTAACCCAGCCCTGATCAGTTTCCGATATTGTGGTTTCGATGTTCGTTTTATCATGGCCCTGATCTGTTTCCGAAACAGGCGTTTTGGGTACTGGAACGGTGATATTCGTTTCATCCGGGGCCCGATCTGGGTCCGAGGTCGTGGATTCAGGTGCCGGCACGCTATTTCGCAATTAGCCGTGGTATTGCAAGATACGATACACAGGGCCCTACAAGTCTTTGGGCAACCAGACTTCGTCGCCCTCTTCCGGCTTCCATTTCTTTGTCCGTGCAACTGTACATAGAGCTCCTGCTTCCAACGCACGAGTCAATGGATCGTCTTCCGTTACTGCAAGAAGTTCCACGGTCCGGCAAGCCGTCAAGAGCCCAAAACATGGAAAAATAAGAGCCTTGAGAGAAAAGATCAACGTGTAATATTTGGCGTATCCCGGACTGAATCGTATGGTAAATGCGTGGGCGATATAGTTGGTGATCACAAACTGTAGAATCGGGACGATGAGAGATGATGAACAGTCCAAGAAGCTCTTGGTGATGTCGGGTTGCGTCGATGTCGTGTTATTCGTGGCGGCTCGTATTGCTAGCGTTGCACCCAGAGACCCGTGTAAAACCGCCAGAATGGGCACATACGAACCGAGTTGCCGAAGAACTGCCATACTGATGGATACGCCCCGATACGGTTCAGAATCTCGGTGAAAGATATTGGAAACCTGTGTGCTTCACAAGGACAACGAAAGCAGTCGGTCCAGGAACGGTATGTTGAGCAAAATGAGCACACGCACTTTCACTTTCATATACAAGGCCGGTCGTTATATTGATTTTAATTACCGGCGATTGTGAACCGGCTATCACATCAGCCTGCTGTGCGAAAATTATCTGACATGTTGCTTGGTTAAAATCTCTTCCAAGGTTCACCTAACCATCAGAACCGGGTGTTTTGCATGAAATCTGCTCCAATTCATCACCGATAGCTCGGGTGCCAATCGCTGTACACTACAGCCTGGCAGTGCTAGCGAAACCCCGCTAATGAAGTGTCGCCAACTTACAGGTGGGCATCACTCCTTCACCACCGCTTATGCGGTTACACAAAACTTCTCCGCGGCATAAAGCTTTCTAAGGAATGTTGCGATCGGCCAAATCACTTCTCTCTGGGACCCGATTGATCAGATGAACATGAAGACACTCAAAAAAACGAATGTTATTGGGTGAAACAAATTTGGCGGAGCAGCTGCGAGATATGATAATATCTGGGAGCATACATATTAAGGTAGCTGTAGTCAAAGAGCATTACAATTTAACCCACAACATTGGCTATTCTACGTGAAATCTTACAAACGAAATTTGAAATCGAGTGATATGGCATGAACTCCCGATATCAATAAATTGCATTGAGCCGCATGCTCACTGGATGCTACTACAATGGCAAAAAAAACCCTGCACATCCACGCGGAATCTGCCTCGTCCAAACATAACTTCGAGAGCAATTTTTATTCCCCGTGGCGTCTTGAAACTCAATAGCAGTCCAATGTTGAATAGCGTAAAAAATCAGTTGTTTGGTCATGTTTGTCTGCAGATACGTGTTCTACCGGTAGGAACTATGGCCCATTATAAAACTGGTGTGGAGGGTTTGATTCTTTCTTAGCTGGCTAATTTTCAAGTTTGAATCTGAGGGCTTAGTGGAGTAGATACTGGACTAGGATTCTTATTTGCGATGTCCTTGTCTAGAACCAATTATCCCGAGTGTGCTTATAGAGTCCAATTAAGGTGATGTTTCGGGGCCCGGGGCGAGCCGCTGTAGTTTGCAAAAAGCAGCCCAAAGCAGATCCTCGTCCAGCGGTTCAGCCAGTAGATCGCAACTACAGGAGCTGCAGGTAGCTCTTAAAATCGGATTCTCTGGCGACTATAGTTCTGACATACTATGGGTGGACCTCGGTCTTATGAACTGCAGAATAAGCGTGCTTTATGCCGCACCTTGAAACATATATGCGCACGGCATGTTTTTACAATCTAGATATTCGCTTGTTGGAGGTGGTAAAGAATGTCTGGTAGCCAATCGCTTGGGAAGTTTTATGTTGCTAACGTTCATATCACGAAGGAATCACAATCCTAGAACCAGATAACAATCTATCGCCACCAAGGAGGACATATTAAGTAAGGTACGCTATACGCCAGGAAAAACTTCCCGCAGGCGCAGGGTGCCTGGACATCATGATGAAATAACTGCAGACGGATGGCGATACTTGCGCATTACTGAAATTCAAACTGTAATCTTCCTATCTGTGAAATGCCTTAGTTAACCGGTTCGTATTCCTCTGGAAGACACATCACAACTGCGGAGGATGCTCCGCTGGAGTTTGCATGATGAATATAATTGCGATTTGTTACGCTGTCGTTGTAGTTGCATGAAAACCTAACTGTCTCAGATCGGAGCTTTGTCCGAATGAATTGTCGTGGTGAGACATTTGTATGCATTAGTCGATTTCGGTCACTACTTGAGTATATAAATGGCTCTAGTTAGTAAGTATGCAGGTTTGGGTTAGTTTCGGATTTGACGCTTGCCGCGGTTCGGGAGTCGCAACTTTAGCTTCGTGTTGTCGGAATCACGCGACGTCCATTCATGACTTCAACCGCAAATTGATTTACCATACTGTCAGAATCGTTGTAATCTAGCAACAAAAAAGTTGATACAATGCCTGCAATCGATAATACCGGTTGACTGTATTTGACTTATAACTAGAACAATACCTTTTATGTATGATGGACCTAATAAAAATGCTCTGGCGAGACGAAGGAGTCAGTCTACTGCGAGCTATGTATTGCACATGGAAAAATCAATATGAAACCACTGCACCGTACCTAGGAGTTCTGGAGAGGCGGGGGTTTGTGTACGTGTCGTTGCAACCTTTCGGTAGTGTCATTGAAAGGTTGTGCAGGGATTGTGCTTTGAGAGGTATACAACGACTGTGCTTTTAAGATATTTACTGCCATTTGCGACATATGATGAAAGACAGTCTCGTGCCTGGTCGATCTCCAGCTATTGCTGGGGGAGCATGACTTTGAGGGTCTGGGCCATTCTCAGAAATATCCCTGAGTATTTCACGACCGTATTGGAGATTATCGATCTCGCTTCAATTGTTTGCGGATGATCGTATTGTTTGCAAAGATCCCATTATTGCACACGCAGGCATTTGAAGTTTCCATTGGTGGTGAAATTTTTCTCCACGTGGTCCTGCGAGACCTCCGCGACATTTCTCAAAACCGATTATTCGTCTCGGTAGCGAAAATCGTTATCATTATACTATTTCGCGAATCCTATGACACGAGGGAGTAACCTCAGCTCCGTTAACCCCGCTTGCCACTGATGCCTTCGGGGAAGTGTTGTCACCTTTGGCTGGCTCTATGGAATTTGAAATCTTATTCCTGTTTTTAGTTGTGTTATCTTGTTTTTGGGTTTCAACCTCACTGTCAGCCCGTTATCTCTAATTTGTTGTGATCACCGCGCTCCTGTTGGTGGAAATGTCTTCCAGGCGATATATCGGTTTCGTCTTACAGCACTCGCGAGTTAAAAAGACTACTCTATGCAGGGTTGGGGTTCTATTGGCGGAACACTTGGAATCCGACGAGTGGCAGGGCTGAGCAATGTTATACAGTACCTGTTACTTTACGTCCTAGCTGATAGTAGTGATGCAGCTGTTTACAATGAAATCTCACTGAAGCTGGATCTGGAAAGTGGGGTAACTTTACACTTCTCTTTACTCAACCTAAACACCATATCCTCACATCGTATGCTCTCTAACAAAGGCACTCAGTAATTTTGTCTCTATCAGCCCGCCTCTTTGAAAGCCACCCTACGACGATACTCCTCCACCTTCGAACGAAGCTTCTCTCAACGATCACTCCGCCGGCCATTAACCTCAACCGAAATATCTTACCTGCAATCGCTTATCTCACAGCAACATATACATGGGATAATGGAAGACAAATGCACGGCTGGGGGGTGGGTTTTCCAATTCTAGCTATATTATCTTGTTCGCACGATACTTAACCACATCACCTCTTTTCCCTTTGTCCGCTCTCTACTTGTCAACCCACTATTCCCGCTCGCCATCTCATCAAACATCGTTCCGACACAAGCCACTCGTTTTCGTAGTTGGTTATGTTTTCTATTCTCACGGCAACTTGGAACGTGGGCGGGCATTCTTTGGCCTGGAACGATTGCCACAACTGTCGAGATCGATGTGAAAGGTCCCCGCTACAGGATATGTGACGTCAGACGCGTACTGTAAGGACGGCGATGAAACCCCCTCCCCCATCACCACGCCAAAACACCCCGCCTAGCACGCCCAGCTCTTGGGTGTCGTCCTTCCATGTCGTGATCATTACGCCACCCTCGGGGCTACGGAGAGTGGTAGTCAGGATATAGGGCCGGATGACAGATTGGAACGTACGAGCCGAACCAAACGCAATGCAAAATGTATCTGCACCTGCTGAGGGAATGAGGAAGGTTAGCGAATTTAACAGAGGTATATTACTGGCTCAAGATAAAGTGATAAAATTTTGCTTGCCATCTTGTGGTGCTGTATTACTTTATGAGAGGAACCGTGTCTATTGGAGTGTACCGAGGAGAGAGAGAGAGATAACCCCGACTATCTACACTGTATTTGGGAGCAACAAGCAGTCACACCTTTGTATGCAACATGCTGTTCTCGGGGATGCTCGAGTGACCCGGTATGACGTCACCGGGTTATCCACATCCCCCGCGCAGCTCTGAGTTAGGCTTGCAATTCAAATATGTTAACGTTTGTGGAAAAGCAGCCAGTTTTGGCAGTGTTTTTACGGAATGAATCGATGAACAAATGGAAGTATGAATAAAGTTGCATGGAATGAACATCACGATGACAGGTATAGTCGTTATCCATTTAATGTCGTCAATCTCCGCCCGTAATCGTACGCATGATCGCTTAATTAGCCGCCTCACACAAGCCATGACATGTTCATAAGCTGCGGAAAACATAAGCTCTGGATTTGATTTGTCCCCTCGCTGTTGGGAGTATAACCGAGCCTCATAAGCATTACTTTCCGAGAAAACCTACGTCTTTGTTCCCCCCCAACACGGCTAGCATTCGAATTCATAGGACCAAATAATTTACAGAGACCACTGGTCAGAGAAGATAGGATTGGCCGTCTGGAAACACTCAAAAAACTATAGAAATTACCATAAGTAGACTAAAAGAATGACACTGGATCACTCACACCATCCTAGAGTAAAGCAGAATCAATCATCAAAGGTCACTCGGCTTTCGTTTGCAAAATCTGTTGAATAGTTGCTTTATTCTCTATACAATCTATGCAGATATCTATGGTCTATATACGGCTTGACATACAGTCTGAAACTCTCGTGCTTACGCATCGTATGTAAGCCACGAACCTCATACAAGCCATGAACCTCATACAAGTTTGGAAACAGTAGACGAAACGCATATATGCAACAAAATCCAAGCTTCAGAATCTAATTTAATCTTAATTATGATCAAAATTGAGGAATGAAAAGCTCGGTCGAAACATTTAGTGGTTTTGAAAGATAATCTCTGTCAGATACGGCAAGTCGGTGCTACACCTGGTATGGTAGGTGCTTATGCTTTTAACATATCTCTACTTATTCTTAGGCTACCGCCCCGAATTCTCAGGTAAGGGTCGGTCAGAGGTTCCAATAAAACTACCAATTTTCTCATTCTTCTTTCTCAGCTCACTCCTCGCCGTACTCTCCCTCGACATCTCCCTGGTCACCCTTTCCCGGCAGCTTGGCGATTTCCAATCATGATGTCCCATGCTTTAGCCTCTTGTTAACTTGAATCCCTCGCCATTTCAACGACACTTTCCAAACGAACTTCAGTAAAAAAGTCAAGTGATAATTCAATCAAGACGTGACGGTATTGTGAGTGATATTTGATGAGTTACTCGCCAGGCATAAGGGGAATTTTGTCAATAATTTTGATTTCGGTGGACGTGAAATCAACCGTAACGGTGTGTATGCAATTGGAATTCAATGGCAAGTACTGACCTCAATTGACTTGCAATGACACCACCGGCCACCAGATCTCATGCTCCCTTTCCTTCGCACAATATATAGCTCACGATTCATTGACGATATGTAGAAATGAGAAAGAGAAAAACATGTGTCTGTTAGAGCCACGCCCACTGAGAAGCTAAGGAACTTTACGTCAACTGGCATTCGATTCGATGATCCGAAGCACTGGCCAGCGTCCCAAGCACCGGCCAGCGTTCAGAGTCTAGTAGACTGACCACCGGACTTAACATTCTGCGTTGGCTCAACTTAGAATACGGTGACCTTTCTAACCCAATCACCATCACCACCGTTATGGAGATTCAGCAGATGGTCTACCATGAGCGGTTCAACTGGACGTGGCTGCTTTCGCACTCGCATACATCTAAAGTCCATGGGAATTGAGCTGTAGATTCCGCTGAAAAATCTGACTCGGAGATCTGATCTCCCCAAGACAGAATTATCGCCATTTGTCCTGTACCTTCGATTGAAATCCCCAAAACCATGGCCGTTGGACATCGTGAGATTCTGCATCCCGAGCAGGCTACTAGTAGTGAGGAAAATACCAGAGGTAAAGGGTTCGGCGGCCTCGGTAGTAGCACGTGTGATACGTTTTGGGCTATAAGTCTATCAACGTCATGATTCCACAAGTACGACTAGTAGGCGATGTCATCGCACTTCATCTATAAATTTCGCTACGGGTCTAAAGGACTAAATCCAGTAAATTCACTGCGGATAGCCAAACCCATGAAACTAACACGTTTGAAAAATCACGTGACTGATTTTAATTTTGGTGTTGGTTTGGTGGTGAATTGTGAGTCTAAAAGGCAGCAACCTCAGAATTGGAAGCGGCAGGATTTTAGACACTCTCGAATACACCAATTATGCCACCACGCATTGTGAGTACGTTCGTTCGACTACTTTACTTTATTGAGCAAATTGACGATGGTGAGTTCCACTGTCCATGTTCTGGTATTCTGGTATCGTTCTCGGGAATGTCCGAGTGACCCGTTATGACTCTGACTAAGTGGCAACACTAGAAATTATTTCTACAACAATGTTACTGGAATCTCTCAGGCGTCAATTATGCCATATTTGAAAACTAATTATTGGTAGTCCGCCCGCCTCTGCCAACTGCTTTCTCCCTCTGCATCAAAGGTCGTCTAGTCTCACTCATTGACTTGAAGCTCTATGTAGCCGCAACCGCTGATACTCGCACATCCAATTGACTTGGTCTCCATGTATCACCTTTTTATAGTGTTGCACATGAGACGAGCCAACTCGAGGCCTCGTCTCGAGCCTAAAAGTCGAGCCTGACGGGCCCGAGAGGCTGGCGAGACGAGCCATCTCGAGACGAGCCCAGGTCTGGCTCGAACCTGAGATCGAGCCGAGTGAGTAATATTTGATGACCCTACGGCCGAGAGAAAATCTTAAAAATGGGCTTGGTCAACCTGAAGTTAAAGGGTGGAAGGTAGAGACTATAAGTCAGCGCCCGCTGTTGCAGGTGGAGAAGATTGGGAGGACATGGACGCTTGGAACATAGTCTGAGTAGTGGTGGAGGTGAATTTGTACTGGTAACAGTGATAGTGATACCTTGTATGGTCTCAGGCTCGAGACTGAGCTCAAGCCCACGAGCCTATCTTCCCACAAGACGAGACGGGACGAGCTTTCCTCAGGTCTCGTCTCGTCTGTCTCGTGTGCAACACTACCTTTCCACCGCATCCTGCGGAGACGTCCTATTTAGCAGCGATGACGAATATCGATCTAATAGATTAGGTTATTATAGCCTTATCTAATTTCGAACTGGAATTTCCTGTTTAGTTACTTAATTGCACGGCATTTTTTCACCTAGAATCCAATTTCGAGGTTCGAGCGACGGGAAAATCTACAAACGAGAGCATCGTCCACATCCACCAACGAAAACTGATAGCTAATCGTATTTCAGAATGAGAGAAAATTTCGTTTCGTGCTTTTGATTGGGATAGAAAAAACAACAGGCCCGCATCGCCATAGATTCTAACCGGGTGTTCCACCAATACATCCTGATAATTCCATAAATCTCTTCTCTCTCTTCTATCTAGGCTTTCTCCAAAACTTCTTCTCAAGTAGTTAGTTAACAGAACAACCACATTGCGAAACGTAAGAGATAGAGTTACCTCCGCTCCAAGTGGACGGTATCAAAGCTTCGTCAGCTAGGATAATTGCCAGCGAGGTGATTTCGTGCCGCAGCTATTTGTAATTAGTCATGAACTACAAATGAAATGCTAGGGAGGGGACGTACTGCAGTTGTTGTTATGCTGAGCCAATTCCTGATACCTCATTTGTCCGACAAAATAAAAGCCACCCAATGCGGCAAAAGCTGTTAGGGAAATAAACAAACTGCTGATAAGAATAGCCCGATTCAATTTGACCCTCCAAATCTTTAGGTTGATTAGACTCCACGAAGGTACCAAGATGAAAGGGAGAAACTCCCCAAGCGTTAGCCAAAGCATAAAAAAAATTCCATGTGTCAAATGCTTTGGCGCCTTGAATCCTGTAAGAAAGTAGATAGTCACAAATGGCACAGCAAGCGCAACTATCATCACAATATCCATAATATATTGCATCCATCTCTTGGAGGCTAGGCGATGCTTAGCATTTCCCATCTGCAATACCAAATAGTAGCGACGGTCTTCGCCTTTGCTAACGTCTTTATCTTTTTTGTTGTTGTACGCGTCGCATGTGTCGGCAAAAATATCTCGTGAAGACACACGGTCTTTGGTGAGACGGCGACGAGCTTCGTCAATGGGTGTGGGTTTGAGGAATCGAAAGAGTGGCAAACTTCTCCACATGTGATGAAAGTATGCCCACATGCGAAGGCCGTCGTCATTCCTAGGCCAAAAGTGGCCAACGCTAATAATAGCTGGTTTTGGAATCGTAGACTTTTCACCTGGCGTAATTTCGGATTGATCTGAACCTTTTTGTTCTTTCGGGATTTCCGGTGGCTCTTCGGGTGGTCCGGGCACAAATGTTATTTCTATCCATTTTGTTTGAGTTGTAGCCGAATTGGATTTTCCTGCTGTTTGCTTTGTTGTATTTGCTTCGTTTTTGTCCTCGTCAATTTCTTCGTCAAGCTCTCCCACACACCCATCAAAAACCCCCCCTCTGCTCTCCGCTTCTTCCATGACTTTTGAGCGCACCATGTAAACTGCTGGATAAGATGGAGTAACAAAACCGCTCACAATGTTGATAAAAGACATCAGTGCGTAAGGTACCAATGTCAACTGGTAGGCCCCGTAGTCCAAAAGCTTATTTGCCATAAGGATTTTGAAGATAGAGTAGAGCTGAAAGAGCGCAACAAACGATTTTATCGTACTCTGGCTTCCCGCGATACCGAAATCGAAGAGGGTTATATAGGGTTGGTTTATTGATTCGGTGGCGGTTGCCTCGGTATCGGTCTTCTGTGGGGCAGAGGGCTTCTCTTAGTTCAGTAAAGCTACCAAAAACAAATTAGACTGAAACGTACCTTGTTGAACCTTTCCAAGCGAGTGTCTTTAGCATGATGTCTTTTAATTGTCTCATGGAAATCCTCACGGCGGTTCCATTTGACACTGCAATGCGGGGGAATTCGAACAAGCATATATTGTCCTTTTTGGCAATGCTGGAGTCCCATTTCCTTCTTGTGCAATGATTTTTCTGGGCATTCATCTAACCGTGTTTTCTCGCAGCAATCGCATATATTACCTTTCAAAGATGACCCATCTGCGTGCGCACGTGGTAGCCGACATAGTCCGTGGACGTTGATGTAGCTTTGATGTAAACCTTCCACTCCCTCTTCTTGACAGTAGACTGCCTTTAGCCTAGGATCATTGATATTCGTTTGCGGGGATTTGGTTTCGGGTACGGATTTGGTTTCGGATTCTGATTTGGTTTCGGGCTCGGAAGTGTTCTGGCTGTTGCGCAATCAACCACACTATCAAGGATATACACAGATGTAGCGAAAGTGAAAGGGACTTACCGCATCCATACTTTGTCGCCCACTTCCGGCCGCCATTCTTTTGTGCGCGCAATAGTGCATAGCGCACCTGCTTCTAGGGCACGATTCAAGGGGTCAACTTCCGTTATTGCAAGGAGTTCCACGGTTCGGCAAGCGGTCAGGAGCCCAAAACATGGAAAAATAAGGGCCTTGAGGGAAAAAATCAGTGTATAGAATTTGCCGTATCCAGGACTGAACCGTATGGTAAATGCATGGGCGATGTAGTTGGTAACCACATATTGCAATATCGGAATAATCAGGGTAGATGAGCAGCTTAGCAATTCACTTGCGAGACTTGACGTTGTGGTATTCGTTGCTCTTCGTACGGCGATCGCAGAACCTAGGGACCTGAGCAAAATCACCTGAATGGCCACGAACCAACCTAGTTTCTGAAGAACTGACATGATGGCGGATACGCCCCAAGATAGCCCGGGATGATGAAAACGTTACTTAAACCAAGAAGTGAGTGAAAATAGTGCCAGGAACAGTGGGTTGGTACAATGCGCAGAATCAGTTGCACTGTTACAGAGAAGGCCTGCCCCTAATATGGATTAACTACAGGTACGATTGTCAACCTAGCGATCAGCCTGCCTTGGGAGCCTCACAATTCGCTTGGCTCAATTTCTACAGGGATTTACTTCATCATACCATAGCCGTTGGTTTGTATGCTGATCAGCTCAAAATCGTCACAGGGTGGTTTTACGAACCATGGGTCGGTTGTGATAGATTTCGCTTCATTGGGGCCGGGAAGCCTAGCAAGGATATCTAGCGACGGCCCACTAATCAATCACCGCCAACTAACGAGAGGACATTGCTCCTATTCCTCCACCTTGAAGTGTATTGCATGCAACATATCCGGACGATTCAGCACATGGCACTTGGTAAGATTGCAGTGATGAGACAAATCACTGCTCTATGATTCCTGATTATTCGGAAGGACTGCAGGTGAATTGAAAAAATGACCATATTTCCTGAGAGTGTTGAAAAAGCAAGCTATAGAGTTGAAACATGCGTTGTTTAATAATTCAACTATTGCAGGGTAGCTCCAATCGTCGACGACGACTTCTAGAAGTGTACATATTCGAGTCGCTCTAAAAATAGAAAGCCACAATCTAACTCACTAGCACAGTGGCTATTCGACGTACGTTCAACTGATTGAAATCTTGCAAACGGATTGTTAAAGCGAATGACACCGTGTGATACAGAGACAGTCTCAGCCGTACGCTGCAAGCACTACATCCGAAAAAGCCTTGTACAATCAAGTCGACAAGACGTGTATCATATATTATTTGGTCCATGGTTTAGAGAGCTGTTTTCAGTCTCCTTTGCAGTCGTGAAACACGGTAGAATTTTGATGGCGGTCGAGACTCGTTAGAAATATTGCCAGTTAGCCAATTCGAATGGACGGTTTAACCGATTCTTGATTGGCCGAGTCAACACGCATAGCCAGCGTGGAAGTGCAATTTCAAGCCTTAGCTAGAGTCACTACTTGAGTAGGTAGTATGCACCGATTCGTTGTTCCCAAGTCTGAAACAAGCACCTCCAAGCAGCCTTATCACTCGCTATTGAAGTTAAGAAGCGGGGTGAGCCGCTGTAACTTCCGAATGGCAGTTACGTGTTCTAAAGCAGATCATCGCCCGGAAAGTAGCCAGTTGATTGCGAGTACGCAATCATGTCAATTTCGTAGGCGATGATTTTTTTCCAAATGTCCAGTCATCGATAGCATGCACTGAAGAACACGACATGTCCTAATGCCACTATAGACCGAGACTCATTAACCTAAAACTTCACATAGGACAGGCCAGGTGTCCAGCAATCCGAATACTTGCTTGTGGTCGATACTTTAAACAAAACACCTGGATGATTGATATCCAATCGTATCCGTAGTTCAGAGTCGGCAATCTCCATATTAAGGAGGCTTCATCAACCGAGAAAACTTGACCAAGCGACACCAATTGTTGCCTGTAACAACGTCGGATGATTGCTGGAAGTCAAAAAAGAGCCATAACTTGTTCTAAACGTGCTGTGTTTAGTTAGACACCTAGCGTAGCCAAACGATAAATACAATCGTACTTACCCAGTAGTCATGATCTACAGGTGATACTACATTATAGCACAACTTTGACAGATCTAGGAATCACGAATAGCAATCAATACAATATCACGTGTGTATTAGAACCAAAAAAAAATTCGTACTCACCGTGAATTGAATTTATATCAGATGGCGTGGATTATAATCATCCCAGAGGTTTAATACTATGTAGAGACTCTTTCACTTTGCACACATGAAATGAGAATTGCTTCAAGCTAGACATTCATTTCTGTATGGTACAGATGCTGACTGCATGCATCTAGCACATGATTTTCGATCTTGTCACTAACTTGCCGATTTTCCCAGTGGGAGAATCTCCTGCAGCCGCCCAACGCCAGAACCGCATGACGTGCAGACGGAGGGCGGTAGTTCATTGTCAAAAGTCAAGCATCCAATGAGCGAAACAATCCTTAGCCAATTTGTCTTCCTTTGAAACACAAACCACAGCTGCGGAGGGTGCTCCGTTAAGATCTGCATGAACAAGCTTTTGCTGTAATTGGATTTGCGAGAAAATTCAAGCTTTTGTCTCAGAATGCGGCGATGTGCCCGAGTGAATTGCCGCGGTGAGACATTTGCATGCATGGATTGTCGATTTGGATCACTTCACGGAATACGCTATCCCGCTTGGTCAACTAACTATTCAACAGCACTAGTTTTCACAGTGTGAAGGTTTGTGTAAGTGTGGGATTTGATGCTTTCCACGATTTGGGGATATTCATTGCCATACGTTTGTCATTTCTATAGGTAAGGACCACGTGACGATTTTACTTCTCACAGTGAATCGGCTCTCTCGCAGAACCGGAAACCAATCTCGAGTAAGTTAATAATTGTGTTCGTCTTGTGGCTAGAATTCGGTCATCTAACACAGTTTATGTAAGGTATCACCCAAGCAAGATGTGCTGGCAAAGCGAAGAAGTCAGCCAGTTGCGAACAATGTGCAGTAGAGAGAAAAACTAATATGAAATTGCGTAGTACCTAGGAGAGATGGGGATTTCATACGTGTTGCCGTTAACGCGCTGTAGCGCCACTCAACTTTTCTACAAAGACTGTGCTTTTAAGAAATATACTACAAGCTGCAGAATATATCTGGAATATGCAGCGTTATTGACGGGAGGGCTGGGATTTCTGGGTCTGGGCCATTCCTAAAGCCTTGACGATTCCGTAGATTCTGCTCCAAATGTTTGCAGATGACAGGAAGGCATTTTGATCGCCAGCCGTTTGAAGTTCTTACTGGCGACGCAAGGCTTCTCCACGTAGTCTTACGACACCTCCGAGACATACCGACACCCAATCATTCGTCTTCGTAGCGAAAATCATTATCGTCACCATAATCCTAAGGCTCGAAGGAGTAACGAAACCACTCCGATGACCTCGCTGGCTGCCGATGTCGGGGTAGTGTTGTCGAGCTATTGCTGGCTTCGTGGTGTTTGACTAATTCAACTGTGCGTCTAACTAGAACCTATCGTTTGGATGTCTTTTCTTTGGGCTCTACCTCGCTATCATTCCACAGCAAACGCTCCACTTCCAGCTTCTGAACAGCAAACCGAGTCTCCTTCCCTTTGACCTTCTAGTCCGTTCTCTTTGTTACAGTTATGGTGTAGCTCTGAAGTAGCCTGTTAGTAAACTGTGGTGTACGATACTAGGCTTGTCTCTAATCTTCAGTCACTGTGCTCCAGTTATTCGGGCGGGCGGAGTTTCTGTCCGTGCGTTGTGCGATCTGGTTCGCATCACGCAGCCCTGAACAGGTGGCATGCATTCCCGCTTAGCCATATCAGTGGTTTCATTCCTAGTTCGTGCTAGTGTCGCAGGTTCATTGTATCATACCTATCAGGCTTTGGAAGCTATGCGATCTACTCTAGGCTTCCCACTTACGCTCAACCTCCAGACCATATCCTCACTTTGTATGACGCCTAACTAATACACTCCAACTCAGTTACCCATTGTTCGAAAGGCTACAGGTATCGATACTCCTCTGCGTTGAATGTACCTCGCTCTCCGTGTTCTTTACCCCGAGCATTAACCCTAACCCAAAGAATCACAAAATTACAGTACACTTCCGCAAGTGTGCTTATGGAGACGGGGGAAATAGACGGTGGCTGGGGGATTTGTAACTGTGAACGTGTACTTGCTAATGCTCCCTCTGTCTGTGACTAATATCTAACAAGGCAATAGCTATTTCTTGCTCATCGAAACGAAAAACGAAGTCCTCGACGCCGGATCTCCCACTACACGATCGATATGGTTAGGTTGAAGTGACACCGAAAATACTCACAACAGAGTACGAACGATGCTGTATATTGCCTTCTTCAGACCACAATTCGTATCTAAGATATCGATATCTGGTTCGGTGGATACTCTAGGGTGATTTGGTGGAGACACTCACTTTCCGAAAGCTATGTCCAAACAACACGATCTATACGGTTTGGTTGAAATGACAGCGGAAACACTAACGAGAAGATTGCGGCCTTATAAAACGTTCTGAAAACCTCCATTCATGTATTCAGGCCATTCCTAACCATCGAGAAATGTAGGGACTGCTTGGTGTGGAGGGTGTAAGTTTCAGAAAGTAGGTCAGTATCAGTACAACAGATCAAATTTCACCATCGCTTTTTGCTAATAACGGCTCTAGCTTGGGCCTAAATGCTTAAAAACCTCTTTTCCTCCTCCTACCCCTTCCACTGCAAGGAATAACTCTGCAGTCGTTCATATTAAGTTTCTACCGTTCTCAACCGAAAAGCCACTACTAGATCTCTAATATCATATACCCGCTCGCCACGATCCGTTTCTCCTCTCCTAGTTGAACTGATTCGAACATACTTCTCACTCTCGCTTGTCCTCACCCTGCCCGTCCTCACCTCCGCCAGCTTTCATCTCACCCCCGTCCACTCTCACTCCCGCCAGCTTTCATCACCAACATCACTAACCAACACTCCTTTACCGACACACTCACTTTACCTGCAAACAAACTGCCATCGAAACCGGCTCGGAGAAACTACAAAGGATGGCTACATGGTGGACGTGGTGATGAGACGAATCATGTATAATGGTTGTGGGAGTGTATTTTCCACTATTTTCGTTCTACACGCAAAGTTAATCCCTATTGATCTCCCGAGAACTGGGATAAATCCCCACCTTGAAATTTATAGTGCGCCTTGACGTGTGTGTGATTGCTTCTTTTCCATATTGAGAGTCTCTCTTTACCACACCTCTGCTCAGATGCTGGCACCTGGGATCGAGTGACCGATAATGACGCACCATGAAAGGCCCCGATTGATGATGGGACAGACTCAAGAAGATGTCCATTCGGACGTTGCTATCCATTATGGGTCCCTTAAACTCACTTTTTAGGCAGTTTTGACTGCCGTTTTGAGGTCCGTTTGGTTATTCACAAACGTTCTTTTTGTCCATTTTACAGGACCACATCAAGAGGTGGTGAGAGATATTTGGCGATCTGTTTTGCAACTAGTTACTGGCCGCCGAGCATCTTCTTAGTTTCCCTGTGGAGATGGGAGGACTTTTCTGTGCTGTTACTAGTTTACTTCTGGCGATCGGTTGAAACTTCAATTGGGAAGTTCTTTGCCATCATCACATTAGAATAACTGATACTAAAGAGCTAGAGAAAGCTCTTCTCCGGTGTTTCTGTAAAATTGATCTCGAACCGTGTTTCGAAACAGCAAAATGGAAACGTTGATGCGGCTGATAGCTGTTATCTATCGATAAGTGAAATGACGCCATTGATAATTAGGTCCGGCGCCATATCTTATCGCTACAATCTAATCGCTTGATAATTATTATCAATCGCAGCACCGTGTTGCATGATTTCTCACTCACTACCTTGCAATCGGCGGAATGTTAGAAACACAAATTCGCCCGTATACATTCATTCCAAACAAAATCACTATAAACCAAATGCCGGTATGATATACTACCCCGGCATTGTTGCCATCTGCATCTGCTCCTCCGCAAGCCTTCTCTCAAACTCCAACTTTCCCGGCCCATTGAGTCTTTCAAAAAACTCTTCTCTTTCTCGAATATCCCCCAGTTCTGTCGACATCAACCGATTCTTCTGTAGTATCGAGGAACGATTCGTCATATCCAAGAACGCTTTTCTCCGTTGTTCCTCATAGTCCTTCAAGACCTCATATGATGGTCTCCCACCCACCAAGATCTGATGCAGTGCCTCACCAAGATGCGCTGCATCTAGAAGACCCGTTGTTAAACCCAAGCCACCAATGGGGTTGTTCAACTACCACGCGCACATCAGCTCTCTCCCACCACCGAACCCCTGGGAAAGAACCTACATGTGCTGCATCCCCCACCAACACCACATTTCCGACCACAAAACGCTGTGCACACCTTTGATGCATCGTATACTCCGCCGTAGAAATGAACTCCACCTCTGTCCCCGGGGGTAGTATCCTCCTATACCTTTCCCTCAACCTTTCTTGATCCTCCACCTCCTCCCTCTCCCCACACTTCTCCCCAGTCGCAATCCGCCACAAATCGCCCCCACCAATCTTCACCACTACCGCCCAGTCCCTCTCATCAACCATAAAATTCATCACATCCCACCCATGCTTTTCAATCTCACACCTCACATCCGCCGCAACAAACCTGACCTCCTCCCACGTAAACCCTTCCAGCGGTATCCCAAGGCTGTTTCTCACCGGACTCTTTCCGCCATCCGCGCCGATAAGGAACTTACACTCTCTTACTTCCCTCCTTTTGTCTTCCCCGTGCTCTAGACATACCGTAACCTTATCATCCCCCTGCTCGCAAGACACATACCGATATCCGAAGCTGACCTTAACATTCCCGTACCTCTCAATCTCGCGGAGTATGATACCGCACAACCTATGTTGTCCCAGAAGTACCGAGAAGTCACCATTAAGCCCCAGTCGACCGAGTAACTCTCCACCCGGCGCGCGCCACGATATGCCCGTTGTATTTTTGACACCAGCATTCAAGACGGTGGGGAGGATCCCGGCTTTACAGAAGGAATTCAAAACGGGAGGGTGGTATCTAAAGAAGAAAAAACGGTTAGTAGGGAAGTCGCTGGTATAGGAATTCGGAAGAGGCTGGGGGGGGGGGGGGTTTACACAACTGCTCGCGGGGATTGGATGATCTCGGCTGAGGCCTCGAGGACTTCGACGGTGACGCCGGAATGTGCGAGAAGAAGGGAGAGGAATAGGCCAACGGGCCCGGCGCCGATGATACAGACGTTTGGCCAGGGAGAGGCTGAAAGGGGTTAGTGTGGTTGAGGCTGGATGGGGTTTGACGCACGGGATATGGAGGGCATTGGGGACAGGGAAATAGGATATTAAGGATTGATGTGACTGGT
Organism: Wilcoxina mikolae CBS 423.85; assembly: GCA_014904905.1. Lineage (NCBI taxonomy): Eukaryota > Fungi > Ascomycota > Pezizomycetes > Pezizales > Pyronemataceae > Wilcoxina > Wilcoxina mikolae. Next base: position 166,255 of record MU122152.1, on the reverse strand, counting down.
GGTGATAGTGGTGGTAGGAGCGATGGAATTTAACTTTGTGAGGTAGCGAAATTGTTTATAAAATACGTCACCACTGATGTAATCACACGATTCCAAATCCGCGCCGCTCGTGGAGGTGGCGGGGGCTAAATTGATGCTAGGCTTGTTGGCGAGGTAGATGGAGGTTCCCTCGGAGAGTAATGTTTATGAGGCTCAGGTTATACTCCCAACAGTGAGGGGACAAATCAAATCCAGAGCTTATGTTTTCCGCGGGCTAGAATATGAGACAGCTCGTCATGGCTGGAATGAGGCGGCTAATTTGGCGGTCAGCTGATTTCATGCCAACCCACAAAATTAGATAAGGCGCGGAGATTGACGAGATTAGATCGATAAGGGCAACCTGTCATTATGAGCTATTAGCGATTGCTATTCGCGATTTGACCACTGCTAAAGGATAGCGATGTGGAGTAATGGATGTGGATGTTTCAAACGCACAAACACCACCTGTCACAGTTAAAACTGTATTGGTGCGACATGGGTTTATAAGGCTTGCCATTGGTAAACGTTACGCAAATCACCGCGATCAGACGAGATTGCCGATTTGATTCAAAGATTTGATTTAATGGAGTAATATTCCACTTTGTTGCAGAGTAAAATCATAACTATTCCATCCGAGGAGAAATCGGGGTTACGGCTGCCATAGACTCACGCACGAGCTACATACATTTGTACAGTCAAAGTCCTCGGAACATTTACCCCGGTACCGCTTAATACGCGGAGAGTTTTGAGTAGAATATATATAGTACCAACCGCACAATTACTTGAGCCGCAGCAGGCGCCACAAATCAAGTATCATTTAGTTTTACAGAAAAAGTCCACACTGTGATGTTCCGCCAGACCCCCATGCCTAGTACTCAATACAGGGAGAAAGTTTTGAGATGCATGAGCCACATATGCAGCTACACGAAGTAGGATGGGAAAAAAACAGTGTTAAGCAATAGAAGTCGCAGGATCGGATATTCAACTCATGCGCTACGCGGCATCCACCAGAAAGGTACAACGACAAAACCCTTTTCTAAGCACACTCACCAAAAAGTACTTCCTTCGCTTTGCAAGTCACGCAGGTGGTGACAACTACATGGATCATGCATCTCAAAACTTCTCTCTGTACCGAGTACATCATTACAATTGATGGTTGGCAGTCGCGGCATTCGATTATTCTTGACGAACCGTAGTCCTACCCCGAACGACGGCAAAACAATTCAGCCGCAATGGAATCTCAGTCGCATTACTTCCACTTATGAATTTAGCATTTAGCAGAATGTACTCTGCAGTGTAAATTGAGATTGTCTAGTGGAAGAAGATAACTGGTTGGATTTGATTCAGCCCCATCGTGTGTGCGTTCAAGCGGCGGCCAGCCTAGCCCACTTCCAAAAGTTGATACATATGCACAGGGAAAGTAAATGATAACCGAGTTTTGATGTACCCTCTGTCGTGAGGAACTCCAAAAAGACACTTAGGCGATGGGTAGCACCTCTTATTCCATTATTTTTCAATTGTGCGTGAGTACCGAGAGGGTTTGCTGTGGTAACATTAAAAGAATCTTTTGCAGTGTAATTATCACCAAATTACTTGCTTTGATGCGCTTGCGCATATAAGCATTACTACTCCATAAGCTCGCACCGAGAATACTCAATCGTGACACGCAATTGAGAAAAACAAACCATACATACTTATCTACCAATCGGCAATTCATCAACACCCAACCCACCTACTCGGTGCAAGGAAAAAGTTTTGAGATGCATAAGACCAAAAGAAGCAAAACGTTAAGTACACTTTTGCTGGATACCCTGCCAAAGGATACTTGTGAGAAAAGTAAATAATGGCGTCTGCATCTCAGAACTTTCTCCCTGCCCCGAGTATATGCGATATAGTCGTCTAACTATATATGCATCAATTTTGCTTTTGCGACTGCCAGTTGTATTCAATCATTGTAGCAGTTCTTGTAATTGAGAAACCCCCGCACCCTCCCCACTTCAAGCAATTCGTCGCCCATGGTTTAATTTATACATAAGGACCTATGTACAATAAAATCTGAATCCGTTTTGAGTTTCTACTCCACACATCAGCAGTATGGAAAAAAAGACAGCAACAACGACAACGGTAGATCTCGACAAAATCTCGCATCAACGGCATGATCAATACCGCCAGAATCTGAGATCAATTTTCTACAGGGTTTCGGCAACATTTCTGGCGGTGATTCTCCTTATCGCCTGTCTTTTGGTGTTTTCCAAAATGGGACACCTCACCAAGTGGGATCAAAGGGGATGCAATGCACTGGCGATTCTGCTCACTGGTGCGATGAGTTTGTGCATCGGATCACTGCTTGGATACTTGGGCTCCATGATGCGATGGCCTATACTCGCTGGTGCAGCTCACACAGCAGAGGATGTAGGTATATTTCCTTTTTTCGGATGATACCACTCTAAGTTTTGTTGTGTTCAGGTGGATTCAATTCTGGGCATGGGATCACCAGCTGGCGCATTGCGAATGATAACCAAAAATGTCTACCGGAGGAAATGGACTCGAACCACATCAATTGTAGCAGCATTTGTTTTTGTGAACATTGCCGGCCGGCTCAGTGTGGCGTTCTTTGGATTGACATTCAACTTAGCGGAGGTGCCTGGAGTTTATCATCCGATCATGGTGTCAAATTGGACTGCGGGTCCGGATGACCCCTCGCCAAGATGGATTGCCTTTCCTCACACTGATCCAAACTCTATGAGTGGTAATCATCTACCTAGCAAATTGTATTTCCGAAAATAACTTGAGGTTGGGGTAGGCACTGGCAGTATGCGCCTCGACGACTACCTGCAGTATCCAGGATTGAAAGGCACAAATGGTCAGCAACGAATCCCCCCTAAATTATATCATGTTGTAAATGCGATAAATCTAAGGCTAACCTTCTTAATATAGTAAATCGCTTGTTAGAATTTGCCCAGCTCGGAATATCGTCCTGGACCAAACATGTCAATGTGTCAAGTTTTCATGACGGCGGCTCAACAGTCCCTGATGATGTCCGTATATCGAAAGACATTTTTGGTATACAAGGAATGGATATCCAAGTCGATAATTATACTGTCAAGTATTCGTATTCGTTAAGGGAGCGTCGGCTGTACAACTCTACACCTACACCGTTGGAAAATATCATACGCTCATCAGCCAGCTGCAAGACAATATACGTGGACGGGAATCAGACTTTCGATATCCATGGTAAACTTCATGATACATTAGGTATGTGGGTTACCGATTCTTACCATATTACAATTGTATTTAACGATGAATGTTTTCGACACACTTTGCGAATGGCACATTCAGCGACCAATACCTCATTGTCCTACAACAACTTATGTATAACATACCTAGTCAGCAGGATTCGGATGTCTGGGCCACATTGGTGAACAAAAGCTATTTTGGGTCAAAGACGTACCACAGTTGGGTCAATATGTGAGCAAGCACTCTGTAGAGGATGTTTGGTAGGGACAACCGCTAACAGTATGCGCACAGTTCTATTCTCTCCGTACACATATAACCCTGATACTGTTTTTCTACGCAATGCTACGCTCTGGGAGTGCGAGTTGTGTTTGACGGACCGTAACAACCAACCAGGAGTTGGCAACTTCTACGGAGTTCCGGATGAGCATAAATCTTTCAATACAAGAACCCTTTTGATTTTTCCAGCGAGCGTCGATAATTACAGCACAATCTCTACGGAGTCGGACCTTATGTTTAACTACCTTCCGAATGCCCGACTGAGGCTACTAAGTGCCAATTCTGAACTATGGGATGTGGAAACCGAACTTTATAAATATCATCTTTTGAGCACGAATGACACTTTTTTGAATAATTCTTTTGAGAGATATGCGCGAGTTTTTGCCGCAAGTCTGAATGCGCGGATGCCAGTGTTAGCAATCGCGGCTGCGGATAACAATAATCAACTACCACAAGCGAGTAAAGACGGTACCACAGAAAGGCAATTCGTCATAAAAACGTTGGAAGTTAAATGGAGACAATTTGGAATCACTGTCGGGGCAATCATTTGCGGCCAGACTCTAGCAATTGCTGTGGTCTTGCAGTATTGTCGGAACGTCCACGTTCGTGATGATAGCTATCTTTCGGTCGCACGCCTATTGAAAACCCTATTCACGAAGGCGGACGGTGGGACTGTGGGAACTGGAAAGGAATTGGCTGCTTGTCTGGATTCACTTGGACCTGGCTTTAGATATGGCACAAGTGCTAGTGGTGACAAGCTTGTTCTTGACTGTTCGGATGAGGTGGAAACGAGCTTTCTCCTCGGTCAGTTATACGAGGAAGGACCAAAATTAAGGACTGAATGAGATAAAAGGGTATTCTCGGAGTATGTAGAGCGGACGCAACACGATCCGTTTGATTCATATTTCCAGGCCAAAGTATGGTTATATTATTATTATTTTGATTGTCTATATTACGTGATCTTTTCCGAAGGGATAGGAACGGGTAAGGGGATATTTCTTTTATTCGAATTTTTAATTCACATGAGGAACCGTCTGGGTAGCTGCAATTTGCCTATTAAGGAAAGTGTCGAACTGGCTGCCGCCGGAATTGCTGTTGAATTATCATTTTATTCGTGAAATCTATTGCGTACCTAGCCGAGATTTTCTTGGATGTTTGACGTGATTAAATGAGACACAGTAACTCGCGGCTATCAAAATAGCTTCAAAATATCTTCGTACGGTTATTCGTAGTTCTTAACTCCACAGCCTCGCCACTCCAGTCAACCGACAGATTGCCGATTTTGGGCTCAGTCTGGTATGAGTAGGCTCAGATTTCCCATCTTGGACCTGTCGCGGAGCCGGAAATCCAAGGCTGTAGTTTGATGTATGCATATGCTGATAATTAAAACGAGCGTGGCCGATACACATTGGCCAAATCCCGCATTGCCTTTAATCGCTACCAGCTTTCGAACTTTTGTCCGAATACGCTCGATTTCCGTAGCTTTTGAATCCTCGTCTGGATCCCATTATCGCCACAGGATTCGAACTCTCGTCTAATCCCACCCCAACTGCGCGCCGCATCGGTTAAACGATCCCCAACCTACGATATGGATGGCCTTTCTGTCGCAGCGTCAGTCGCAGGTCTCGTTCAAGTCGCAGCAAAGGTTATCGGATTTTTCTCCACTGCGACGGAAGCGTCTACTACCGCGCGCAACGTACTCGCCGAAGCCAAAGCACTTCAAGCGATCTTTCATCAACTACAGGACTTTATCCTCGATTTTGGTGATGGCATGGTCGATGGAAGATCGAGAATATATGTAGATTAATTGGTTGCTACCTTAACAGGCTGTGTTTCTTCCTTTTCCGAACTCGAACAGATACTGGAAAGCCTTAGGACAAATCATAATACTGGGGTCCCACGGATTATATGGAATAGTGCGAAATGGGCAATGAAGGACTCGGATCTTGTTCGGACCCTCGCACACTTACAGAACCACAAGTCTTCGTTGAATCTGATGGTGACAATCATCAGTTGGCTCGACATCGTTTATTTTGTTTGTTAGATCTATATATTGCGGTGAATTCTGGGCTGATTTATGATGGCAGTCAATCACACGAGGCACAATTTCAAATGACAAAGTTAGCCCAATTTGTGCAGACAGTGGTATCCGCAGATCCAAATCTCTCCGCACGCATGGCAACATTCGATTCCCAGACAGACGCCAGATTTGAAACGTCATCAATTCGCTCCGTAGCGACATTCCGAACGGTCAGAAGCCTTCGCACTTCGGTAGAATTTTCGTTTGAGCGTACTCTCACCAGAGCCCGTATTTATCAGAAAGCGACTGCAAACACATCAACAAGGTCTTTTCAAACGATTGTCACTTCGGAGTCTAAGTGGTCGCAGGTCACGAATCTGTCACAAATATCAAATATTTCGGTCATCTCCCTGCCTATACACACTTACGAACTCCGCCTCGGTTACTTATTCAACCACAAGGAGAAAAAAGACAGTGACGGATTGACAGTTTTACATCACGCCGCTTTACTAAGACACACCACGACTGTCCGACTTCTGATCGAAGTCTTAGGAGCAGACAAAGAGGCCAGGGACAACTCCGGGCGGACAGCATTATATCATGCAGCTTCCAACGGACACGATGATACCGTTCGACTTTTAGCCAAGTTTGGTGCCGACAAGGAGGCCAAAGCTAGCGATGGGGCAACCGCACTACACTGTGCTGCTTACAACGGGCACGCCACCACAGTTCGCCTGCTCGTCGCTCTCGGTTTCTCCATGTCCGGACCCAACGCCAGCAACAAGTGGACGGCGCTACACTGCGGCTTTCGGAGGGCACAACGACACGGTTCGGCTGTTGGTCGGACTCGGGGTAGACAAGGAGGCCAAGGCTAATGACGAGTTGACGGCATTACACCACGCTGCCTATCAAGGATACGACGACACGGTTCGACTGCTTATCGAACTAGATGCCAACAAAGAAGCGGTGGAAAACGGTGGGTGGACGGCACTGCACTACGCCGCATTGAACGGGCATCATACGACGGTTCGGCTACTGGTAGAACTTGGTATCGATATTGCAGCCGTGGACAGCAACGGGTTGACGGCGCTACATCATGCCGCTTACAACGGGCATGATTCCACGGTTCTTCTGCTTCTCGAGCTCGGTGCCGACAAGGATGCCAAGGCCAGCGACGGATCGACGGCAATCAACGGGGCGGCCGATAACGGGCACGATACCACAGTTCGGCTACTCAAAGAGTCTGGTATCGATGATGAGAATGACGCCTGGCATGTTCCAGGAACATTTCCTACATGATTCGGGGGTGTCGGAATATGAATAAGATAGTAATGGTGTGCTTGATACGGATGTTGAGGAGTTGTGAAGAATATATACTACAGAAACAGAAAGATCCATTTGGCTAGACTCACGAACAGGAGCGGTGGGTCCCCATAATCATCCTGTGTTCTTGAAGCCTGTGTAAATGCATACTTTTACTAATCAGAGATGGCATGTCGGGAATGTGGAATCGGAAGGAAAGAACGCAACATTCCGTAGTACGCAAATTTGGAATGGAAAGTGGGTCTTTGTTGAGACAGGTCAATGGACAATTTCTAGGTACATACCTAGGTAGTTAGTGATGTTGAGGGGCGGCTTAGCGGTGGTCCCCAGAGACTTCGGGGGTGTGATAGGCACAGTAACGATATGCTATCTTGCAGAATGGATACGATTCATGGTTTTTTGTTTCTTGCTACCTAGATTGTATTAGGTCAGATAACGATGTGGCACTGTTAAATTGACTTATTCTTCCAGTTTTGCTCTCCATCCAAGTCATCTCAGTTTTCTCTTCTCTAGGGTTTATATACATCTCTTCGTGTCGATATGCCGAGCTGTTTTTCTTGCTGGCTTTGAGTTATTAATATCTATATTTAGAAGGCTTCGCTTATCTGACATGTTTTACTAGCTTCATCTTTGGCTTATCTTGCGACAGCGGAAGCTAACTTAGAGCAGTTTGCAGCATATTGTAGGGTTTGAAGTATGAAAAGCATAAGCCACCTGCATGTATCTTTTGCTGGTGATGTGGTAAAGAATTACTTCAAAGTGTGCTACTTCAAAGCCCCCTATGTAGAGGCCAAAGCTCTGCGGCGGGGAATACTGATGGAAGGAATGACGGAGTGTGAGGTCACTGAGGTGGCTTGCTGAGCAGCGTCGGAGAGGTTTGAATACCAATGTCTAGCTCGTAATGTACTCGGATCCTGGAAGGTATATTAGGACATCCCATCTTTGGAAGAAACCCCCGGAAATTTATAATTATCAGTGCGCCATGCACTGAACTGGGTAAAACGCAGTAAGAAAGTATAGATTCGCAGTAAGTTGAGCCTCGTTTCCCACAGTCAATACCCCAATCGCACAGCATAACTGATTTCCAGAAATGGGTGTCAGAAGTTACCTTCTAGCACCCAAGTACGCAAGTATACTAGCTTTTAGCGAAAAATATTAGATATCTAGCTCGGACGGGAGTTGCCGATATGATGTACGGTCCCTGATATATCCTCTCGATAGAAATTTTAGACGACTCACTATTTATAAGATTGCAATGCCTCTAAATCGATGTATGAAATGATGTGGAGTTCTCTCGTTGATCAATGTTCTCCTCGGTCGCAAGCTCCCTCGTCGAAAGCTTGCGAGCTTGGGGGATAAGAAATGTGCGTAGAGCACCATCCGCTTTGAAAATTATTAGTTGGAATTTTTGGGATTGTTCGCGTCGCAACCAAAGATCATAGGCGTCCTATTTACCGAGTGCGACTTGGCCCATTATGGCATTGAAATACCGACTAGTGAGAGAAAGTGAGTGCAACGAGAGTGGCTGGAGATGGGAGACGATACTGAAGAGGATTTCAGGGGGTAGAGTTGTTAGTTGAGCCATGATGGTGATGAAGCTGTCACTTCAAGACTGCGGCTGTGACGCATCTTAAAAGAGGTTACCCCATAGTTATGGCCCCTACCTGCGAGTGAGGGATGTTGGGGAGTATCCACCAGGATCTTTATGCGGGTCATGACGTCACATCTACCGGACTCAATTGTTTGCCAGGCTTAGGAATAATTGTGCAACAAAAGGTACTAAGTATATCTCGTTCAACAGGCTTTTCCCAGCACTATGACAGTCTCCCTCTACCCAGCCACCCCTCATTCTCTCCCGCGGTTGGCCATATTGACCAGCAACAGTAGAATACACATTACCTTTAGCCACAACCAGCCCAAACGCCCCCGTAGCTCCCATCCTCAACACCCGCCACCGGAACAGACCCTCATCATCCTCCTAGTCGCCCTTTCGTTTCTCCGGATCTCTTGCAGCACGCTCTTCAAGCAGCGCAATCGCTTCTTCAAACTCCACGTCGAGACTGAGCGAATAGCGATACGCCAGGAGGGTTCTTGGTGGCAGCCTGGACTCCAAACGATCCAAAGTAGCCCGCATCCTACTGATCGAAGGGTCCAGATCGCCGCTCACTTCCCGCACGGGCTCGGTCCCCCGTTTGCATACGTGCGGTTGAATGCATCTGGATATGTGGAAAATCTCGGTATCCATCGGACAAGTATCTTCGGGGCATCTCACGAGCTTGTGGCAGCCCGGACAGACTCTGAAGTTGACGCCAAAGAACCACCTGATAAGCTGTCGTTGGTTGAAAAGATCGTGTCTTTTAAGGAAACAATCCAGGCAGGTGCGATCCGCAGACTTTACTTTCGAGCTGGCGTGTTTGACGGAATAATGGTAGAATTGCAGCAGTCGCATGCATTTAAAGCAGACTCGGTGGTAGCGCATGTCGTCGGATCGTTCGCGTCGCAACCGAAGATTAAAGGTTTCGTATTTACCGAGTGCGACTCGGCCCGTGATGGGGTTGAGATATCGACTTGTGAGAGATAGCGAGTGTAGAGAGAGTGGCTGGAGATGGGAGACGACATTGAAGAGGATTTCGGGGGGGTAAGGTTGTTAGTTGAGCCATGATGGTGGTGAAGCTGTCGTGTCGAAGCTGCGGTCATGACGCATCTTACAAAGAGGTTACCCCACAGTTGCGGTCCATTTCGGTGGGGTTGCCTTCTTGACTGCATAACAAGCGTAATATAACGAAGGAGGCAAAGCTAAACACCCGTTAAACAGAAGAGGATCACGAAACGACACCCGAAAGAAGGACTAGATTATCGAATTTGGAATTCGAGCAAGGTTCACCCTTCCTCGTATGCTTTTTGGCAATCGTAGGACTCAGGTTATACCAGCCGGGTAACGTCTTGTGCGAGACTCCTTGTGGCCCCACACTTTCCCATCGAACCCCACCGTGCACACTTCACCGCACCCGATCCAGCACCCATCGTCCCTACCCACATCGACACAACCAAATATCGCCGGCTGTATTCGGAAAATCCCAGCGTCATACAACTACCCCTGAGCAATGAGTGCGACCAACCGCCCGCCCAGCTCGCCGCCGTTTAGCAGACCACCGCGACAGCCACCCCGACAGCCACCCCAAGGCGTGAGTGCAATCTGCACACCTTTGCAATATTTTACTGATAAGTATACAGTTTATCAAGATCCACCGTCTCGGCTCCTCCGACGCAGCAAAGCTTGTCCCCCTCTCGGAAGTCCAGACCTGGGGTGGATTCACTCGTATACTCTGCGAGGAGCTGGCCAAGGCCCCCGGCGGAGGATGCCCGTCGCTCACTAGAACGCAAAATATGGAGGTTGCTGCTGTATTTCACGAAGGATGCGAGGTGCTTAGCCGGTTCTGGCCCAAGGCTGTTGTCCCCGGAATGGCATTTGAGGTTACTTTTGCGTTCACCATGTTCGTCAGGATGTTGTCGGGCAGTAACATCTCCCTGCGCGTGTCACCTTCCGACACTATTGACAAGGTCAAGACAATGGTTTTGAATAAGGAAGGAATACCTCTAGCCTCGCAGAAGTTGATGCTATCAGGGAACCTACTAGAAGGTGGGAATACGCTAGAGCATTATGGTATCGTTGGGGGGAAAACCATCTATCTTACCCGTCAAGGGCCCAATCAACGCCGTGGGATGGTAATTTTCACGAAGGACCTCCGTGGCAAAACCATCACTCTGCATGTTCAGTCATCAGATACCATTTCCAACGTCAAGAGTCAACTTCAAGAGTTGGAAGGTCATCCTATAGACGAGCAGAGGTTGATTTTTGCGGGGAAGCAACTGGAGGATGACAAGACGCTAAGCGATTACAACATACAAAGAGAATCTACCCTCCACCTCGTCCTTCGGCTATGCCTCGGAAAACCAGTGATCACCATCTATCCTCTTCGAGACGATACCGCAGTAACTGTCAGCTTGTCTCTGGCTGAGGGATTTGATTTCATCTACATCCACCCGCTTGTTCCGGAAGCACCTGTTTCCTCCTTCCGCGACATCCGCTCTGTCATCTGGAATGCGCACGCCTCAAAGGACGGCACCCTCACCATGCCCTCCGGTGAACAGGCCTCGTTCCTGTTCTGGGAAGCAGATCAAAACTCTGTCGGCGGTCCTATCGGTACATCGTTCGACAAAAAATCCACAATCTTCACCGTCTCCGTCCAAGAGTTTCCCGGCTTTCTCTCCGAGTTTATGAAGAGGCTCGGGTTCGGCATTCAGGAGCGCCAGCAGATGGTTACTTATTGGGCACCCCAGCTATTGCGTACTCCTTTCGTTGCCATAAGGTTTTTGAGTCCCGAGGAATATGAAGCTGCTGCTGCGCTTAGCGTCACCACCGATATCGAGCGGCAGGAGATGAGGGTTGTGAGGATGTTTGCCCTGTTCATGAATGTCGATGGTAAGGAGGGGGAGTGTAAGGGGATGGAAGAGGATATCGAAGCGCAGGTTGGAGTTTTGTTAAGTGGAAAGGAAATGCCTGTCGTCGGAAAAGAGTTTTGCGTTTTTGAATGGGGCGGGATGATTGTGAGGCAGTGAGTGGAGTTTTGATGGTACTCGCCACCTATTCGTTTTCTTGTCATTGAGCTGTCTCATTACTTTAGCTAAGCTATCTATCTTCTTCTCGGGCTACTCTTTTCCTTTTACTACCGGAAGTTTTTCATGGAATGTTCTTCACAGCTACTTGTTCGTTATCATATGGGTTTTCGGGTCCTATTGTCTTTTCTATATTGAGTTCATAGCCTGAATTACCGTATTCACTCGCTTAATCTGTGAAATGGTTAGCGAATATCAAATACCCTAAGTGGAGGTGACTTTCCCGAAAAAGGCTGATCGCACTGGTGCACACTTTTAACTTCTGATAAACTTAGAATACCGGGTAGTCAGGATGGACGCTTTGTTTGACCTGACACTGTCCAGATTGCTTGTTTTGTTTAAAAAGAAAAACAAGCGGTGGTATATTATCGAGTAGATACTTACCTTTACTTACTAGCTGATTGGTGATAAATGGTTAGGTATTATAGGTAGGAATAATGACACCCAACCGTGACCTCAAATCTTCCTTCAGGAGTAAAATTCATGGTCTTTGCGCCCAAAGCCACAAAATTGCTTCCGGAGCCCTTTCCTGACTTCGTTTAGACTATTCTCGGTAATGCACACTTTACATTTCAGTGCATAGATACATACGATGACGCCACACAATCCACACATCATCTACAATGCCAATTTCCATGAAAAGCTTTTACTTTAGCCTGATTCCTCCTATGGCAGCATTAGCTGAACTTCTCTACGCTGTAATGGTGTTGTTGGATAGCTACGGCTAGAGTAGAGACCTTGCGATGATGCTCCCAGGATCAGTATGATTATATCGCTAGATCATTATTAACAAATTACGGGTACCTTCTCACCCAATACCCATATGCAATTGGTAACGTCCTGGGAGCAAACCAAAAACTTACGAAATAACCTAGAGCGCAGAGCCTTTTAACCCTAACCACCTCACGTGACAACGCTGAGGACATCAATTCTCACTCTCTCGTTCCCAGTGATCACGAATGAATAGTCACAAAAACTGGGAACGAGAGAAAACTTTCTTCAACAGCACACGCATAGAAATGCAACCATTAATTTACCATTCTACCATTAATTCGTCTTGTATCATCGCGCCAAGCAACCCTAAACACTAGCAATCCTCACACATGCCAAAAACATACTATCCCTCAAACATCCGACTCATTGCCCAATGCCCCCAGTGCTGATATCGATGACGACTACATAAGTCAGTGTATTGTGTAGACGATACCACTGACAACATACCTTGAATTTCACTATGTTACGCACGTTTTGGGGCCTGATGGCCAGTTTTCCGTGGGTATATAGCAGTCCTATCTTCGGCATAGACGACTTCAACAATATCCTTCCAACCTTCAATATCCAGCCTTTTACCCATGCCATCGTCACATTCCTTTGATGCATTTCTGAGAAACCCCTCCGCAGCGCCACAACCTAGTTGAGCGGTTGCCATCCAAGCTTGCCCGAAAGTTCGGGGTATTCTGCCCGGCCTAGTTGATGCAGAATTCGCCCGCTGAATTGCCTCCGCCGAAGAACAATAAGAGAAGGATGCCCAGGAGAACGAAGTGCAGGCCAAGGGTTCCCAGTACAATAGCAAGTCCTTGTAGCTTTCTTGGTATTGGATAAGTTCTCATTTGTATGATCGCATTGCAGGAGTTGTCGAAGTCTGTGAACTGGGAATAGTAATCCGTTTGGGTCATAATAGTCAAAAGAGATTGAAGCGCTTGGCTCAAATCGTGAGTATTGTGTAAAGTGTTTATGAATGTAGCTCCAGTTCGGGTCGATATTGTAGAAGCGCAGACGGTTGTACTGCAAATTATCACGGCATAGCTATTTATCGCATTCCTCCAAGCACCCCAAGTAATATCACCTATATAATTGGCATCCGACAGTTTCGCCCAGCCAGATAAATGAAACACTCCACGCTGTTGTTTGGGGGTACGTGATTGAAATTGCCTTTGAACCGCAGATGTATTATATACGATATGATTAGCAGGCCAATCATCAGCTGCAGTGGGTATGATGGAAATCTCAGGTTCCGAAAATCCTGCACGTCGTTCTATGTCAATATTCACGAACCTGAGTGGGAAACTGCTAATACAGAGGCTTTGCTCTATACTGAATCGTACTTAGCCGCTTTCGGCCGAACGTGTTCCCCATTCGGTCCCATTGAATTTGGGCTTGGATGTGGTAATCATCTCTATGACCCGCCGTTGAACAGAGAGTGATGAAACGAATTCCCCAACCCCCCATTACTACATAAGCCCATGCTCCATCGTGCACATCGCCATTACCCCATATCCAGTAAAAACCTAATGTAGCGGTGGTTGCTATGATGCCTAGAGTTCCACCAAAGAGAACCGTCGGGAGGTAGAGTCCAAATCGTGTTCTCCAGTTTTGTAGCTTTCTCCTCAATTGAGATTGCCAGGCTTCTATTAGGCTGATCAGTACCACTGTGCTTCAAAATTGGGCGTTTGCAGCTTACCCGTTCCGACTTGACGCATGCCTTTAGGAGGAGGAGTTACAGCGGCTGATGAGATGAATTGAGCAATGTCGGAGACGGTATATTCGTACAGTAGCTGTTTTCGAAGCTGATATACTGAGACAATAGTAATCCTAAGTTGAAGGTAAGAGATTTACTGGAGAGATCGTATGGGTATTTACAGAGAGCTGAATCCTTCATGCTGTTACATGTAGGCTCTGTTAATATTGTTACCGCATTAACGCTATTTATTCTCCAAATCCCCGTACGGAGTATGCAGTCTACACACAGCTGAAGACTCCGCCACCTGTCTGCAGATTGAGCCCAAATCCAACCGTGCTAGATTCGGGGGATTCGATCTGGAATCCATAGTTTACTTTTCTCACCAGAACGTCTTCGAAGTTTCTCGAGTACTAGTCTTCCTCTCCTGTTTGGCGCTGTATCCCCATCAAGCGAGTAGAATTACAGCAAGATATAATTACGGATGTGCTTAAAGACGTTTAAAGTGGGGGGTTTTCAGCCCACTGTTAGGGGGCTGGCATGCGAGCTTAACTGTTGGGGGTTCTTCAGCCGCCTCAGCCTTCTGCAGGCCAAGCCCTGTGAAGCGAGACCAGTAGCATCCATAGGGATAGATAGTGCGCGTGCACCATACAGCTAGCTAGATTTGTTATGCTCTGTTCTGCAAACGGTCATGTGCTTCGCACGCTCGTTGACATTTGCGCACTTCAGGGATTGAAGCAAAATTTCGTGCGCAATCACGTTGCAGAAAGCCATGAATATTTCGACTTCACCTGGTCGGGGATGGCCGACTGAAAACCAACAGATCATTCACGATGTGATTGCTTAATCTGGTATGCGGAGTTTTGCATGACAGTATCGATCAAACAACCGACGGACATTGCCGCATCAAGACGACATTGTTGATAGAACAGAAGTCATTCGGAGCCATGTGCTGGCAACCGCCTCAAACAGCCGCAGGGTTTGCTTAGACTGCTACTCCTGCTTCAGTTGCGCACTTGACACCATCGCACGTCTATCCGCTATGTTAGGGAAAAAACTGAAGTCCTTCTTAGTTCATTTCACTCGGCTTCTCCGTACTTCGAACGAATCGGCTTCAATCAACCCCACCATCCTACCGTACATAGTCTTAACATTAAGTGTAGTGACTTTGATTTGTACAGGCCTGAAAACGATCCCAGTGAGTCAAGATGAAATACCTTGATAACTAATCAGAATCACTGAACATCACTCGCTCGTATGGGCGATTCGAGTGTTACTTTGTCAGGTACGAATAGATGCTTTATTGACTGGACTTGTATCCAGCAAGGCTATCAAGGCCTGTATATATACACCAAAGTAGGTTCATCTTACATCTGAGTGACGTACCTCGTTCCTCAGATCTAGAAGATCTCGGAACTCATATATATGCCCAGACTCTAAGTATACATGTAACACTTCCCCCTGTTCCTACAGGTCGTAGGAAGACCAGATGATATCCTCCAGTGCCTCATTAAAACCCTCCTCCTTATGACTGCAGTAGGCAGGGAAAGAGTACAATCGTAGCCTTTAGGACGGCCATCCCAAACAGTAATGAGACATAAAAAAGAAATAAACGTATAACCTTAAATCGACCTCCACCGAACCATAATTGATGATAGACTTGCTTGTGTCCAGACTTGGCGGGAATTAGGCAAATCTGATTGGTCATTTGGAGGTATCACGTGATCGTAGCCTACCTTTTTAGTACAAGCTCATGGCCTTGGTGAACCTTTCATGTTTTTGCCTTGGTAGTGCCTTAGTGAAGATATCGGCAGTGTTTTCGTTGGTTGAGATCCAGGAGTAGTCGATCATACCACATTCATGCATGTGGCAGCTATTGTGATAGCAGATATCGATATGCTTGGTTCTCACCTTGGTCATTCCTTTGATGAAATGTGTGATTGCTTCCTGTGAATCACATCGAATTGGAAGTGGTTCTAAATTCTCGCCGAGGTCCTTGTAGAGCTGTGACAGCAATTGACCTTTCCTAGAAGCTTCTGAGCATGCGATGTATTCAGCCTCGATCATAGAGGTAGCCACAAGATCCTGTTTCTGGGATTGCCATGAAATTGGGCCGATGGAGATGAAGATATGTCTGCCTTGAGATTTTCGATCGCCACTGTAGGAAGCCCATTCGGAGACGGTATATTTGGTAAGCAAATTCTGGCCAGTGTAGTGAAGTTGATAGTCTTTGGTGGCTTTGAGGTATCGTAGGATGCGTTTGGGAGCTGTAAGATGTGATGCAAGTGGCTTGGAATTGTATTGGCTGAGAGTGGCAACTGCAAATGATGTATCGGGTCTGGAAACCTAAGCGATATACATGAGAGAGCCGACGATTGCTTGATATTCTCTGGGATCAAATTCCCCCTCATCCGGCTCAGTGTAATGCTGGTACTAGGTGCACTTGGTCCTTCCAAGTGCACTTGGCTCTCAAGCGCCTTTGACCTTCTCAAGTGCACTTGGCTTTCTCAAGTACACTTGGCTGCTGAGGCCGGATAACCACCCTTCATATATAACTACCTCGTGAAGTGCTTTTTGCACGCTAGCGATTATCTTACCAACACACCACATAATGGATATATATTACTTATTCCCGTTTGAAACCGTATCGATACGTATTTACCCATACGAGGACATACGTCTTTACACTATAATCACTTTTCAGTCACCAGATACGTTTCGCTCATGGGATTTCGTGATTCCTTTACTTTTTTGACGCATCAGATCTACACTGAGAACTATCGCTAGATTGTCGATACAAGATAAGTAATCATCCTATTGAGTTGATTGATGGTAGTAGGGATGATTCCGGGATGATTTAGATGTCAATGGGCCTCAAAGAGACGCGTCACCTACCATGATAGGCACTCCTGAAAACTTGAAAATCCTATTCTCGACCTACAATGAGTATCATCACTAGATTGATAAAATCAAGATATGTATACCCTTCAATCGAGTCAATTGACTGCCGCAGAAGCTATTCTGAAGTCAATTGGCACTGAGTGTGGTGTCGCCAGTCAAGTAGGCTACTACTCAACATGACGATTTCAAACGAGTCGCAACACCTCACTTTTCGAGACGTACAAGCATTGCAACTTCATAAGTAATCTTTATCGAGTCAATTGACTACTCCAGAGACCATTTCGTGACGATTCGGAGGTCAATCGATTCGAAGAGTCGCAACACCAACCGCGATCGTTATACGTTCACACACATACTGTTCCGATCTATAATGACGAATCAGCGATGATTTCAAGGTCAATTAACCTCGAGAATCGCGTTACCGGCCCTTATGGCCACTGCTGAAAAGACCTCGAAACGCGTTTAACGAGATCCATCGCATACGACCGGATGATCGAGACGAATCGAACCTTCATCAACATTACTACTTGGAACCCATACAGATTATCATCGCTAGAGTGATGATTCGAGATAAGTATTCCATCTCTTGGAGTTGATTGACGTGAGCAGAGTTGATTCCGAGACAATTCGGAGATCTCGAATCACATTTGAAGACATCAATCATATACCTACGAACGATCGATGGCAACCCATTGAGCATCTTGAAGTGCTAGCAAAGCCTTCATCGACGATACCCTTATACATGTCGATTCATCATTCTACAACAGTTACCCCATGTCGGTTCATTGACTATCGAGTCTGGCGAGAAGTCACTGACGATAAACGTGTTCGATGAAGCACACTTGACGATTACTTTCCTACGATCTGAGCTGAAGCTCTGAAGTGCACCTACGGAGAATGATTACACGAACACGGAAGTGCACCTATGGAGAAAGACTACCTATGGGCAGAGTTCAAGACCCTGATAGTGGAGCTGCAATCGCAGATCATGAGATCAAATCCGATACTCCATTGTACGATTCTACAAGACGGATGAGCAAGAAGCCGGATTCGCCTCACATCGTTCACGAACATATCGATTGATATCTGATCGCAACTACTATCACGATTACCTCTCGGTAAGACTCAATCGATTTACCGATCATCCTTCGAGAAACGGTGATGACCTATGAGACAATAATGACTACCGACTGCACGATGCTAATTGTTATTGTTATTGGAGTGATCCAAGTCAGGAGTAAATCGATTCTCGTTCGATAACGAGCGATGCTTCGCTTATTGACAGAGTCGTCTTATTCCTAGACCGGATGGACCTCTCCTTTGTCTTATCCAAGCGGGATTGATATTTACTTGGTTGCATCCCTAGATCGGATGGACCTCTCCTTGTGTCTTATCCCTAGGCGGGACAGACGTCTACATGGTTGTATTCCTAGGCGGGATGGACCTTTCCTTCGTCTTATCCAAGCGGAATGGACGTCTACTTGGCCGCCGAGAAAACTTCCGGTGGAAAGACCACCGGCTGCAGCGGCTCATGCCGCTCAAGCTGCGAAGGCAGCTCGGAGTCTGGAACGAACCAGCATTCAAAGCAACCTCAAGTCTTGACGGCAGCGAGATGATGTCTGTAAGAGAAACTAGAAAGGCTACTCTCTTGGTTCAGTATTTTGAAAGCTTGGCACCGGTTGACGAATCAGATATCTTAATTGTACCCATGAAGGCATATGACTTGGTTTTGGAATTACCTTGATTCAAGGCCCGAAATCCGGAAATGGACTGGAAGGCCGGTCGACTCGTGGCCTTGCGAACCCCTAGTGGACCGCAGGTCACGAATGGGAATCGCAATGGAACTCCGTACATGGATACCAACCGAACTTCGCAGGGGTGTAGTGATAAGCCTCCAGACATTTGTTTCCTTGGAGCAACCGCATTCGACGACCTCCTTGAAGCCAACGAGGTCGTCATGGCATTCACCCTACGGGTTGGGGAGTATACTGGGCTGCTGGGAGCATCATGGAGCTGGACCTTAGATGAGGAACTCCGATGCTGGATGGGCGAGCAGGAGAAGCGGCGGTAGTTGCAGCAGAAGAGTTACACAGTGAAGGTGCTTTAATAACTGCTACCGGCTCGCCGAGTCACGAAGAGAGTAGTGGATGGCAGTGGTTCCCATCGAGGATAACTCGTTATGACAAGGGCTCCTGGATTGGGCAATATTTACCGCTACATCTTTTGCATTGAACAAATTGGCTAACACGAGTGGAGCAGGAATGGCATTGTATAAGATATACTGGCCGATACAGCAGAGATGATAGACGCACCGATAGTGTACCTGGATATCAGGAACGACAGACGCACTGATTAAAAAGCCGGAGGTCGGACAAATAGACTACGAGAACCACAAGCTGAGCGCGGAAGCTTATAGAAATGACGATTGATGAAATATCCACACCATGTCAATGGTTTACATCTCGAAATTCAGAGGAACAGGTGATACATGAATTCGAGCTGGAATGGCCGAATGATTGACTTCATGATTCGTGCCGAGATGGCTGGATCACTGACTGATGTTGTGTCGCGAGGACTGCTTAATTCATTAACTGAATGGTGCCGTGATAGCTGGATCATCTAGTGGGAACGAGTTCCTTCTTGTAGGATCAATGATTGGAAAGATTTTACGCCTGATGGCGCAAATCGATCATGAATTTGGAGTGATTTTGTCCCCTGGTAGTTGGATCAATAAGGAATTTGGAGAAACCTTTGGCCTGATTGGCCGAATCTTGGATTTTGATTTTGATATGGAAATGGGCTTTACACATCACGATATGATACATTTCAGATCACAGATATCCGATTTCAGGAAAGGCTTGCAAGACGCAGGATAAGGGATGACGATCGTGTGGAACTTGACCTTGAATCAACTATTGTGGAGGTCAGTAATGAAAACTTGATAAAGCTTACAGAATCTCAGGGGTACCCACTGAATACGGGTCGAACGAGTGCAAATTGTACGTTCCAAAATAAATGGCTGAATTGAATGATGATCACGGCTGTGATCTGAATATGCTTCAGTTCCGAGTCATGATAGCAATCGAAAGTATCAGAATTGATGAGAATCGTCACCGCATTTAGTCGTCGACAGAGCACCGGCCTCAAAAAGAGGGCAATGACCGTTCCGGAATCCGAGAAACCACTTCTACGACGAAATCCACACCAGAAGTGGTGGAACGATAACCCATCATACTGCATATGCACAAAATGCCCCGCCGACGGCCTGATCATGAGATTGGCTACGAGAAGCCTGTCGGAGGGCGCTTGGCGACCCAGACAGTTGAACCCTACGATGACCTCCTACCGGTGATTAAGAAGGCCGAGGCTACAGACCCATTGGCAGTCGACGTCTCGGGTATGGTAGTCAATAACCCAATAGCTACAGCTGGAGCCCAAGCCAAAGCTAAAGCCAAAGGCGAGAACCAATAGAGCGTCATTGCTGGAGCTCTGACCTACGAGGGGAGGATATATGTCCCTGCGGACGATGCTCTCCACTGTAAAGTGATAAGTCTCTTTCATAACTCTGAGTTCGATCACTTTGAAGCTCTTAAAACTGCCACATTAGTCTCTAGGAATTTCTATTGGCATAAGATGAACGCGTACATAAGGAAGTACATCAGCAGCTGCGAATTGCTGGAAGCATCTCCGAACACATCAAATGCACAATCGGCTGCAATTCTTAATGCAGGTATGAGAAGGATACCGTGTGGAGCTTCAGATCCGAGAGCACGGACGCACTGAATTACATGGTAACTATGACCTTGTATGGAACGCTTACGAATTAGATATATTAATGAATATGCCCTGCAATTGGCCTTAACTGAACGAAGCTACGACGATAATCGAATGATGTCACCGCCAATAATGGTGATTAACCGTATCAGACTAGATTGTAGGGTGTACGCCTTACAGCTTGGCCTAGAAGGGCATGGCGTATGCAAACTCACTACTTTCGTGGATTTGGAAGTCGAAGGCACGGAGAATGACTGCCTTGATGTACCTGGAGTGGATGCATACTTGATTACTTTGTGATGTAATTGCGGCCGGCCTATGGCAGGATAACCGCACATCCGCCCAGTATATAGTCAGATCGTGCGAGTGCCCTTGCACGCCATCGATAACCTTACCTATTGAATCCACCTATCTTATTCTCGAATCCTCGTTTGCAACCGTATCTACTCTTATACGAGGCCGTACTTGGACGTACGTCCTTACATGTGAGTACAACCTTATGGCACACTTACGAGTTAGATACCGCATCTCGAATAAGCATGTACAAACGCATGTTGACATATGATGACTGCAATCGAGGCCTGAACGAGGCTGACACAAGTCAACCAAACACCACTCGATCTGAAGCAGAATGGCAAATGCCGAGAGGGGAGGCTATTACCGATGAGGTCTACCGTATGCTTAGACATGCGAAAGCATAGAGACATGGAAATCATACGAATTCGAGAGCTCTCAAGAGCAGCTATGATCAAGATAAGTACATCGTGCAATTGTGCTAGTTGACTGCTGCAGCGATGTGATACCAGACGCGATGGCCTTACCCCTCAGATCACGTTTACCAACCCGTTCAACGAAATAAATCGTATACGAACGATTGATCGATTAGTCAGAAGTCGAGGTGTCAACGATGATATATCAATGCCGAACGACACCGACAAGTCATCAAGTGGCAGTTTCCAATTCGAGCACCACTGAGCTAGCACTATAGGGATCAATTATTTGTATTCGGAGATGGACTTGGAGGATTGAGGGTCAATTGGACGTTTCATTCTCTTGTCTTCTCTTTTCTTCTCTTTCATCACTTCGTTTCTTATGGATCTTGGCCCGGTATAAATGGCTTTGGCACGGATTTTACCACCTACCACTGGAGGTGGATATTCCTATACACCGGATCTGCCATGAGGCCGCTGCGATGGTACCTATCGATCGTGGGACTTATGCAGACGTACAAAGGCATACGCACCTTATCTTGTCTTTATTAATTTATATATATGTTGCAGCCCAGAAGGTCTGCTGATAAAGAGGGGGATGATATAATGGCGGTGCCAGGTGTGCTTGGCCCTCCCAAGTGTACTTCGCTCTCAAGTGCACTTGACCTTCTCAAGTGCACTTGGCTGCTGAGGTCGGGTAACCGTCCTTCATATATAATCACCTTGCGAAGTACTTTTTGAACGCTAGCGATTATCGTACCTACACCCCACATAATTGATATGTATTACTTATTCCCGTTTTCAACCGTATCTACACGTATTCACCCATATGAGGATTTACGTCCTTACACTCAGCGAGGTCTAGTTTGACTTTATCGTCGAGTGGAGTTAAGGGGTTGTAGGCTTGTTCCATGTGAAATTGTTTGAAGATTTAATTGATGAAGATTTCTTGGCTGAAGTTAATCGAGCCATTTTCTTGATGAATTTCGATGCCGCGGAATTGGTGAGTCGGTCCGAGGTTGGTGATCAGGTAGACTTCTGGGAGCTACACCTTGATTACTTCGGCATTTTTTGCTGCAACCGATGCATGAGTCAATAGCATATCATCAATGTCAAGGAGTAGGAGAATGTGTTTTCGTATATAAAGAATCGGATCAGCCTCCGATTGGATGAAGACTAGGGATAATAGGAAGGTGTATATGTGCCGGTACCGTAGTGTAACACCGGGAGCATCATTCCAGGTTTACCAGTACCAGTAGTATCCCTACTGCTTTCAGGACTAGCCTGCGATGGAAGTTATGAAAATTCGCTCAGGAGGTGAAAGTTACTAAAGATAAGGATTCAAGACAAAGATGTTTGGCTTTTCAATGCGTATATTGTTAAGGCTTGTTCTCCTCGTCAAGAAGCTTGCCCTTCTACCCTTGGAAATTCTAGAGGTCTTTATATCTCTATCCTCTCGCTCTAACAATTACTTCTATCTACGCTTATCTCATGAGCTCCTCTACCTAACCTTTCTTTCGCACCAATGCCGTGCCTGTCCTTTAGCGCTCTTCTGGACCTTCCGCATCATTCCGTTTAGATCTCTAACTCAGACAAATAGAACCCCTACTGATATCAGTCCTTCAAACTTCTGTGGTCCGGACCTATCGTGTCCTTTCGATCTCTTTGCTTCCAGACGAATGATATCCTTTCGATGGTGAGGGACATAAGAGGCTTGGTCAACTACGCTGCAAACGTACGTGCTATCGTATCTACAGCCTTCCAGCTGTCTTCGCATTATCGATGGCATGAGCTGGCAGGGCATCGTCCCAATAACCACCTTAAAATCCTTATCAGTGGTGTGGTTGACTGCATGACAGCTCATCTGATTTTGTTGGGTACAAGTGATATTCTGTGTAGTTTCGATGACATCCAGGGATGCCGCTTGTACTATGCCGATACATCTATCGTCGAGTGAAAGCAGGCGACCCTGCTGTGGCGCGAAAATCCATTTTTCACCACCACTGCCACTCAGTTTGGCAGGGGGAGCTGGCAGGGTAGGGGGACGTACGGAGATACAGGGATGACGGGGATGGACTGAGCGGCGGGGAGTATATATTTGGTAGACTCCGGGGTAGATAGCCATCCGACAAAAAATACACACTCTATCTTTCCGAACTCTTGGTTTCATTCAGACCCTCCGAAGACTCTGTAAATCCACCCAATTTGCGTGGTTCCTTACAGCCAGATATCCTATCATATTCTCTTATCGTCTTCCTACGCTCCTTGAGTCAGAACCGTTCTTGCTCACGAATTCCCTTTGGATGCCATGAGAGGTGTGGTGGAGTGTTGATGAAAGGCCCCTCTGCCTTCCAGCCCCACCGTTTCACCACAAATGGAGCCCAAAGGTGGATTCTGATTCGGAAAGCCGAGTACGGAATGGTGGGAAAGACCCCCACAAACTAATATGGGTAAATATGGAGAGAAGCAACCAATAAAAGATACCTACCCTGCGAGAGGAGCGAACGCCAAAGGAAATGACCACATTCCTAGGGGCGGTGCTAACAATGTCGAATTGGAATGCCGGGTGCGGTAAGTTGGGTACAGCGATGTCACTAACAAAACAGGCACCGACCTTATACCGGGACGAACACCGAAAGAAAGGCACTGACCTAACACCGGGACGAAAGGTACCGACCTGGCAGATGGGATGAATTCCGAGGACAGGCACCAACCTCATACCGGGACAAACACCGAAAGAAAGGTACCGACCTAACATCAGGACAAAAGGCACCGACCTCGTAGACAGGATGAATTCTGAGAACAGGCTCCGACCTCAAACTGGGACAAATACCGAACCAAAGGCACCGACCTGACACCGGAACTACAAGCACCGACTTCACACAGGGACGAATACCGAAGGCACTAACCCCATAACCGGGGCACATTCTGAACCTGAATACTAACCTTAGCACCAAAGGAATATCGAGCGGCTGGAGCGTCAGACTCAAAATATGGTAATGGAACTGATGATGCTGAAAGAAGGAGCTCCGAATCTAAGCACAAACCTTAGTACCAAATGAAATATCGAGTGGTTGGAGCGCCAGCTACAGGAAACAGGGGATAGAAACAATGATGCTGAAAGAGAAAAAAGCAACTAGCATGAAGAAAAGGAGGAGGAAGGGACGCCCAGATCACATTACAAAACCTTCCTCTCACACTCACAATTGACTTCCAACCGTCAAAAAAAACACCGCTTCGAAAATTCATAAACCGCTGCTATCACCACCACTTCAACATTCAACATATCTGACCGTGCTCACATCTGCTCCACATTCGCCACCGGTCAGAGAGAGGCTGGCACGTCCACTCCCACCAATGTATCCCCCGGCCCTGCTAATATCGCTGGCACCAACACCTCCAACTGTGTTCAAGAGCAGAAACACTTCATCGAGTCCCTCATTGTTGCAATTGCCAAGCAGAAAAACCAAATGCCGCTCTCAGGAACCATGGGAGCCCCCATCTTTGGTGGGGCTGAGGTTACCAAGTTCATCGAAGCATACAAAAGCCTCTCCTCTCGCACAAGCACAGACCCATCCAAGGACGATGTCATCTCCACTTTCTCCTATTATTGTTCCGATTGTAATGGTGGCCGACCCATGGCATGTTAACCGTCCGTCTGCCCAGTATATAGTCAGCTTGTGCGAGTGCTCTTGCACGTCATCGATAACCTTACCTATTTAATCTACCTCATTCTCGAATCCTCATTTGCAACTGTATCCACCTTATACTCTTATACGAGGCTGTACACAGACGAACGCCCTTACACTGTTATCGATCTTTAGTAATTGGATACGTTTCGCTCACGGGATTTCGTGAATTACCTCTTTTCGACACGTTATCTAGCATTGAGAAGTCACACAAATACACGACATTACTTTGAGAAATCACACGCGATCTACCATCGAGAAATTCTATGAATCAATGAAAGATTACCTCGAGATATCCTACGGGTCTCATTACCCCCTTTTCTTGACGCATTGATACACGCGCCAGACCATCGAGCCAGACCATCGAGCTGAACACGAAGTCGGAAGACGGAAGGAAATCGCAGACGAAATAAGACCCAAAGATGAAGTAAGACGAGCATCTCGGTTCAGTATTTTGAGCATCTTTATGGTCGCGAGGCTGCTCAGGTGGCTCGGGCTACCATACGAACCGGCATTCATCTCCACCCGGGCCTTGATGGGCAGGTGGTGATGTCTGCGAAGGAGAGTCCAAGGTCGAAGGGCAAAAGTCGAAGGGCAACCGAAAGTCGAAGGACGAAACAAAGAGTAGTCAATGATGGTTGGTGGGATGATGATCGGGATTTCAAGCAAACGGGATCACGATCATTGTTTGTACGGAAGTGCACCTTATCGTTTGCACGGAAGTGCATGTACCTTATCGAAGTGGACCTCAATTGGAATCTGAAGTGCACTTGACGATTACCTTCCTACGATCTGAGCGGAAGCTCCGAAGTGCACCTACGCAGAATGATTATACAAGCACGGAAGTGCACTTACAGAGAATGATCACATGAATGGCACTTAATGGACGTTTAATTGGATATACAAAGTTACTGCGAGGCGGGCTTCTGAGGGTACAAGCTTTGTGAGAGCTAAGCGCATTTGGTTGATATTGTAAGTTTGATCTTCTCTTAGATGCTCACGAATTAGATAATGGACAAACCACATACAATTGATGACGAGAACTTTGAATCGGTCAATGACTTCCGACGCGACGCCGATTCACACCTCCAAGTCTGCACGATGAAAGCTACGGACGCATGGGCTTGGATAAGGACATGGAGCTTGGTGCTGCCGAGCCACTTTGGAGATATGGAGAACTGGAGGTTACAGGGGTCAATTGGACGTTTCCTTCTTGTTTTCTCCTTCTCTTCTCTTCTTATTGGATCTCGGCCCGGTACAAATGGCGTTGACACGGATTTTACCACCTACCACTGGAGGTGGATTTCCCTGTGCACCGGATCCACCGGAAGGTCACACTCGAGCGGTACCGATCGGCAGCGGAATTCACCAGGGCGTACGAGGGCGTAGGAGCTTGGATTTATTTCTTCTTCTCTTTATGTACGGGTATGCAGCCCAGGAGGTCTGCAGATAAATAGGGGGATGATGTAATGGCGGCCGGCCTATGGCAGGGTAACCGTCCGTCCGCCCAGTATATAGTCAGCTCGTGTGAGTGCTCTTGCATGCCATCGATAACCTTACCTATCGAATCTACCTCATTCTCGAATCCTCGTTTGCAACTGTATCTAGTTATACTCTTATACAAGGCCATACACGGATGTACGCCCTTACACCGATATCATTTAGGAAAACATTAAAATGACAAAAGGGTACCAGAAAAGAGACTGGGAGAAGTTGAAGAAGGATCTCAAAGACGCCTTCAGACATACCGACAGCCGAGTATACATGTGTACGAGAACGTATCTGGAGAGACTTTCCAAAGACCAATTGAAGAGAGGGAATATCGGATTGAAGGCCTTCATCTTAGCCTATGACAACATCAGCCGAGCCATGGTTACCAAGGGTATATTGTACGAGTTTGCACGAGTCGAAACGCTGCTTAGAGCCCTCCCAAAAGATCTAAAGCCTAAGGCTGTCGTCAAACTCGAGTTTCACCTCCGGAAACCTGAGACCTTTAAGTACGGCAGCCTCCACAAGTACATTCTCGACAAGTGCATTACAGCCGATACCCTCGCCCTCCTTGACACTGATACCACCCACACGACATTCGAAGTCTGAGCATACTCCATTCCCACCGGAGATCCGCTTCCACAGATGTCCAGTGTAACCAGCACAATCCAAGAGAATGAACCAAGCACCGCCGTCACCACCGATATCACCACGATGCCAAGTACAGAAACAAATGCAACCGAGAAACAGGAGGAGACCATTGACACAAAAATGGACAACATGATAAAGGCCTTTGAGGTTTGGACCTTCCAATTAACAAAGGCAACCGATCCAAGGCCCCAATATACTGGATATCAAACGGCTAGAGCCTATGCAATTCCAGCCGACAACTCACCAATGCATCCCCAGCAATCACATGAACCGCAAATGAATGCCCCTGCCGGGCAAGGTAATTATCGACAGATAATGCCAAACTACCAACAGTATCCTCGGCAGGAATTAGGCCTTTGCATTTACTGTGACGAACTAGGGCACATCTGGACATTCTGCCCTGATATCCGAACCGACCAAGAACAAGGAATCGTCTATCTTAATGAGTGCAGGAGGTTAACCCTAGGGCCACAAGGAGGGAGAGGTGGAGAAATCTCTGGGTACCGGCCAGAACGAAGGTTGGTGTCGATGAGGGACTACGCTAGAGAAGTGGCTCGGCAGCAGCAACCAGTTGCACCCACCCAGCCTGGAGCGGTACAGCCAGCTGCAGCTGGACCTCCACAACATATTGCAAGGTCGGAGTTGTTTCAGAGAGCGAGCGCTCAAGTAACGGCTTTTCGCTCAGGGATTGTTCAACAACTGTTGGAAATAGATGAGCACTACTCTAAGGGAAAAGGTAAGGAACCCCAGGAAGGTGAGGTAAGTCGAGTGGTGGAACTTAATGAAGATGAGGATGAAGAGAGTGATGGAAAGTAAGATAGTGGTGAGGAAGAAGAAGAAAGCACGGAGGAAAGTGAGACAGAAGAAGGAAGAGAGGCTCGCCTAGATGAGGAAGAAAGACATCGATGGCTGGCGATAGTTCGAACCCAAGCAGGCTATACCTTTGTTGATGAGAGGAGAAAGAGGACAGGAGAAGTTACGAAAGGAGACGACAAGTGTGCTCGGGTGGAGGATGAGGTCCCAGAAGTAGTGACAAGTGTCAGCACCCAAGAGAAGCGCAACATCAAGAAAGCAGTGACCTTTGGCAAAACACCAGCCAAAACTACAGGCGACCCCGCCAAAATGAAATCCTCCAAACCTCGTAAGAAGCAGACCCCGGCTCTCGATTCTGGGGACTATGAAGTTTTGGGAAGTAGTCAGCTTGATTATATGGTCCTAGCTCGACAGGAGAGGGAAACGGAGACAGCTCCGGATATACTAAGTTGCACTACGCACGAGCCTCACCTACAGTCCAAGGAAAGAACAATTGATACGAGATCTTGATGCTCATCGACGGAGGATCCGAGATATGTGTGATGAGCGAGGATGTCACCAGAGAATTGAATATTGGATGGAAAAGCGCCGACTGGAAGATGATAACTGCAGATGGGAACTGCTTGGACCTCACGAAGGTGTCGGAATCTGTACCGATAGAAGTCCACGCAATCGTGATTCCCGTACCAGTGTTTCTGGCCGCGTGTAAGGACGTACGCCCTCGTATGGATAGATACTTAAAGATACGGTTGCAAACGGAATAAGTGATAAAGATATCAATTGTACGGTATGTAGGTAAGATAATCGCTAGCGTGCCAAAAGCACTTCGCGAGATGATTATATATGAAGGGCGCTCACCCGGCCTCGGCAGCCAAGTGCACCTGGCGAGGGCCAAGTGCGCTTGAGAGCCAAGTGCACCTGACGAGGGCCAAGTGCGCTTGGGAGCCAAGTGCACCTGGCACCGCCATTACATCATCCCCCTCTTTATCAGCAGACCTCCTGGGCTGCAACATATATATACATAAAGAAAGACAAGATAAGGTGTGTACGCCTTCGTACGTCTGCATAAGTCCCGCGACCGATCGGTGCCATCGCGGCGACCTCACGGCTGATTCGGTGCACGGGGAAATCTACCTCCAGTGGTAGGTGGTAAAACCCGTGCCGACGCCATTTATACCGGGCCGAAATCCATAAGAAGAGAAGAATAGAAGTAGAAAGCAAGAAGGAATGTCCAATTGACCCCGATTCCTCCAAGTCCACCTCCGAATCGAAGCCGCTCCAGCAGCAGGCCTCGTTCCAAGCAATTGATCTCCGTAGTGCTTGCTCGAATCGGTAAATGCCATTGGCCGACTTGCAGGCGTCATTCGGCATCGTTATCGTAGTTGACATGTGATATGCCGGACGAAGTCTCGAATTCCGACTAATCCATCATTTGTTCGCACACAATTTCTTTCGTTGAACGCGTTCGTGAACGTCATCTGAGGGTAAGGCCATCACGGCAGGTATCGCATCTCTCATCGGTGATAGCCTCCGCTTTCGGTATTTGCCATTCTGCTTCAGATCCAGTGGTGGTTGGATGACTTGTGTCGGCCTCGTTCGGCCCTCGATTGCAGTCATCATATGTCGACATTCATTCGTACGTGCTTATTCAAGTTGCGGTATCTAACTCGTAAGTGTGCAATAAGGTCGTACTCACAAAGTAACCAAGTGTGCTTCCGCTCCGGTGCATCTAGGGGTCCATTCTCCATGCCATCGACTTCCGAATCCACGAAAGTAGTGGGTTTGCACACGTCATGCCCTTCCGAGCCTAGCTGTAGGGCGCGCACCCTAAAACCTAGCCTGATACGGTTAATCACCACTATCTGCGGCGACGTCAATCGATTATTGTCATGGCTTCGTTTGGTGTTCTCGGAGGTGAGTCCAATTGCAGAGCATATTCGTTCGTTGATATATCTAATTCGTAAGCAACCCTCATTCAAGGTCATAGTTACCATGTAATTCGGTGCGTCTGCGCTCTCGGCTCTGAAGCTCCAACGCGGTAGCCTTCTCATACGTCCATTAAGCATAGCAGCCGGTTCGCATTCGCGCAGCTTGATATCTCGACAGCTGATTTGGCCGGCTCTCTGCCGCTAGCACTGGGTGCAGTTGACTCCATTGATCGTTGGTTGCAGCTGATTGTGCATTCGATGCATTCGGTGGTGCTTCCGATTCGGTGATGAAGACCAGTAGCGTAGCCATTGATTCGCAGCTGCTGATAAACTTCCTTATGTACGAGTCCGTCCATCGTAGGTCAATAGAAATCCCATTTTACCGCGGAGAGCATCGTCCGCAGGGACATGTATTCTCCCCTCGTAGGTCGGAGCTCCAGCAACGACGCTCCATTGGTTCTCGTCTTCGGTTTCGGCTTCGGCTGTGGACATTGGGTTATCGACAAGCATACCCGAGACGTCGACCGCCAATGGGTCAGTAGCCTGGGCCTTCTTAATCGCCGGTAGGAGGTCATCGTAGGGTTCAACTGTCAGGGTCACCAAGAGCCGTCCGACAGGCTTCTCGTAGCCGATCTCATAATCGGGCCGTCTCGACGGCGAGGTTTTGTTTGTGCCTTCCAGGTGCTCGATAGTGAAGTCGTACGCCGATAAGATCTCATTGAGTCTGCAGTATGATGGGTTATCGTTCCAGCACTTCTGGTGCGGACTTTCGTGGTAGTAGCGGTTTCTCGGATTCCGGAACGGTCATTCCCCTCTTGTGAGGTCGGTGCTCCGTCGACGACTATATGCGGTGTCGATTCTCATCGATTCCGATCGATTTTCTCGTTAAAGGACGGTTTCGATTGCCATTGGGGCTTTCATGCTTCTGTATCTGCATTGAATTGCAAGTCTCGCAGAATCTCTTATAAAGTAAGCGTTTCTTACAGAAAGGATAGACTTAAAACGTAACCTTGTATCGCCATATCGGCAAGAAGACTTGTTATCCTTCTCAAGAGCGTGCACGATTGCACCCTGCACTCGAGCATCTGCATTCCGCGGCTCTCCCGTGGCTCAATAAGTGCCATCCGCCCAGCAGCCGTTTCTCATCGCAGCCAACATGGTAAAGCATCACCGAGATCAATGGAATGAATGGGTTACCGATTCTTGATTGTGCTCGCGTTGAGAGCTCGGTAGTCAACTTCAGAGTTTCAAGCCGCCGTCCTTCTTCTTTGCAAAAATATCGGCGCTGCCGCCGGTGATGATGACCGTTGGATGAAACCATTGGCCAGGTTTGTCTCGATGTAAGTCTCTGACATGTTATGGTTTGTCTCGATGTAGGCCTTTAGAGTTCTTGACTCAACCTCCGACAGGTAATAGGTACGCCCATATGGCAGCTTGTGCCCGGGGTCGATCGCATGGTCAATTGACCGGTGCGGTCGCAGCGTCTCTGCCTTGGCCTTACTAAAGACCTCCACGAATTCTTGATATTTGGCGGGGATATGGCCGCCGTCGTCTGTAGGCACCATTTCAGGCGCCGAAGCTCCATCTGTACTCGTTAGCTTTGTGCTCGTAATCTTTGAGATGGAAGCGAAGGTTGCGGAATCCAGGAGCCCTTGTCATAACGAGTTATCCTCGATGGGACCCCCTGCCGTCCAGTACTCCCTTCGTGACTCGGCGAGCCGGTAGCAGTCATTCAAGTACCAACAAGTAACTCTTCTGCCGCAACTACCGCCGCTGCTCCTGCTCGCTCGTCCAGCTCCAGGGGCTTCTCTCACCTTCGGTGATGCCTTCCATAGAAGCTCCCAGCAACCCTGTGCAATCGCCAAGTCGTATGGCGAATGCCTCGAGTACCTCGTCGCTAGCTATGAGATTCTCGAATGCGATGGCTCCAAGCAGATGTATGTCCGGAACCTCGCCCTCCGACGTCACCTGGGTGGCCGCCGGTGATGCCACGAGCTCATTTGAGTC
>MU122152.1:99467-132007 GCA_014904905.1 Wilcoxina mikolae CBS 423.85 | reverse complement strand
GCACCTGGCGAGGGCCAAGTGCGCTTGAGAGCCAAGTGCACCTGACGAGGGCCAAGTGCGCTTGGGAGCCAAGTGCACCTGGCACCGCCATTACACCGCGTCTGGATCGGAACAGGTGATTCTAGGCTGCCCCTGGGAAATCTACGCCCGCAAATGTGAGAGAAACCTGGACGATGGAAGTTGTGAAATTACTATCACTGCTGTCGATGGATCAGAACAAGTCACATTTGTAGTCACGTACCCGGAAGATAAGAGGGATAGGTTTTCCAGCAACTAGGGAAACTACTACGTCTAGTTAAAGTAAGGGTGACTAGGAAGGATAGGGCCTAGCACTATGAAGGGAGGAGGTTGGAGTTTTCTGAGAAAAAAGAGTGGAAGGAGAAGGAGGTAAATAGTAAAAAAGGGGAAGAGAAGAAGTCGATTGATAGGAAGAGGGCATTTGCAGGAAAAGAGGAAGGATCGTTTGAGGAAGGAGAACAGTCAGTCAGAAAAGAAGGACTATCGAAGGCGGTGAGGAAGCTGATGGGAAGAGGCGTGAATTGGGAGGATGAGTGGGAAGAAGAAGAGGGACTAGTGGTGGGAGAGTTGGATAGGAGGATAGTAGCAGAGGAGTGGTCGATGAGAGAAGAGGCTCTAGTGAAGGAAAAGAGGGTAACCGGGAGAGAATCCACGACTTTTGAATGGGTTTCTAAAAATGGCATGGCTTCAGAACTTAGTCAAATACAACCCTTTTCCTCTTACTTTTATTCAGCGAAGTGCAACTTAGACGACAACCACAAAGCAGCCTGGGTGAGTGCCCGCTACAAATACATCGCCCAGAAATTGAAGCCTGTTCCCTTGTCGGATGGAAGTACACCAGATGCTGGACTTGACTGGAGAGGCAGAGCTCTCACCCGGGCTGTACCAATATCAGGACCTTGGGATGAGTGGTTTATCTCCAAGTTCTCCCGCGGAAAAAAGGGTGGAAGGTTGACACCTGAGAGAATACGAGAACTACGGATAGGGAGCATATTATGGCCAAAGGAAAAAGAAGCCCTCCTGGGTATGCTATGGAATAGAGAATACACTCTCTCACAGACATGGAAGGAATAGGGAACGATTAGCGACGAGGTCGAGCCACCACATCGCATCTGGCTGGAACCTGGTCACAAAGTCTTGAAGGATCGTGTATTCTGCATATCCAAGAAAGTCATTCCCGTGGAAAAAGAGATGATAGAAGAAAGGGTTCGGCAGGGCCTATTCGAGCCTGCTTGGGGCCCCTATAGGAATTGTCACTTCTTAGTTCCGAAGAAGAAAGGGAAGTATCGATTCATCGTCTCTGCTGTCAGTGCGAACCGCCAAACTTTAGAAAATGCAGGAATACCGCCCAATGTCGAGGAATTCTCAGAAGCATTCGCTGGCCTCCCAATTTGCTCCTTAATCGATTTTCACTCTGGCTACGACCAGAAAGTTCTGCACGAAGAAAGTCGAGATTATATGGCATTCCAATCGACACAAGAGATTTACCGACCTACCAGGTCGGTTCAAGGAGCCACCAATTCGGTGTCAGCCTTCGTCCGAGTATCTCAAAATATATTGAGTAAGCATCTTGAGACAATCGCAGAAGTGTTTATCAATGATATTGGAGTGAAAGGGCCCAAAACGCGATATGGAGATGAAGTGCCGGGTGTGCCTGCAGTGCGGGGGTACGTTCTGGAGCATCTCAAGAATCTCGACAAAGTGCTGGCGGATATTGAAAGAGCCGGAGCAACGATTTCGGGAGAAAAGTCTGATTGGTATTGGAACGGGATAAAAATTGTGGGCTTCGTCTGCGGAGAAACAGGTAGGTGGCCCCAAGCTTCCAAAGTTGATAAAGTGCAGAACTGGCCGCCATGCGGAAACCGTACAGAATGCAGGGCTTTCCTTGGACTGTGCACATACTATCGAATATACATCCCCGAATATGCAATAGTCACGAGACCCATATTCCGGAATTTACGAAAAGACGTCGAGTTTCAATGGGAGATTGAAGAGAAGAAAGCCATGGCAATTTTGAAAGAAGCTCTCTGCAATGCTCCTGTGCTGAAGACGTTAGACGTTAGCGATGGCGCCAGGCAAATAGTTGTGGGAGTTGATGTCAGGTTAGAAGGGTGGGGGGCGATTTTACAGCAGGAAGATGAAAATAAGGACCGGCACCTATGTCGCTATGAGAGCGGACTTTGGAACAAAGCCGAGAAGAGATATAATGCGGGGAAACGTGAGTGCTGTGGACTGATGAAGGCTCTCAAGAAGTTTCGCAACTACGTATATGGGGTCAGATTCCTCGTGGAAACTGATGCTAACACATTAGTGCATCAACTAAATTTACCCGCCAACAACCTGCCAGGAGTACTAGTCATCCGCTGAATCGCGTGGATACGGCTGTTCAATTTCGATATTAAACACGTCCCAGGAAGGATAAATGTAGATCTTGATGGTCTCTCGCGGCGACCACGAGGGGAAGAGGAACCCGAGCTAGCGGAGGAGGATGACCTAGAGGAATCAATTGAAGCAAGTTTACGGGGAATACAGGTAGAACAAGGGCCGGAAAGAAAGGGGAAGGAGAGAGCTTACGAACCATTTGTTGGGTTAAGACTGACAGAAGAATACAAAGGGAGATGGAAGGTGATAGGCGAATTTCTGGGGAACCTGAAGCGGCCGGAAGGGAAAACTTCAAAGGAGATGCAGCAAGATCAGCGGGAGGCCACGAAATATCTCGTTTCAGACCGGGTACTCTACCGGAGATGGAAAACCAATGAACCGCCGGCAAGGGTGTTGGTGAGCACGGAACAGAAAAGGAAATCAATGGAAGCTGCACATGAACTGATCGGGCACCGTAAAAGTGAAGGAACGCTACGAAAGGTAGTTGAGCGGTACTGGTGGCCCGAAATGTACATCGACGTCAAAGAGTGGGTGAAAATGTGCGAGCAGTGTGAGAAGAGAGCGCCGCTACGGTATGATGAACCCCTGAAAAGCCTAACTGTTAGTCACCTATGGCAGCGAGTGGGAATGGATATTTCGTACATGCCCAAAGCGGAGGACGGGTACCACCTGCTGGTGATAGCCAGGGAATATCTCAGCGGGTGGGCAGAGGCATGACCACTAAAACAGAGCACATCGGAGAAGGTAGCCGATTTCTTTTATGAGGAGATAATTTGCCGGTTCGGAACCCCGGAAAGTGTGGTGGTGGACGGAGAAGCAGAAAACAAGAAATGGACCGACTTCCTCCTCAAACATTACAATGTCCGGAAGATCACCGTAACCCCATAGCACGCCGCTGCTAATGGAGTAATCGAACCAGGACACAAACCGATTGTAGATGCGCTATCCAAACTCATGGGCTTCTCCAACGAACCGAAAGAGATGTGGATTGACCACCTACCAACTGTGCTTTGGGCAGACAGGATCACCGTCAGGCGTACGACCGGATATTCGCCCTTCCGCCTCATGTTCGGCCAAGATGCAGTACTTCCGATAGAGCTGGACAACTTGACATGGAACACTGCCAACTGGACCCATGGAATCGACGATACAAAGTCACTGCTACTGGCTAGAACAAGGCAGCTGAAATTACGACGAGAAGATATCCATACTGCCATACAAAACCTAAAAGAATCGAGACACCCCAACAAACGTTACTTCGACCAAGCAGTCAACCTCCGAGCTAAAGACCTCCAAATTGGTGACTCGGCCCTTGTGCACAAAACCAAGATAGAGCATTCCCATGGCGCCAAACTGGATGCGAGGTGGTGACGATCCTACTGTGTCACAGAAATTGTGCAGAACCTGGGGACTTATCGACTGGCAGAGCTAGACGGAGCAGAGTTCGCTGGCTTGATAGATGGTAGCTGACTGAAGAAGTTCTTCACTCACAACGAAAGCATACACGGTGCTCGAGAAATTAGTATGCCCAACACCACACAAGAGGAGTAATCTGAGGAATTCGAGGAATTTGTGGTGGAGGCAGTAACACGCCGGAAATGTATAGAAGGAATATGGATGTATTTAATCAAGTGGAAAGATTTGGAGAAACAATTGTGGGTATGGGCGGAAGATATGGCAGGGTATAAGGGGCTAGTGGATAAGTGGAACGCCACACATCCAGTGCCGGCAGACCACCCATCCAAACAATGAAGGGAAAGATGGGTGAAGTGGGGGGAAAAAAGGGGAGAAGGGAGGAGATTCATTGCATGGACCATTACGAAAAGAGTCGAAGATACTGAATCCACACAATTGCGTGGATTTATGAGATGGAGGGGGGAGAAATATTCCTATCGTCTGAGTCGCACCCACATTACACAAAATCATTTCTACCATTCTCCCCTAACCCTCTAGTAATCTCGAGATAAAAGAAGTGACGACTATCGCAGAAGTGGGCAGAAGATTCACCACCGACAACAGGAATGACGAACAGGACATACTCAATCGCCGCGTACAAGTGAGGAAGCAGGAGGGGAAGAAACAAAGAAGTTGTTAAGAGATACAAGAGGAGCATACTAGGGAATTCGGGAATGACATAGAAAACTGGATGAAGAAGGAAACGGCTCAACTTGAAGACACCCTCCCCCAGGTATATAAAGAGCCCCCCCCCACCCACGTTCCTAAGGAAAGACAGTCACTGGACTGTATCGTTCAAACCTCCTTGCACACCGACGACTGCATCCAATATCACCATCTCAACCACAACCGATGACCGACATGAGGTTTACATCAATCAACGACATTGCGGCTGCACTCAACGACACCATGGATTTCGAAGCGTTCTTAACCACCACCACCACCGCTACGAATCTTGACTCCACCACCACAGCAGCCACAACCATCGCAGCCGCCACCACCGCAGCCACTGCAACCGTAGCCACTGCCACCGCAGCCACTGCCACCGCAGCCACTGCCACCGCAGCCACTGCCACCGCAGCCACCACCACCACAGTCACTACCACGACTGTTACTACGCATGCCTCCTCCTCGGATATCTCTACTATCGCGAGCGATTCTTCTCCTGTATCCCTTTCATCGGAGACACTATTACAACTCAGCAGGGATTTTTTGGCCAATAGACCTGTCCGATCGTTACAAGAAGCCATAGAGATAGCTGCTCGGGAATTTTTCCCCCAAGGCCAGGCTGATTTCATACTCGAGGTCTATGACCTCTTTGGCGACATTACCGTTGCAGCCATTGCCCAAGTCGCATGGCTATCGAACTTCGCGGAGAGAAACATAGACTGGAGGAAGTTGAAATACAAAAGCTACAATAACTTCCTAAAGGCCCTCGATCGCTCCGGCACGGTAAGAGAGATGATCAAGCAATATCACTCTGCCCAGCAGAGAAAGATATGAGCAACAAAGAAGCTGGGAGACCTCTGGCATCACAATCCCCAACTCCAGGAAATCCTAAGCGACTCCAGTGGAAGTGAAATGTGGCTGCGATTAACGGCGATCGCCAGCCAAACATCCAGAGATCCGAATTAGCGAAGAGATGCCTCAATCATACATACATCGACCGCCTCACCAAGCTAAACCAGAAGTCGAAAGACAACAAGTGGTATACTTCCGGAGACTTCCAGGAAGCTAAACAGTTGTTCGATAATGGCTGCCCTCAGCTAGAAAAAGGAATCGACTACGAAGCTATGGGCTTGAAATGGTACCGGGGGTTAGTAATGCCACTTAGTTATTACCCTGGCATGGATGACCACAATCACGCCAACCAACTTCGCACCATCTCACCATCAGCACCGCCTGCCAACCATGGGATACCCATAACACTTCCATCCCCCAATAAGAGCAAGATGCTCCCACCACCAACTCCGCCAACCAAGGAAACTAGGATGGAAGAGGAAAAGGATGGGAGTAACATTGGAGAACTCTTCATGGATCTGGCTGAGAATGAGTCTAGGGATGGAGCCGGCACCGAAAAGGAGGCTGATACGATCCCGCCAACCCCCGTCGAAAAAGAAGCCGTAACGATCCCGTCAACCCCCGTTGAAAACGAGGCCGGTACGACTCCAGAGAATTCTACAAATCCCAAGCAGAAGGGTACCCAAAAGACTGACCGGCTTCCCACTACCAACAGCGAAAGTAGCAGTTCCGACGACGACACCGAGAGTGAAGAACACGTCAGCAGCTTTCTAGATTGAAACGGCCTCGACCTGGACCTCAAGAGAATGTTGGATGACGAAACAAGGATGTTGGCATACCACAAGAGAAAGATGGGGAACAAAGCCCTACCCATCTTCCAACAGGCAGTGAACGAAGACCCTGAGTTGTTCATAGAAGCTCGGGTACAAGTCATGGTGGCTGTATATACGATGCGTGAGGCTATAGTTCGGTTCGATACTCAGCATGGCAACATCTCATACTTCGCAAGAGGCCAAGGGAAAAGAAAGACAGATGCAGAGGGTTGCAGGAACAAGCGAGTGCGCAAGGAGTGAGAGCCTGGATGGTTTTCTTTGAGTTTATGGGTTTTTCTTGAGTTTATGGGTTTTCTTTGGGTTTATGGTTTTCCTTTGGATTTATAGTCTTTTTAGGTTTATGTTATTTCGTATGTTCATTCGGGGTTAGGTATAAGATTATATGGGATGAAAGAAGAGAAGTTTGCTTCACACAAAGGGCCAGGGAGGAGTTGTGGCCAGAAAATTCGTTTTTCACCACCACTGCCACTTAGTTTGGCAGGAGGAGCTGGCAGGGTAGGGGGACGTACGGAGATACAGGGATGATGGGGATGGACTGAGTGGCAAAGAGTATATATTTGGTACACTCCGGGGTAGATAGCCATCAGACAAACAATACACACTCTATCTTTCCCAACACTTGGTTTCATTCAGACCCTCCGAAGACTCTGTAAATCCACCCAATTTGCTTCGTTCCTCACAGCCGGGTATCCTATCATATTCTCTCACCCTCTGCCTATGCTCCTTGAACAAGAATTGTTCTTTCTCACAAATTCCCATTGGATGCCGTGAGAGGTACGGCAGACCGTTGACGAAAGGCCCCTCTGCTTTCCAGCCCCACCATTTCTCCACACCACTCCGATGACCTTTGGTGATGTACAACTTGTGAAGTGTAATACTACCCCCCTCCTTACAGAGTTTGTCTCTGAATGATCATACTAATCTGCTCTTCATTGCCTTTTGTATAACTGATCTGTTGTGCCCAAAACCCAAAGTCTCTTCTCTCCTCCATGGGAAAAATGCGATCTCTTGTGCCCCAAAAACTAATTCCTTTTCCTAGGTGTCTTGCTAGCCATTGAAAACGCTTCGTGGAGAAAAGGTACTAGTGCAACCTTTTCTTCTTAGCTGCCTGGAGATACCGCTTATTATAATCCCTAACTAACCTATTGTCATCGAAGTTCTCATAGAGTTCCTCAGTCCAGTCTGCTTCGTCTGCATACCCTTTCCATTTCATTGCGAAAAATATTTTCCATCCTGGCGGAATGGATCTGTCAGTGTGAATGCGCTCCGTAAGAGCTATCAGAGACACCCTGGTGGCGGCTTATTCAGTGCTCGACGTCAATGCCATGCGTCGCATTGCATATCACCCTCCGATCGTAGTTTCACAGTTTCTTCTCGCTCTGTCAGTCGCCTATTTTAAACGAACACTCTGACATTGTGACCAACTGTGACCATACATCGGAAGGGGTTTTTGGGTACGCGCTTGCATTGGGATTGCAATGTGATGGATCACCCTGCGAAAACCTGTCCTCGGATTCCTTCTACCTGCGCGCAAAATGCAATTCTCTCTTTACTAATAATAGATATCATACCAAGTCACCAGATCTAGATAGCTGTTGACAATCCAACGCTCGTTTCGTCCGTCTCCTGTCTTACTACTAGTAGCTATCTCTGGAATTATGTGCGCACAGCTGACAATGTTTCCCATTCTGAAAACTTGCAAAGCAACAGATGCCAGTGCTTTTCTCACTTGTACAAATTTCGAGACGGGAACCAAGTTACCCAAGTTTTCTGGTATTGTGGTGAGCGCCAGGGGTAACTAGTACTCAACGAAAGCTCTGTCATCATTTAGGAGCTTGATTTTGCATAGTGGTTGCAGTTGCCATGGGAGACGACCATTCAGCGTACCATAACACCTCCCCGGGTGTTGCTTTACGCACACCCAGTCATTCCGTCGGTCCCCTCCCTGCCAGCTCTGGCTTCCTGTGCATCAACACTTCTGAGATATGTGTTTACCTTCTAAATCCTCAACCTGAACATTAATACCATGGTAAATACAGAGCTCCTTTGCGTGCAGTGTTTCATCAGATATATATGTCTTGTTACAACTCTTATACTTGAGAAACTCCCACGTACTATTGAATATTGCCACTCGGTGCATTGCACCATGTGTATTGTCGAGTAATGCTCTGAACTCTTTGATCATAGTGTCAGGATGCTTTCCATCATGGCAATTTTGGGGTCCCATGAATTCGGATGTCGCATATGACTGGGAGCTCAGGGGGGCAGCCAGATCAGCACCGGAAGAGAGGACGTTGCATGCGGCAGTGCTGTTTTCCTGACACTGAGGGAGGGCTTGAAGATTGAGCTCTCTGATTTCGAAGCAGAGAATGCGACGCAGAAAGGTGATTACTTGCGGTAGGTAGTTGACATTGTGATTGGAGGCATTCCAACCATCCTTGAGATTCATTTTATGTGCTTGTTCATGTCTCTTGGCAAATTACTGTTGCAAGGCTCCATATAGATGAATCTGATGGACCCAATGAGACATCAAGTAGATCTTCGGAAAGTTGAAGTCAGCATCTAACTCCTAGGAAACATCTATCTCATGGCTGATATAATCCCACCAGGCATTCATTTCGCACCGCTTCTTGGATGGCGTCCAAGTTTCAGCATTTATTTCCTCGTCTACCTTTGTCTTCTTCACAAGTTCCATTCTCAGGATATTGGCTTTGGCCTTCACCATTGTGCCGGCTCGCCCAAGCAAGAAAACATCTTTGAAGGTGTGAAAATGACGCAAGGTGTCCTCCTTGTAGCTCAATGTTGCATCATCGTGAGATTTATATCGAGCATATATATAGAATTTTAACAATGTCCATGTGCACTCAATTGATCGATTGAATATGGGATGCTGAGCGGGACTTCCACCTTGAAGAGTCTGAATTAGCACCCCAAGCAGGTAACGGCTGATTTTCTTCGTCTCCTTCCCATTCCATTGAGAAACTTCCTCACATGACTCACCTTTTGGTGTGAGGTCATGGTAAGCAGGCACGGATAACAAGATTGCATTGTACTTGTCGAGCCGTTCGTATGTCTTCATGATGTGTAAAATCCACTTCTGGAGGTGGTCAAGCATGCCGATCTGCATTGTATGGAGGAGGTCGGGCTTCAGGAGGTCACACACGATAGAGGGAATATGTCGAAATACGTTGAATCCTCGGTGAACATGGCGTCACAAAATTTCGGCATCGGCTGCCATGGTATTGGCATCGCTGAGCGTTCTATATAGGTGGTGACCCCGCTGGGGGTGTTGTTTGTTAGGAGTGACATATTCTCCAAGTTCATTCTTTGGACACTCGCACCAAAAACAGACATGCTGCTCGAGATGATGTAGGTCGCTATACTCAGGGCAATCTGCAAACCATACTGCTAAAATTTGTTTGCGATATCTGAAGTCGCCCTCTGCACAGAGAACGTTGTAATACCTGTTCTTGGCGCTTGGATTTTGTTTAAAGGGGTGAGGGTGGAGTACCCACCAGAGTGCCTGGTTCAGCACCTCTCGGTTTGTTTGCCACTGTTCATCCAGCCGCTTCTGAGGAATATGGCGGTTCTTCATCAGAGTCGCCAGGAGACCAACCATTACGATGCTGAGCGTTCAGGACGTCTGGTGGATGTTCGAAGATAGATTGCCAATTGTCATATATACAGGCCACTCTTTCTTGTCGCCAGCAAAATTCGAGAGATGTGTTTTGTCAGACATGAAGCTCAAGAGAATCAGTATATCCCCCACCCTGAGTGTTGACTAAACGTCGATTAGCATGTTATTATCATCTGGTATATCTGCATACCTGTGTCTCCCACTACCACTTCGCCATGTGTATTTCGGTATAGAGGTATTTTGAAGGCTTATCACCGTTAAAGCAACGCTGAGGAACGTAAATGAGATGCTCGGCGTAGGCTGGCTGCCGCATCAACCATCTCATGCTTTTGATAATGTTTCAACTCCAGTATTTGATTGGGTGTTGGTGATTGTCATTCCATCTCATATCCTCAAGATTGTGTAGTTCTCACTCGCCAAAAGCCTGATCATCTGGCATGCTAGCCACGAGCTTCTGGATGCCTTTCCCGTTTTTGAAGCTTGGGGAACGCAGAGCTGTATTTTGTTCCTTCAGCACGTTGTCATAGTACATCTTCATGCCCTTCTTCTTGATCCCACAATGGATATATTTGTACTCTTCACGCGTTGCAAACAGGTAGTAGGGATTGTTTTGTAGGTTCGTTTCAAGGCAATACTGAGCGTCATATTTCTATGGCTCAGCAATGTAATCGATCAGTGGAGCGCCGGCGCTGGGGTATGTTTCCATCTGCGACCAAGGAGTTGGAGGTGGCGGTGGTTGAGACTTCGAATCTGCGATGTTTTCAAGCTGTTCGAGTTAGGGAAACGCAGCCAAGTGTTCGACAGAATCTTTGTTAGTGTTGAATTCACGACACAGAGCGGGTTAAATGCGTCTAGGTGCGCTGCGAATAGTTGGATTTTTCTGGTGTGCAACATGAAGGTGTTTACGATGGTGTAATTTGATATGTTTAAATCGCCAGCTGTCTTAGGTGAACTTCTTTTGGCATGAAAATTTGGGGCAACGGAAAGGGGTCTTCTCTGGCACTGTTGACAACATGTGAGAAATGGAGTATACAGTGTAGAAAGGGACGAAAGTTGGTGCCGGGCCTGAGCAGTCTGGTGTTGGTGCAAGCTCACAATACTTTCAGCTAACTTGAGAGATTTATTGAGCGTCAACACCATCACAAGGAGGTTCCTTACACACCAGGAGTTGCAAAAACGCTGCATGGGCGATGTACCATAATACTATGAATAAAATAAAACCAATACAAAACCCGTAAGCAAAATAAATCCTGGGCAATTCAAAAACCTCGCGATGCATGTAATAATTAATTCCTGAGATAAATAGATTAGAACAAAGGAAATGAACAAGCCCACAACCAAACCCCAAACCCAAACGAGCCGGAAAACAAAAAACCCTAAGCTAACAAAACACCTCCATGCGTGCTTTAATCAGTACCTGAGATGAATAGATTACAGCAAAGGAAACTCACAAGACAAGAACCCGACCCTAACCCGAACGCAACTACCATCGCTTCCTCTGCAACGTGAGGACTGGTTTACTCCTCACCTACTAAGCCAACCGTGCGCGTCTCAGGGACAGGGACATCGGGAAGAGGCACATCGGGGAGACTGTCGCCACCTGCCGATTGGCCAAGCAGCTGCTGATTCACCTCGACATCGGAGGTGTTTCTGGTTGCCTCAGCTTCTCGCAGAGTTGGTGCCGCTGGGCGAGGTTTTTGCAGCGTCACTGGCCCTACAAACTCTAGCCTAGCGAGGTGATGAGTCTCCAGAGTTTGTGATCATGGGTGAGGCTCCGGCGGTTTGTGGCCATGGGGCAGGTGCTGGAGGTTGTTGCCGTGGGGTATGCGCGCGCATCTCCTGGCCTTGCCCAGATAGCACGATTGGCTGATCATCTACCATGGTATCTATATCGGCAGCCGATGTATTTACCATCTCTCCCTGGCCAATCGTACGAGGTTCTTTGCCATCATCCTCATTTTCATCCTCCTCCTCATCCTCCTCCTCTTCATCCTCATCCTCCTCCCATTCATTCACATCCTCCTCATTCTCCTCCTCCTTATCTTTCTCCTTTTATCTTCCTCCTCTTCATCGTCACGGTCCCTTTCCATATCTACATCGCCATCTAAATCAACGCAGTACGGTGGCTCCATACAATGGCGGTGCCAGGTGCACTTGGCAGCCGAGGCCGGGTAACCGCCCTCCATATATAATCACTTCGCGAAGTGCTTTTGGCACTCTAGCGATTAGCTTACCTAAATACCATACAATTGATCTATATTGCTTATTTTCCCGTTTGCAACCGTATCTTAACATATACTCTCATACAAAGCCGTACACGGGTATACGTCCTACACTATAATCGCTTTTGAGTCACCAGATACGTTTCGCTCACAGGGTTTCGTGAATTGTTTACTTTTTCAACGCGTCATGATACGTACACAAACAGAAGATTTGTCGATTTCATTCAATTGCAGCCCCAATGCTCCCAAAGAAGTCATCTAGAACTCAATTGCGCATCACTGACAGTCACAACGATCAGGATTTCTTAAAGGCCGCAACCTCCACGTCTGAGAACCAAACCCGCCGAATCACCAGGTTCAGGAACGCTCCGGTGGCCTTATCAGAGGTCGAGGTCGATGACACGGACAACAATGACGAAGTCGACAGCGACGCGGAAGATGATGACGAGGTCAATGACGGAGACGAAGGTCACTGAGACGACCGCAATGACGGCTTCCGATTCATGATTACCGACAAGGATCTTAGCGAAATGTCGGCCCAAAACAGGATGCTAAGACGATGTTCGAACAGCAGGCCGTATGGTTAAAGGCCGAGCGAGAACCATTGGGTTTCGAACGTGAAAAATGGGCCGCCAAACAGGCCGAAGCCACGATACGCGAGAAACCCGCAATCTTCGCCATGATTGACCCCGTGCGATACTGCGGCGGAGCCAAGTAGTTAGACAAGTTTAACGACACGTTGCGCTCCAATTTCGACTCACAGAAACACTTGTTCCCACACGGCGGACGCGATCAGGTCAAATGCGCAGTCTTGCTCCTTGACTGCTGGAGCAATCACTCGGATCTGACGCAGCATCAGATGGTGATAACGGACTCTTCCAAATGGGGCAGCGACCTTCAC
Source organism: Wilcoxina mikolae CBS 423.85 (assembly GCA_014904905.1). NCBI lineage: Eukaryota > Fungi > Ascomycota > Pezizomycetes > Pezizales > Pyronemataceae > Wilcoxina > Wilcoxina mikolae. Next base: position 119,038 of record MU122152.1, on the reverse strand, counting down.
ATGGATTCTGACCCCTGTTTGGAGGACTTCGACCTTTTCGCACAGGAGATCACCCGGATACACAGAAACATGGATCGCCGTGGGAGAGCTGTGATGAAGTCGATGGATGAATACATACAATTGCCTAATGAGCCGGTTAAAGCTTACGCGAACCGTGTGAAAGCTAATTGGAGACACGCCAGATGGACCATACAAAAAAGCGAGCAGATGCTCTATGACATGCCCTGGGCGGGTCTCTGACATGTACTCAAAAACAAGGTCGGGCCGATAACCCCCGCATGTGGAAGGTTCGAGACAATCGAGGAACTTTTCGACCAAGCCGCAGCCTCAGAGGGCATACACACTGATAAGAGGCCAAGGGGACAGCAGCAGCAACAGCAAAGGCAGCCGGAATCGTCCCAAAAAGGCGGAAAGCAAAGTTACCGGCCATCCATTTCAGAACCGATTACCGAGAGGTGGACCAACGTTAAGTCCGGAGGTGGCACTCTTGCCAATTTGACTGCCGCTCCGTGGGTTTTGAAGGAGGTCTACGAGGGCAGAAAGGCAAATCGGCAGTGTATACGGTACGGCAGCAAAGAGCATAAGATACACTACTGCCCGAAATACAGCAGGGCAAATTTCCCTGAGAGAACTCCAAAGCCCGGCGGAAATGGCGGCAGGCACAAAATGAAACGTCAAAAGTCATTCGACACTCAGCAGTCAAAAATCTCGCATACCTCTCCCGGCACCTAACCCAGCGGGAGAGGCTGAACGAAGAAGAGTTAGGGCTACAGAGGTTGGGAATGAGATCGTTATTGGCCATGATAGATGAGATCCAGCCCTATCGAATCGCTCTCAAATCGAGAGTTATCCTTGAGCCCCCCAGGGCTCTCTTTTCAAGTCAATACTTATGTGGTACAGAGAAGCCGGATTCGTCTCACATCGTTCACGAAGTATACGTATGAGATCGACACGGTGAGATGCAGCGCATTCAGGCTCTAATCGACTGCAGCGCGACGAGCATCCTTATGTTCCCAAGGCTGTTCTGGCGACTTGGGCTACAACATGAACCGGCATTCACAGCTACGCAGGGTCTCAACGGCCAATTGATGATGTCTGCGAAGGAGAGTCGAAAGGCAACCATCTCGGTTCAGTATTTTGAGCATTTGGCTCTGGTTGACCAATCGGAGCTGCTGGTCGTGCCTATGGCTTACGATCTGGTTCTAGGCTTGACTTGGTTCAAGACTAGAAACCCTGAGGTTGACTGGACATCCGGTCGACTTCTGGCCCTGGGGACCCCTAGTGGAGACCACAGGTTAAAGGCCGCAGACTCAAATGAGCCTGTGGCACCACCGGCGGCCACCCAGGTGACGTCGGAGGGTGGGATTCCTGATATAGATCTGCTTGGAGCCATGGCATTCGAGGATCTCATAGCTAGCGATGAGGTTCTCGAGGCATTCGTCATACGTATTGGCGATTGCATTGGGTTGTTGGGAGCTTCCATGGAAGGCATCCCCAAAGGCGAGAGAAGCCCCTGAAGCTGGATGAACGAGCAGGAGCAGTGGCGGTAGTTGCGGCAGATGAGCTACCAACAATGCGGGGCTTGAATGACTGCTACCGGCTTACCGAGTCAAGAAGGGAGTTTCCCGGCTGTTGTGCCTTGGTTCTATTGTTGACGGCCGTTAGACCCGTGGCTCCTGGTTTCTGCGACACTTCCGCTTCCATTTCATCTAAGAACTTAGTACTAACGTGTGCAGATGGAGCGGACGAGATCGGCCATGGAGTGCCGGGAGTACCGACAGACTACAGCAGCCATATTCCCGCCAAGTATCAAGAATATGGGGAGGTCTTAAGTAAGGCCAAGGCTGAGGCGCTGTCACCGCACCGGTCAATTGACCATGTGATCGAACTTGAACCCAGTTTTCAGTTACCATACGGATGTATCTATTGCCTGTCGGAGGTTGAGCTAAGAACTCTAAAGGCCTACATCGAGACAAACCTGGCCAATGGCTTCATCGAGCGGTCATCATCACCAGCGGAGGGGCCAATACTTTTTGCAAAGAAGAAGGACGGCGGCTTGAGACTTTGTGTGGACCTCCGTGCGCCCAATAAGGCGACGGTTAAGAAACGGTACCCTCTTCCTTTGATTTCAGAGATTCGTGACCGTGTGGGAGGTGCCAGGGTCTTAACGAATCTCGTCCTCCGTGGATCCTACCACCTTATTCGCATTAAGGCGGGCGACGAGTACAAGATGGCATTCCAAACCCGATACGGCCAATTCGAGTACAAACGTACCAGCTTCTTTCCAGACTTATATTGACGATTGTCTGCGGCCCTACATTGACGACTTTGCCATAAGCTACCTTGACGACATTCTGATCTATTCCACAAACGAAAAAGAGCACGATGAACATGTTCGGATGGTGCTGGAGCGACTCCAAATGTTCGGACTCTACTGCAAAGCGGAGAAGTGCCAATTCGGAGTCACGGAGGTGGGCTACCTCGGCTTCGTGATCAGTCCCAAAGGCGTTGGCATGGAATCAGACCGAATATCAACAATCGAGGATAGGCCGACTCCTAAGTCGGTCCATGATGTGTAAGTGCTGCTCGGGTTCACGAACTTCTACTAGAGGTTCATCAGGAAATACGCGAAGGTGACGCTTCCTCTTACTGAACTACAAATGTCATGTGAGCCCAGGAAACCAGGGAAACAAAGCAACAGAGGTCGCTCAAAGTCAACCAAGAAGTCAATGTCCAAGTGGGAATGGACGAGAGAAGCCGAGCTGGACTTCCGGAAACTGAAAAAGGATTTCACCGAAGCACCGATTTTGCAGCATTTCGACCGTGCCAAACCAATTATACTCTAGATGGATGTGAGCGGCTTCGCGATTGCATGCATCCTGAACCAGTATGATGGCTTCGGAACCCTTCGGCCAGTCAATTTCTACTCTTGGAGTTGCTGTCCGGCTGAGCAGAATTACGACACGTCCGATCGGAAACATCTCGCCATCGTCGAGAACTTCAAGTAATGGCAGCAGTACCTCGAGGGCACCTATCACAAAGTGCTGGTGCGGTGTGACCACAAAATCCTTGAGTATTTCCAAACGTCCAAAGTGCTCTCACGGCGACAAGATAGGTGGTCTGATATTCTCTCGGCGTACGACTTCTGCATTGAACACTTCGAAGGCGCCATAAACCCCACCGACAGCCCGATTATGAGATCTGCTACGAGATGCCCGTCGAACAGCTCTTAGGGACCCTGACGGTTGAATCTTACGATGACCTCCTACCGGTGATTAAGAAGGCCCAGGCTACTGACCCATTGGCAGTCGACGTCTTGGGTAAGCTAGTTGATAACCCAATGACACCAGTCACAGCCGAAGCCGAAGCCGAAGCCGTCGAGAACCAATGGAGGGTAGTGGATGGAGCTCTGACCTACGAGGGCAGGATATATGTCCCCGCAGATGATGCTCTCCGCGCCAAAGTGATAAGTCGCTTCCATGACAATCCTGAGTCCGGTCACTTTGGAGCCCTTAAAACTGCTGAACTAGTCTCTAGGGATTTCTTTTGGCCCTCAATGGACGTGCACATAAGGAAGTTCGTCAGCGGCTGCGATGTATGCCACCGAATCAAGGCCCAACAGCATGCCAGCCACGGAATCCACATGCTGCTGCCACCACCATCACGACCGTGGGAAGGCGTCACCATGGAGTTTGTCACAGACTTGCCAGAATCGACCACGTCAGAATACACAGGGATCCCTGTCAGCGTCGATCAACTGACAAAGATGGCGATCTCCCTGCCCTGCAGAAAAGATGTCGACTCACCAGAGCTGACTAGGCTCTTCTTCGAGCATGTGATCTGCAAACGCGACGTCCCTGACAACATCATCACCAATCGGGGCACTCTGTTCACGAGCCGATTCTAAGCGAGAGTCTACAGTCACATGAGTATGAATCACTGACTATCAACCTCTTTTTATCCGCAGATGGACGGCCAGACGGAGCTGCAGAACCAGACAATAGAGCAGTATCTCCAAGCCTGCTGCAGCTATGAGCAGGATAACTGGGTGGAGCTCCTACAATTGGCTGAGTTCGCGTACAACAACGCCGTACATGCTTCGAGAACGATAATCCCTTTCTGGGATTATCTACAACTACCACCCGATGATGCAGTTCAAGGCACCCATGGACTTAGTTCAAGTCGGCTTGAAGTTGGAAGCCCAAGCGGACTTCATGACAACTGCCCTCAAGTATTCCCACTCTAGTTAGCCCTCCGAGTCCAAGTCTACCTCATACATTTCCTTGTGCAACTGCAAAGCAACGGCATGAGAGATATCATCTCTGATGGATCTCTTAGACTGCCTATTCCATTTGCTCTCTGTAGCCTGTCCACTTCTCTGCGATCTTTCTTCCCATGGGGTTTGTTTTACAATACCTCTCCCTTTTCTGTTCCGCTTCCCCTTCCCCTCCCCTTCCTCCATTGCCTTCCCCATCCCCTTCCCCTTCCCCTCCCCTTCCTCCGTTGAGTTCCCCTTCCCCTTCCCTTCTTCCATTGCCTTCCCCTTCCCCTTTCCCTCCTCCATTCCGTTCCCTTTTTCGGCCCCTTTCACAATGCCACTCGGCACTTCAGGATCTGCCCAGTTCTCATTATCATCATACTCGTCAATTATCTCATCCTAATTGAGTGGCCTAACAGCCAGGAAGTCGCCTGGCTTGTACTGCCGGCAGCTTGGCACCTCAATCTTTGCCCTGAGATCATTGTTACCATACCAAGCGAAATGTTGGCCGGTGCATTTAACCTTCCCAGAGCTGGTTGTCTGCGGATTAGAGCGATCGACTTGATCCCTCAAGGCACTGGGGTTCTCCCACCTCCAATTGTTCATTTGGTCGTTGGTTTTATCAAATTTTTGCCCCATATATGAGCGGAATGCAGCCTACCACTTTCGAGAAGGTGAACGCCAGCTCCTACGGTGCGGCCATATAAGCTGGAATTTGGCAAAGTGTTGAGTGGTTACAGGATCCAGGAAGATTATGTCGTAGAAGAGGTCCCATGCCCTCTCATCCTTGATGCCGCAAACATTGTATATCCGTATTAGTTCCCTGATGTATTCGGAGTTGAATGCCTTGATCTGGTCATTATCCAACGCCAGACATCAGTTGATAACCTACGTGGGCATCTTGGCTCCCGCAGATGCCTACCCCTTACCTGTTCTGCGGCCCTTTAGTGCCATTGAAGATGAATCTACATCAGAGGCGTTAGAATTATGATACAGTCTCATATAGCGGAAGGAAGCCCAGAGGGAATGTACAATTTGTGAATGTTATCGAGTGTGTTTCAGAACAAGAGGAGTTGTTTTGTACAAGTCAACTAATGTCGAGATAGTTCAGGATGCTGGAGGTGTGTTTAATATGGGAGGAAAAGATAAAGGAGGTGTAGGCGGGAAGAAGGGATAGATATACTCGAGTTCCTGCGATTTCATTGTTCAACTTGTGAGATATGATAATTATGATTCATATCCTCCGTTTTGTTGGTTAAGGAATGCAAAACGGCCCAGCTTTCATCTTGAACAACCACCAGGCACCTCATGAATGAGAAGCCTCTAGACGAGATTTAGGACAGGCAGCGAGGAAGGTTTACAATGCCGCACATTTCTGTTGCATCATACACCACTTTTACTGCTCAGACCTCGTGTATCTCGAAGTAAACTGAGTAGTTCTCAGGTTGTGCCAAATGTGCAACCATCCAACAGGGCTACCAACTGGTCTAGCAGTGGAAAACGAATACACAACTGATGTCATATGATAGAGAATACGTCATTGTTAGCTTTGCGATGCTTTTAGCTCTGCCAAATGGGGATTTCCGCCGGGAAGAAGAAGAAATACACAATTGATGGTTCGAAGTATTGTGCCGAGAACGAGTGCCATATTATAATAATCGTACATAGTAGGCATCCATACCCTTCAAGCGATGCAAATAGACCGTCAGATGTTGCTGTAACAGTGAAGATTAATGCTGAGTTTAATGTGTGTTTAATCTGATAACAGTTAACCCCATAATTGACTGTTACACCTTACAAAGCTGTACATCACCAAAGGCTATCGGAGCGGGGTCACCTACGATCACTCGATAATAGCCGCATCGGGATAGTACAAGCGTCATCCCTGGACGTCATCGAAACTACACAAGATATCACTCCCACCCAACGAAATCAAATGAGTTGTCATTCAGTCAACCACACCACTGATAAGGAATTAAAAGTGGCTATTGGGACGATGCCCTGCCAGCTCATGCCATCGACAATGCGAAGACAGCTGGGAGGCTGCAGATACGAAAGCAACTGTGTTTGCAGCACAGCTGGCGAAGCCTCTATGTCCCTCACGATCGAAAGGATACAGTTCGTTTGGAAGCAAAGCGATTGAAATAATACAATAGGTTCGTACCACAGAAGTCCGAAGGACTCATGTCAGTAGGGATTCCATTTGTCTGATTTAGAGATCTGAGCAGAAAGATATGGAAGGTTCAAAAGAGCGTTGAAGGGCAGGAAGGGCATTGGTGCAAAGGGGAGATTATGTAGAGGAGCTTGTGAGAAAAGCGTAGATAGAAGTAATTGTTAGAGCGAGAGGAAAGAGGTATGTAGACCTCTGGAATCTTCGAGGGTAGAAAGGCAAGCTTCTTGACAAGAATAACAAGCTTAACAATATACGTATTGGAAAGCCAAAACATCTTTGTCTTGAATCTTTATCTTTAAGTGACTTTCACATGCTGAACGAATCTTCATAACTTCCATCGCAAGCAAGTCCTGAAAGCAGTATGGATACTACTTGTATTGGTAAACCTGGAGTGACGCTCTCGTTGTTACATTATATTGTTAGCAAAGAAACACTTCTGTTGAAGCTATCTTTCTACCCTCCAAGCGGTCAAAGGTTTTTGACGCTTATGCGCTTTTATATTCCGGATATTGGCTGCCACATCTCACAGGGAGAGTCCTGGTACCACGAACCAGATTTGGATCTCTATACCAGCTGGGAAAGAACCTCTATCCCTAAGAGAAGCTATCACTGTGAGCTGGTGCGCGAAGAAGATTACATCCAGTTAGCATTGGCAGTCACCATTCATCGATCGAAAATCGACGCATTATACCGCGTACTCCTCCGAAAGCAGCAGTCCCTTGCATTGCTTAAGATAGTCATCTTGCTAGCCGTGATCAGAACCATTATCCTCTCAGATCTGTGAATGCCCCATTCACCACACTACGAGCCTTCGTTGCAGTTACAACAGGAAGCTGGTGCTAGGTTCCTTGTTGATTGGGATCTCAATTTAACTCCATTCTTCAGAACTTGGAGCTTCTATAGCAAGATCGTTCAAGGACAACTTTGGGTCATACTCTAAGCAATGACAGATGCTGGGTCTGATACAATGATGGGGGAGGCAGTGACGTTGGTACGAAGGGAAAGTGCGTTGATAGTGGCAGGTGATAAGGGGAAAGAAGTAGTTCGTTATGAACCCATTGTGCGAAACAATATTCCTGATTGGGTAGTCTCCTTGATAAACAGCATCGAAGCAGAGTTGAACGGAATGGATGCACTGATAACCCAGACTCAAGGAAGCAACATCAAGATCAGAGAAGCATTATCTGAGTTGGTCAGAGCATACGAGGCCCTTGTGTTTAGGCAGAACGGAATCTATGATACTGTGGCTTCAGGAGTCGATAATCTGCAGAGGGCATAACTAGAACATTACTCAGATATTGTTGCCCCATGCCAGGTATTTGCGGCCAATGTTAGTGCTGCAATTGCCATTGCAAAGGCACAGTCTTCCGAAGTATATGAGGAATTACGTCTGGCTCTTGGAAAGCAAATACAATCCTCATCGGCAGCATGAACCTCTCTCTCTGGCATATTGGCAAAGAGAGCAAGTGCTTAGGAGAGGCTCGCTCTCCAAGTACATACACGGTCAGAAGAACTTACCAGTGTCAATTGGAAGGCCAACAAAGTGGCTAAGAGGGTGACAGAACTCAAGAAAAAGGATGACGCTGAAAAGAGGCAGAGAGAAAGTGATATAAGGAGGACTCGAAGGGACATGGAGAAGAAATTTCAGGAATTCACAAGGACCCTTATGACTAACCTATCGGACGAAACCACCAACAAATCAATCAAGTCCTTAGCAAGGTCTGTCCTTGGGCATCAAGAAGGAGATATCAAACAGAGTGATAAAGCGTTCCACCTTCGTTACTCTATAGGTACTGAAGGAGCAGGTTACTGGGTTAAAGAAGCCATTACTCCGGACCCTGAAGGAGCCCCACCGCCTCAAGGAGGTTCTGGTTTGGAATCGGAACTCTCTGGCTCTGAAGATATACAAGGAGGTAGCGGTGGAGGTGGTGGAAGCGGAGGAAGTGGTGGAGGTGGAGGCGGAGGTGGAGCTGGAGGAGGTAGAGGAGGAGGTGGAAGCGGGGAAAGCAATGCAGGAAGTTTACATCCAAGTCAAATACCCCTACCTCCTTCTGGTAGTATACACTATAGTACGCCACCTCTCAATCCTCGCCCACCAGCCAGATCCTCAAAGAAAGGCAAAATGAAAATGTCTCCAGTCTTCAAAGGGGATAAGAAGTATCCTAAGGAAATCTATCAAAGGTGGATTCGATCATTGGAACATTATTTACAGTACTGACGCGACGAATTCCACAATAATATTGACAAGATCACATGGGTAGGAGGCCTCTTGGAAGACAAGGCTCTAGCATGGTATGATAACTGCGAAGAAGACATGAAGAAGTTCTTCCAGGTTGATAACTGAATGTCTTTCACCAGTACGAAGAAAGAGAGATTCATCGATAAGCAAAAGGAAGAGAATTCCCTGGTAAGCTGAATGATCTGAAATACACTGGAGATATTGAGGACTATCTGACGAAGATGGAAACCCTCAACTTTCGAGTATATCTCAGCGGTACATCTTACATCCATTACCTTAAACAAGCAATGAATGAGCAAATTCTGGACCGAATGTCAACTGCAGAGGTACGACCCAAAGATGATACTGCCTTCATCGAGTGAATGAGACGAGTGGCTGTATCATACCAAGATCGGTTGGCGGAGAAGATGAGGTCTCATCAGAATCGTTTCAACTCCCAAGTGAAGAAGGGAAATAAACGAAGGAGAGATGAGCACTAGGGCAAGATAAGAACCTAGAAAAGAAGCCTGAGAAGGACAAAGGTTCTGACCCCAAGAAATCTCGAACAGAGAAGAAGGGACCAAAGCCTATTCACTCTGATAAGGCCGAAGCCCGGAAGGGTATTCCTGAATATTTGCTAGAAGAAAGAGTCAAACGCAACGAATGTAAATGTTGTGGATCCTCTGAACATGATCGATTGTTCTTCTGCAAGAATCCCATCAAGGTTTCGTCTAACAAAAAGAACAAGAAGCCCAAGAATAAGGAGGATGCTTCGAAGCAGAACACTATGGCCTCCAGTTCGAAGGTCAGACCAAGGAGCTTGGCTGACAGGATCACAGCATCTGCTTCTCACGCACCTTCGAGGAGGTTGTATGATGTAGATACTGATGGTATGGAAATTGACGATTGAGAGATGCTGAGTTTCTGATGCCTTTTCTTAGGTTTAGGATTGTGATCTTTCCTTTCGGGTATAGGTACCTGCAGACTGTCATGTCTTGAGTTAAGTTTTAATCAGGAAACGAGTTCTTTCTGTATCAAAAGGGTACCTGAGGATGAGTTCAGTACTCGAAATATGCTGGTCATATAGTACCCAAGTGCAAACATATGACTACCACATTATCGAAACAAAATACACCTCTACGCATATAACTACCAGTAGAACCACAACCCACTGCGGCTGGAACGGTGTCGAAAGGCAGTTCATTATGGTTTCTACACAAATGGATAGAAAGCGTATGGCCTCGGCCGAAGCACCTCAACCTCAACTTAAGAAAGTGAAACAGTTACCTCTAGAATCAAAAACTGGTTCAAGACCCACAGTACCTATGTGTGCATCATTCAAGGACTAGAAGAATGTCCTAGTTAGGGTCCTTTTGGATACAGGGTATGATACACCTATGATGTCAAAGCAGTGGGCCGAAATTAATGGTGTTACATTGGTTACTCGAACAGAACCAAAGTCAGTTGAGAACTTCAATGGTGAGATTGTAGAAGGAGCTGGATGGCAGTATACCTTTCCAGTTACTCTTCGGTACAAAAGTCATTATACCAAAGAAACATTAGAAATCGGACCTATGGAATAAGCAACCGATATCATTTATCTTACTGGTGGATCGTCAAGCATGGAGCACTCAGAGGGATCACTGAAGAAGGTGATAAACTCCAATTCACATCGAAGCATTGCCATCAGCACTGTACAAAGGCAGCAGTCAGCTACTTCTCGATTGAATATGAGGATAGCATCCTCAATTTTGGTACTGACCCTCGATGGATCGGAGTAATTGGGTCTATGCATATTAATGCAGCAGGTGAAATGGAGATTGATTGGGTCGAGCGAATTCCATGGTAGTATCGAGACTTACAGTCAGTTTATAATGGGGAAACTGCCAACGCTCTACCGCCATATCTTTCATTTGACCATGCAATAGACTTAAAAGATGGAGAGCAGCCTGCATAGGGTCCCATCTATGCTCTCTCTGAAAAGGAACTTTCGGTCCTTACGGAGTATCTAAAGGAAATGCTCGATTCTGGCAAGATTCGACCAAGCAAGTCGTCAGCTGGAGCAGCAATACTCTTTGTCCCAAAGCCTCAGGTAAGGGGTTTAAGATTATGTGTGGATTACAGAAGACTCAACCGCGTCACGATTATCAATCGGTATCCTTTGCCACTTGTGAACGAACTTAGCGACAGAGTTGCCGGCTCAAAGCTTTTCACGAAGATTGACCTAAAGGCTGGTTACAATCTTATTCGAATAAAGCCTGGTGACAAGTGGAAAACAGCATTTCGTACCAGATATGGACACTATGAATACATGGTTATGCCGTTTGGATTGGCAAAATCGCCAGCCTCATTCCAAGAAATGATGAACGAGATCCTGTGAGATCTAATCGATCATGGCGTTGTGGTTTATATAGATGACATTCTCATTTATACCAAAGATGAAGCAGAGGATGTACGATTGACAGGAGAAGTCCTTCATAGATTACAGGAAACCAACTTGGCTATAGCACCAGATAAGTGCGAATGGCATTAGAAACAAGTTGAATTCCTAGGATACATCATATATGGAGAAGGTGTCAGCATGGCAGAAGATAAGGTTGATAGTATCCTGAAATGGGAAACGCCAGACTCAGTCAAGGACGTTCAGCCATTCTTAGGATTTTCCAATTTCTACAGACGCTTCATAAAGGACTTTTCAAAAATCTGCAAACCATTTACCGACCTTAACAAACAAATTGGTGAGCGGTTCGATTGGATGGCAAACCCACGCTGTCAACAGGCATTCGATTTGTTAAAACAGTGTTTCACTGAGGCACCCATCCTTCGTCATTTCGAACCCAAGCATCCTGTAGTAATTGAGACTGATGCTAGTGACTCCGCTATTGGCGCGGTTCTTTCCCAGGTGATTGATGGACGATTGCATCCTGTGGCGTACCACTTTCGAAAGATGGATAATGCAGAAATTAACTATGAGATCCACGATCAGGAGATGCTAGCACTAGTATCTGCCTTTAAAGAAAGGAGACGTTATCCCGAAGGTGCAGCCCATCAAATCACTGTCTTTACTGACATCGAGAATCTTGAGTACTTTACCACGACTAAGACACTGAATCGGAGGCAAGCCTGTTGGATACAGGAACTAGCTGGTTATGATTTCAAGATATTCTACCGACCTGGGAGTGCAAATGGGAAACCTGATGCATTATCTAGGCGTTCGGAGTACCGCCCTAAAAAGCGGTGAGGTAGTATCGAAGAAAAGGAAAATCAACCAATACATCGTGTTTTAAGGCCCGTTCAGTTGGTAATATCTGAAGGGGAAACAGTCCAGATGACAGCAGCGAAGCTACAAGGCGAACAGATAATGATTTCTTCTGCTAAGTTGAGGTCAATCCCAGTAGTCAAGTTTAATTCTTGGTTATTAGAAGCAGTGGTAGGCGCTGCAAATAACGATGCTGCATGGCAGGAAGAATACGTTAGAGCAATGGAAGGAAGTCCAAGCCCTGACATCTCTTTTGTGAATGAAGCCCTTTATTATAAAAGCAGGCTGTAGATCCCAGACGATCTACAGTTACGAAAACAAATACTTGAAGCAGAACACGATTTTAAGGTAGCAGGATATATGGGTCAGGACATGACAATAGAGCTGGTTCGAAGGAACTTCTTTTGGCCAGAGATGGAGAAATTCATCGACGACCATGTCCACTCATGCCCTGAATGTCAAAAGAACAAAGCAGCCCATCATGCTCGCTATGGTCTTTTATAACCTCTTGAGTTAGCGTACCACCCATGAGATTCAATCTCTATGGATTTCATCATCGATTTACCTGTATCTGATGGTTGTTCATCGGTCTGGATTATCGTTGACAGACTCAAAGAAATCGCACAGTTCATACCACTGAAAGATGGTGAGAAGAAAGCCACAGAGCTGGTGAAGATCTTCCTGAAAGAAGTATGGAGATTTCATGGTCTACCATCGAACATAGTATCAGACAGGGATTCTCAATTCACCTCGGCATTTTGGTCCTCTTTGGTCGACACCCTTGATATTCAGTTAAGACTGTCTTCACCATTTCATCCACAGACTGATGGTCAAACGGAAAAAGTAAACCAAACGCTGGAGTGTTATCGACAAAACTACTGCAACTATGAACACGATAACTGGTCTGAGATGTTGCCAATGGCAGCGTTTGCCTCCAACAACTCACTCACCACCACGACTGGCATAACACCTTCCTTTGCGAATTATGGGTTCGATCCTCAAACGAATTGGCCTGTAGAAGTAGAAGCAAAGAATCCGGTATCAAGGAATTATGTTAATTGGATGTTAAGTGTGCATGACCTGTGTCGAAAAGGTTTCGAAAAGGTACAACAGACAATCGAGAGGTACCATGATAAGTGTGCTAAAGAACTCCCGAAGTATTCGGTTGGTGATCTAGTAATGCTAAATGGAAAGAACCTTAAAACCAGACACCCATCTAGAAAGTTAGATGCGAAGCTACATGGTCCCTTCAAGGTGTTAAAAGTACTCTCACCCACCGCATTAAAACTTGAATTGCCTAAGCGATGGCTAATTCATAATGCTTTCCATGTTTCTCTCACTGAACCCTATCGAACAGCCACTGTTCCAATCAGACCTACACCAGAACTCGCCACCAGCGAAGGAAGCGAATCGGGTTCTGATGCACAAAGATATGAATATGAAACAGGCTATGAGGTTGAAGAGATCATGGGCAGCCAGTATAGCAAGGAACAAAAGAAGGTGCTATACCTGTTGAAATGGAAAGGGTATCCAGATGAAGCAGACTGGACTGAGGAACCTTATGAGAACTTCGATGACACTACAGGGGTTATTGAAGGATTATCATAAACGGAATCCCCAGGCAGCTAAGGACAAGAGGTTGCGCTAGTACCTTTTCCCCACGAAGGGTTTTTAATGGCAAGCAAGACACCTAGGAAAACCAATTGGTTTCTGGGTACAAGGGGTCATATTGTTACCAAGGAGGAAAGGAAGAACTTTGGCTTTTGGACACAAGAGGTGATTTTTACCAAAGGCAATGAAGAACAGATTAGTATGATCATTCAGAGACGAACTCTATAAGGATGGGGGTAGTGTTACACCTCACAAAGCTGTACATCACCAAAGGCCATCGAAGTGGGGTCACCTACAATCACTCAATAATAGCCACATCGGAATAATACAAGCGTCATCCCTGGGCGTGATTGAAACTACACAAGATATTACTCGCACCCAACGAAATCAGATGAGTTGTCATGCAGTCAACCACACCACTGATAAGGAATTAAAAGTGGCTATGGGGACGATGCCCTGCCAGCTCATGCCATCGATAATGCGAAGACAGTTGAGAGGCTGTAGATACGAAAGCACCTGCGGTTGCAGCACAGCTGGCGAACCCCCCATGACCCTCACAATCGAAAGGATAACATTCGTTTGGAAGCAAAGGGATCGAAAGGATACGATAGGTCCGGACTACAGAAGTCCGAAGAACTGATTTAAGTAGGGGTTCTATTCATCTGAGTTAGAGATCTGAGCGGAAAGATACAGAAGGTCGGAAAGAGTATTGAAGGGCAGGAAGGGCATTGGTACGAAGGGAAGGTTAGGTAGAGGAGCTCATGAGAAACGCGTAGATAGAAGTAATTGTTAGGGCGAGAGGAAAGAGGAATATAGACCTCTGGAATCTTTGAGAGTAGAAAGGCAAGATTATTGACAAGGAGAACAAGCCTTAACAATATACGTTTTGGAAAGCCAAAACATCTTTGTCTTGAATCTTTATCTTTAAGTGACTTTCACATCCTGAGCGAATCTTCATTAGTTCTATCACAAGCAAGTCCTGAAAGCAGTAAGGATACTACTTGTATTGGTAAACCCGGAGAGACGCTCTGGGTGTTTCATTGAACACTTTTCAAGGGATCTCGTCCCCAAGTATCGTCACGGGCGATAGTGATTTAGAGTCTAGCGCTGCCTACACTGCGCCTTCCTTTTTTTTCGAATCCCTCTCAGATCGTTTAAATAGGTGTCTATCTCTCCTGCCGTTGCATATGCATGCAGAGGAAAATATTCCTACATTCTGAACGTCAAACATCTATATCGGACTATACCTTCCCAAAGCCTGCACCCTGCCACCACTCTGGTTGTACCAAATGTTCGAAGTCTTGCTAATCGTCAGAAACAACAATAGCGCAGGCCTTCAGGGAATTCTCAGCTTTCCCCTGCTAAGAGACGTGTTTCCGCACCCGCTGGCGAGAGGGATTCCTCTCAAGGAGTCAGTTCCATAGGCTCTACAATCCAAGGTCAGAACTCCACCCCTTCATCTTCCCTGAACAATTCTCCCATTGCAGATATCACTCAATGTGTGGCTTCCACCCCGTCTGCTATGCAGCGACATTCACTACATACACCAACCGCTACGCTGGGTAAAAGTAGTTGCAGCACAACAACACCTGGAGGAATCTCACAGACAGACTCAACACGTCGCGTTGTATCCAGCCGTGTATCCAGCATTGCTAGTACTCCCACTCCTATCAGGGGTCTTGAAAACCTACCTACCCCCATTTCCAATTCAGAAGCCTGCGTGATCATTACAAATCCACTGCGAACGCAAGCTACAGAAAGGAATAATAGACAGAGACAGTGGCAATTGCCACCACAGGCAGTGTCAACATCTCAATCAGTGGTCTCCGGAAGTCGCAGCATCCATCGATTTGGTCACTCTGACATGACGCGTCATGTATTTGCAACAGGCAGTCTCCTGGTGCTCTACATGTGGAACAGACAGCCGTTTATGAGTGCAAGCGACTTGGAGATGGTAAGTTATGGAATGCGACACGTTGCGAAAGCATTAGCTGAAGCACCACACTGGCAGATAATAGAGAAGTACTGGAACACCACTATGCAGCAAAACAACATTTGGTCCATAGCATTTGAGGTACGCACAAAGGAGATCTTGAAAGAGGTATGGTAAAGCAATGGCCCACATTGGATATTACACACTCAAACTGTTACTAGGTTCGAGTACAAGTCGATAAGGTGAAATCACATTTTATTCAATCAGCAAGGGACAACATAGCAGAGCATTATGATCTCTACTGCTTTGAATCCGATGCAGATTGTTTGGAGTTTATTGATTTCCTTCTGGCATACAATAAGTATGTTTTTCCTGAAGCAGAGCATGTGGAAGGTGGTGTACGCGGTCCAAATCCAATGCAGAGAGGGTCGAAAGCTTCTAACGAATGGCCAGCATCAACTTTAGTTCCTGGCGGAAGCAATCCCGGGGTTTATTTACATCAAATGTTATCATCGGTAGAATAACTGTGGTAAGTATGCTGATGGATTTTATAATTCCATGATTGACCACAAGGACGGTCATATACCGTCGCCACTGTTCATGTTTACCTGCACTGCGTTGTGTCATGCTCTCCTGGAGTGGCAAAAGAACAAAGGTGTTCCACCGAAAGCTTCCAAGTCAATGCTGAAAGCAGACAGACCTGATCACTCGAACTACATCAACTACAAGAACAATGGTGGTAAGAAGGTATCCTGCTGTGCTGCAATGTGTCGCAAGATATTAACCTCATCTGGTGTTGCAGATACGTATATATTGTTGATGAATATCTGGAACACACAACCGGAGAGCTACCAACAGAGGGTGTACAAAAACATCCTTGCTAGAGTCAAGTGTCAGATCCAATAAGAGGAGAACCCAACGCCTGCCGTGGTCATTAGCACGGAAGCAGCGCATGTTGACAATGCTATTCTTCTCGACTATTTGCCCTCTGAATCGGTACTTGAGGAGCCTGAGATCGGAAGTACTGACCCAAACATCCCAATAGACAACAATTGTACGAATGATGAACTGCCTTTTGGGATGCCAGGGGGCAGTGGAAATTATGAAGATGAAGGTAACAAAAGCGACGAGAGAGATGACATCCCCACCACCAGGCGGCGATGACAGGCTGTGACTGAACTCGACAGGTTTGACCTAATAACCAGTGATGTCAATACAATGATGTTGAAGCAAATGCAACGGCAAGTCATGTATGCAAAGGGAAGACTGTATTGTTATAAGTGACAACATTTCAAAGCTAAACATATATATGAGGAGAGTGCGGCATCCGATAAATAGCAATATCGGCGAGGTAAAATATGGCAATCGGCCGATAAAAGACATAAACATCACCAGGCATCGTGTAAATTGATACAGTGTAACTGGAGTACCGGCGAAGAGTGTAACACACGTGTCATTCTGATGGTGCGTGAACGTTACCAACATTCTGGAGGCAAAGTAAAGGAAGTGGGATGCCATAGCGGCGAGCGTAATGGATGAGCATCCACAGGGTAATATACAACGCGACGCTTCGCAAGAATAAGAGACGTGGTAGAATAGCCTCCGCAGTGTAAGTATGCAATGCACCCTGTCGCCAGGGTGACAAGTAGCGTGTAATTCTCCATCAGAGGGTACGAGGTTCTGTCATCGCTGTCAGAGCCGTCAGGACCACCCGGGTGTTCCTGACGGAAAGTAGGGTTGTTGCTCATGAACCAGCTCAGGGAAGGTTAAACGCACCGGCTAGGATTTCGCTTGGTAAGGTAGCGATGATCTCAGGGCAAAGATTAAGCCGCCAAGCTGTCAGCAGTACAAGCCGGATGACTTCCTGGCCGCTATGCCACTCAATTGGGATGAGATTATCGACGAGGATGATAATGATGAGAACTGGGCGGATGCTGGACGGTGGAGAGAATTAGACCGGGAAAGGGAAGGGAACAGAGAACGGGAAGGGGAAGGGGAAGACAAGGGAGGAAGGGAAGGGTAAGGGGAAGGTAACAGAGGAAGGGGAGGGGAAGGGGAAGGGGAAGGGGAAGGCAACGGAGGAAGGGGAGTAGAAGGGGAAGGGGAACGGGAAAGGGAAAGGTATTGTTAAACAAACCCAAGGGGGAGAAAGCTCGCAGAGCAGTGGAAAGGCTACCGGGAGCAAGGGGAATGTGCAGCCTGAGAGATCTATCAGAGATGATATCTCTCATGACGTTGCTTTGCAGTTGCAGAAGGAAATGTATGATGTTCATTCGGACATGGAGGGCTAACTAGAGTGGGTATATTTACAGCTGACAGCATTGCCCATCGTGTCAATTTCCTCAGATGATGATACCGACAATACACTGAGCGTATGTGACTCAGGTTGTAATGTGGATGTGCACATGGAGGATGATGTGGACCCACTGTACTGCGTTGATTTAGACGGCGATGTGGATATGGAAAGGGAAGGTGACAATGAAGAAGTGGAAGATGAAAAGGAGGAAGATAAGGAAGAGGATCATGAGGAGGAGGAGGATGAAGAGGAGGAGGATGAGGATGAAGAGGAGGAGGTAGGGGAGGAGGATGAAAATGAGGATGATGGGAAAGAACCTTGGACGATTGGCCAGGGAGAGATGGTAAATACTTGGGCTGCCAATGTAGATACCATGATAGATGATCAGCCAATTGTGCGACCTGAGCAAGGCGAGGAGATGCGCGAGCATACCCCACGGCAACAACCTCTGGCACCTGCCCCACGGCCACAAACCGCCAGAGCCTCGCCCATGATCACAAACTCTGGAGACTCATCACCTCGCTGGGCTGGAGTTTTGGGGGCTAGTGACGCTGCAAAAACCTCACCCAGCGGCACCAACTCTGCGAGAAACTGAGACAGCCGGAAACACCTTCGATGTCGATGTGAATCAGCAGCTGCTCGGCGACTCCGCAGGTGGCGACAGTCTCCCCGATGTGTTTTTCCTGATGTCTCTCTCGCCGAGGTACGTACGGATGGCTCGTAGGTGAGGAGTAAACCAGTTCTCGCATTGCGGAGGAAGCGATGGTTGTTGCATTTGGGTTAGAGTTGGGGTAGAGTCGGGTTCTTGTCTTATGAGTTTCCTTTGCTGTAATCTATTCATCTCAGGCACTGATTAAAGCACACATAGAGGTGTTTTGTTCGCTTAGGGTTTTTTGTTTTCCGGCCCTTTTGGATTTGGGGTTGGGTTGTGGGCTTGTTCGTTTCCTTTGTTCTAATGTATTTATCTCAAGAATTAATTATTACACGCGTCGTGAAGTTTTTGAATTGCTCAGGGTTGTAAGGGCGTACGTCCGTGTACGGCCTCGTATAAGTGTAGATACAGTTGCAAACGTGGATTCGAGAATGAGGTAGATTCAATATGTAAGGTTATCGTTGACGTGCAAGAGCACTCGCACGAGCTGACTATATACTGGGCAGTTCGGCGGTTACCCTGCCATAGGCCGCCATGATATCATCCCCCTCTTTATCTGCAGACCTTCTGGGCTGCATACCCGTACATGAAGAGAAGAAACAAATCCTAGCTCGTACGCCCTCGTACGGCCTCGTAAATCCCGCTGCCGATCGGTACCGCTCGAGGGTGACCTTTCGGTGGATCCGGCGCACGGGGAAAGTCCACCTCCAGTGGTAGGTGGTACAACCCGTGCCGTTGCCCTTTGTACTGGGCCGAGATCCAATAAGAAGAGAAGAGAAGGAGAAAACAAGAAGAAGGAAACGTCCAATTGACCTCTGTAACCTCCATATCTCCATATCTCCATATCTCCATATCCAAGCCCTCGGTATACCGTAGCTTTCATCGTGCAGGCTCGGTGGTGCTCATATCGGTAAGCGTCATTGGCTCTCGTCATCGATCGGACGCGTATCGGCATCGCGGAGAAGTCATTTGCCTAACTCGTGAGCATCCAAGAGAAGATCAAACTTACAATGTAATCAATCAAGTGCGCTTAGCTCTCGCAAGGCTTGTGCCCTCGGTAGTCTTTCTCCGTAAGTGCACTTCCGTGCTCGTGTAGTCATTCTGCGTAGGTGCACTTCCGTGCAATGCTGACGCTCGTAGGTACGCTTCGGAGCTTCCGCTCAGATCGTAG
>MU122152.1:45082-99086 GCA_014904905.1 Wilcoxina mikolae CBS 423.85 | reverse complement strand
GGGACCATAAAGTAGCAGTAGCCCGAGCCGCCTGAGCAGCCTCGCGACCATAAAGTAGCAGTAGCCCGAGCCGCCTGAGCAGCCTCGCGACCATAAAGATGCTCAAAACACTGAACCGAGATGCTCGTCGTACTTCGTCTTTGGGCCTTATAGCGTCTTTGGGTCTCATTTCGTCTTCGGTTTCCTTCCCGTCTTTTCGACTTCGCGTTGAGCTCAATGGTCTGGCACGATGGTCTGGCGCGTGTATCGACGCGTCAAGAAAAAGGGGTACTGAGACCCGTAGGATATCTCGAGGTAATCTCTCGTTGATTCGTAGAATTTCTCGAAGTAATCTCGTGTATTCGTGTGAATTCTCGATGATAGGTAGCGAGTAGTAACGCGTCGAAAAGATGTAATTCACGAAATCCCCTGAGCGAAACGTATCCAATTACTAAAGATCGATAACAGTGCAAGGGCGTACGTCCGTGTACGGCCTCGTATAAGTGTAGATACGGTTGCAAACGTGGATTCGTGACTGAGGTAGATTCAATATGTAAGGTTATCGATGACGTGCAAGAGCACTCGCACGAGCTGACTATATACTGGGCAGTTCGGCGGTTACCCTGCCATAGGCCGCCATTACAAGGGTTTGCAACTCCTGGCATCTAAGGAACCTCCTTGTGATGGTGTTGAGGCTCAATATATCTCTCAAGTTAGCTGAAAGTATTGTGAGCTTACACCTACACCAGACTGCTCAGGCCCAGCCCCAACTTTCGTCCCTTTCTATACTGTATACTCCACTCAGCACGTGTCATCAACAATGCCAGAGAAGATCCCTTTCCATTGCCCCGAATGTTCATGCCGAAAGAAGTTCACCTCAGACAGCTGGCGACTGAAACATATCAATTTACACCATCCTGAACACCTTCAAGTTGTGAGCCAGAAGAATCTGACTATTCGCAGCATGCCCAGACAGGTTGAACCCCCTCAGCGTCGTAAATTCAACGCTATCAAAGATTCAGTCGAAGACTTGGACGCATTGCCCTACCTTGAACACCTTGAAATCATCGCAGACTCGGAATCTCAACTACTGCCACCTCCACCTCCTCTGTCGCGGTCAGAAACATACTCCAGGACCGGCGCTCCACTGATTGATTACATTGCTGAGCCATAGAAATGCGACGCTCAGTATTGCCTTGAGACCAACCTACAAAACAATCCCTACTACCCATTTGCGACATGTGAAGAGTACAAATATAACCACTGTGGGATCAAGAAGAAGGCCATGAAGACATACTATAACAATGTGCTGAAGGAAGAAAACACCGCTCTGCGTTTCCCAAGCTTCAAAAACAGGGATGATATCCAGAAGCTCGTGGCTAGCATGCCAGATGATCAGTCTCTCGGGGAGTGAGAACTACACAATCTCGAGGATATGAGATGGAATGACAATCACCAACACACTATCAAATACTAGAGTTGAAACATCATCAAAAGCATGAAATGGTTGATATGGCAGCCAGCCTATGCCGAGCATCTCATTTACGTTTCTCAGCGTTGCTTTAATAGTGATACGTCTTCAAAATGCCTCTATACCGAAATACACACGTCGGAGTGGTGGTGGGAGACACAGGTAACCAGATATACCCGATGATAATAACGTGCTAATTGACGTTTAGTCAACGCTCAGAGTGGGGAATACACTGGTACCCTTGAGCTTCATGTCTGACAAAACACATCTCTCGAATTCTGCTGGTGACATGAAAGAGTGGCCTGTATATATGACAATTGGAATCTATCTTCGAACATCCACCAGACGCCCTCAACGCACAGCATCGTAATGTTCGATCTGTTGCTGATTGCAATCAAGAACTGCAATATTCCGCAGAAGCGGCTGGATGAGCAGCGGCAAACAAACCGAGAGGTGCTGAACGAGGTACTTCGGTGGGTACTTCATCCTCTCACCTTTAAACAAAATCCCAACGCCATGAGCTGGTATTACAACGGTCTCTGTGCAGATGGCAACTTCAGGCATTGCAAACCGATTTTAGCAGCATGGCTTGAAGATAGCCCGGAGTATAGCAACCTACATCACGTCGAGCGGCATGTCTGTTTTTTGGTGCTAGTGTCCAAAGAACAACCTTGGAGATTATGTCCCTCCTGACAAGCAACACCCCCGGCGGGATCACAACCTATATAGAACGTCTAGCGATTCCAACACCAAGGCAACCGATGCCGAACTCTCATCGCGCCATGTTCACTAACGATTCAACGTGTTTCGACACATTCTCTGTATCGTGAGTGCCCTTTCGAAGCCCAACCTCATCCATACAATGCAGATCGGCATGCTTGACCACCTCCAGAAGTAGATTTTCAACATCATGAAGACACATGAATGGCTCGACAAGTCCAATGCAATCTGGTTATTTGTGCCTGTTGACCACCACCTCACACCAAACAATAAGTCATATGAGGAAGGTTCTTAATGGATTGGGAAGGAGATGAAGAACATGAGCCACTACCTGCTTAGAGCGGTAACTCAGACTCTACGAGGCGGAAGTCCAGCTAAGCGTCCCATATTCAATCCCGAAATTAAGTGCACACGGGCATTGTTAGAATTCTATAGGTATGCTCGATATAAATCGCATGATGATGTAACATTGAGCTACATGGGGGACGGGTTGCGTGGTTTTCACACCTTCAAAGATGTTTCCTTACTTGGGTGAGCTGGCAAAAAGGCGAAGGCCAAAGCCTATGCCCTGAAAACGAACTTGTGAAGAAGCGAAAGGTTGACAAGGGAACAAATGCTGAAACTTGGATGCCGTCCAAGAACCGGCACGAAATGAATGCCTGGCGGGATTATATCAGCCATGAGATAGATGTTTCCTAGGAGTTAGATGCTGACTTTAACTTTCCGAAGATCTACTTGATATCTCATTGGGTAGAACTGATTCGTCAATACAGAGCCTTGCCACAGTATTCTGCCGAGAGAAATGAACAAGCACATAAAACGAACCTCAAGAACGGTTGGAAAGCCTCCAATCACAATCTCAACTACCTGCCACAAGTAATCACCTTTGAGTGTCGCATTCTCTGGTTCGAAATCAGAGAGCTCAACCTCCAAGCCCTTGCTCAGCGTGGGGAAAACAGCGCTGCCGCATGCAAAGTCCTCTCTTTCGGCACTGATGTGGCTGCCCCCCTGAGCTCCCAGTTATATGTGAAGCTCGAATTCATGGGACCCCAAAACCGCCATGATGGAAACCATCCTGACGCAATGATTAAAGACTTCAGAGCATTACTCGACAATACACATGGTGCAATGCACCACGTGGCAATATACAAAGGCACGTGGGAGTTTTTCAAGCATAAGAGTCGTAACAAGACGTATATATCGGATGAAATACTGCATGCAAAGCAGATCTGTATTTACCATGGTATTAATGTTCAGGTTGAGGATTTAGAAGGTGAACGTATATCTCAGATGTGTTGATGCACAGGAAGCCAGAGCTGGCGCGGAGGGGACCGACGGAATGACTGGGTGTGGGTAAAGCAACGCCTGGGGAGGTGTTATGGTACACTGAATGGTCGTTTCCCATGGCAACGGCAACGACTATTCAAAATCAAGCTCCTAAATCAGGACGGAGCTTTCGTTGAGTACTGGTTAGCCCTGGCGCTCACCACAATACCAGAAAACTCGGGTAACTTGGTTCCCGTCTCGAAATTTGTATAAGTGAGAAAAGTACTGGCAGCCTTTGCTTTGCAAGTTTTCAGCATGGGAAACATTGTCAGCTGCACGCATATAATTCCAGAGATAGCTACTAGTAGTAAGAGAGTAGACGGACGAAATGAGTGATGGATTGCCAATAGACATAAAGATCTGACAACATGGAATGATGAGTATAATTAGTAAAGAGAGAAATACATTTTGCGCGCAGGTAGAAGGAATGCGAGGAGAGGTTTTCGCAGCGTCATCCATCACATTGCAATCACGATGCAAGTGCGTACCCAAAGAACCCCTTCTGATATATTATTACAATTGGCCACAATGCCAGAGTATTGGTTTAAAATCGGCGACTGTCAGAGGGAGAAGAAACGGTGAAACTACGATCGGAGGGTGATATTCCACGCGACGCATGGCATTGACACTGGGCACGGAGTTAGCCACCACCGGGGTATCTCTGACTGCTCTGATGGAGCACATCCACTCTGACAGAGCTATTCCGCCCGGACGGAAAATTATTTTGCTAATGTTGTCCAAGGATTGGAGCGATCGACTTGATCCCAGAAAGCATGGGGGTTGCCCCAACTCCAATTGTTCATTTGGTCGCAGGTGTTGTCAAACATTTGCCCTATATATGAGCGGAAGACAGCCCACAACTCCCGAAAAGACGAAATGCTGCTCCTGCGGTGCGGCCACATGAGCTGGAATTGGGCAAAGTGTCGAGTGGTTACTGGATCAAGGAAGATTATGTCATAGAAGAGATCCCATGCCCTCTCATTCTTGATGCCGCAAACATGGTATATCTGTATTAGTCCCCTGATGTGTTCGGAGATGAATGCCTGGATCCAGTACCTATCCAATGCCAGGTGTCAGTTGATAACCGATGTGGACATCTAGGACTCCGCAGACGTCTTCCCCTTACCTTTTCCGCTGCCCTTTGGTGCCATTGAGAATGAATCTACATCCGAGGCATTAGCATTATAATACAGTCTCATGCAGCGGAAGGAAGGCCAGAGGGAATGTACAATTTGTATATGTTATCGAGTGTGTTTTGGAACGAGATGCATTGTTTTGTGCAAGTCCCTTGATGTCGAGATAGTTCAGAATGCTGGCGGTGTGTTTAATATGGGAGGAAAAGAGAAAGAAGGTGTAGGTGGGAAGAAGGGATATATATACTCGAGTTCCTGCGATTTCATTGTTCAACTTGTGAGATATGATAATTCTGATTCATATCCTGCGTTTTGTTGGTTAAGGAACACAAAATAGCCTAGCCTTCATCTTGAACAACCACTAGGCACCTCATGAATGAGACGCCTCTAGACGAGATACAGGACACGCAGGGAGGAAAGTTTACAATGCTGCACATTGCTTTTGCATCATACATCACTTTTACCGCTCAGACCTCGTTCATCTCAGAGTAAACTGAGTAGTTCTCACATTGTGCCAACTGTGCAATCATCCAACACGGCTTCCAACATGTCTAGCGGTGGAAAAAGCACACGCAACTGATGTCATATGATAGAGAATACGTCATTGTTAGCTTTGCGATGCTTTCAGGTCTGCCAAATGGGGATTTCAACCGGGAAGCTGAAGATATTCACAATCAATCGTTCAAAGTATTGTGCCAAGAACACGTGCAATACTATGATAATCACGGCAAGAAGGCATCAACACACTTCAAGAGGTGCAACTAGATCTTCAGATGTTACTTTAACAGTGAATATAAATGCTGAGTTTAATCTGAGTTTTATCTGATGGCAGTTAAACCCATTATTGAATGGTTTTCAGGGGATCTCATCTCCGAGTATCGTCACGGATGATAGTGATTGAGAGTCTAGCGCGGTCTACACTGCACCTCCCTTTTTTTCGAATCCCTTCCTGGTCCCCCAAATAGGATTCTATCTCGCCTGCTGTTGCATATGTATGCAGAGGAAAGTATGCCTACATTCTTAACGTCGAACATCAATATCGGACTATGTCTTCCCAAAGCCCTCACCCTACCACGACCCCAGTCGTACCAAATGTTTGAAGTCTTGCTAATCGTAAGAAACAACAAAAGAGTAGGCCTTCGGGAAATACTCAGCTTCCCCCTGGTAAGAGACGTATTTCCGTACTGGCTGGCGAGAGGGATTCCTCTCAAGGAGGGAGTTCCATAGGCTCTACAACCAAGGTCAGAACTCCACCCCGTCATCTTCGCTGAACAATTCTCGCGTTGCAGATATCACTCAACGTGTGACTTCCACCCCGTCTGCTGCACAGCGACAATCAATAAATACTCCAACCGCTAGGCTGGGTACAAGTACTCGTAGCACAACAGTACCCAGAGGAATCTCACAGACAGACTCAACACGTCGCATTGTATCCAGCCCCGTATCCAGTATTGCTAGCACTCCCACTCCTCTCAGCGGTCTTGAAAACCTCCCTACCCCCATCCCTAATTCAGAAGCCCGCACAATCATTACATATCCACCGCGAACGCAAGCTACAGAAAGGAATCAGAGACAGAGGCAGTGGCAAATGCAACTGAAGACAGTGTCAACACCTCGATCAGTGGTCTCTGGCAGTTGCCGCATACATCGATTTGGTCACTCAGACATGACGCGTCTTGTATTTGCAACTGGCAGACTCCTGGAGCTCTGCATGTGGAACAGGCAGCCGTTTATGAGTTCAAGCGACTTGGAGATGGTAAGTTATGCAACCCGACACGTTGCGAAAGCATTAGCTGAAGCCACACACTGGCAGATAATAGAGAAGTACTGGAACACCAGTATGCAGCAAAAGAACACTTGGTCGATAGCATTTGAGGCACGCACAAAGGAGATCTTGAAAGAGGTATGCTGAAGCAACGGCCCACATTGGATATTACACACTCAAACTGTTACTAGGTTCGAGTACAAGTCGATAAGGTTAAATCACATTTTATTCAATCCGCAAGGGGCAACATAGCAGAGCTTTATGAACTCAACCGCTTTAAATCCGACGCAGAGCATTTTGAGTTTATTGATTTCCTTCTGGCAGGCAATAAGTGTCTTTTTCCTGAAGCAGAGCGTGTAGAAGGTGGTGTATGAGGTCCAAATCCAATACAGAGAGAGTCGAAAGCTTCAAACAAATTGCCAGCATCCACTTTACTTCCTGGCGGAAGTAATCCCAGGGTTCATCTAAATCAAATTTTATCATCGGTCGAATAACCGTGCTAAGTATGCTGATGGATTTTACAATTCCATGATTGACGACAAGGACGGTCATATACCCTCGCCACTGATCATGTTTACCTGCACCGCGTTGCGCCATGTTCTCCTCTACTGGCAACAGAACAAAGGTTTTCCTCCGAAAGCTTCCAAGTCAAAGCTGAAAGCGGACAGACCTGATTGCTCAAACTACTTCAACTACAAGAACGATGGTAGTAAGAAGACATACTGCTGCGCTGCAATGGGATGCAAGTTGTTAATCTCGTCTGGGGTCGCAGATACGTATACATTCTTGATGAATACCTGGAACACACTACTGGAGAACTACCAACATAGGGTGTATAAAAACACTCTTGCTAGAGTCAAGCGTCATATCCAACAGGCGGAGAACCGAACGACTTCCATGGTCATCAGCACGGAAGCAGCGCATGTTGACAATGCTATTCTTCTTGACTATTTGACCTCTGAATCGGTTCTTGAGGAGCCTGAGATCGGAAGTATTGACCCAAACATCCCAATAGACAACAATTGCACGCATGATTAACTGCATTTCAGGATACCAGGGGGCAGTGGAAATTACGAAGATGAAGCTAACGGAAGCGACGAGAGTGATGTCATCCCCACCACCAGGCGGCAACGACGGATTGTGACTGAACTCGAGAGGTTTGACCTGGGAACCAGTGATGTCGACGAGTATGAGATCAATGATGGGGACGATGCAGATTTGGATGAGGAGGAAGCATTATTGCAAGCCGATGATGGATCAATGCAGAATTTGGAGGGCTGAGGGCATAGTAGTAGAGAGTGTGAAGATTGGACAGTGTATTTCAGACCTGTAAAATACATTAATAGCGAAGCAAATGCAACGGCATACGATGTATCCGAAGCGAAGACTGTATTGTAATAAGTGACAACATCTCAAAGCTAAATATATATATGGGGAGAGTACAGCATCCGATAAATAGCAATAGTAGAGAGGTAAAATATGGCACTCGGCAGACGAAAGGCATAAATATCACTAGGTGTCGTGTAAATGACTACATTATAACTGGAGTCCCTGCGAAGAGTGTAACACACGTCTCTTTCTGATGGTTTATAAACGTGACCACTTTCGGGACACAAAGTTAAGGAAATGCGACTCCGGGATGGCAAGCGTGCTGGATGAGCGTCCAGGGGGTAATATACAATGCGTCGTGTCGCAAGAATAATAGACGTGATATAATAGCCGCCGCAGTGTAAGTATGCAACGCAACCCATCGCCTGGGTGATAGGTAGCGTGTAATTCTCCATCAGAGGGTACGAGGTTCCGTCAGAGCTGTCAGAGCCATCAGGACCACCTGGGTGTTCCTGACGGAAACTAGGATTGTTGCTGATGTTAATCAGGTATTGCACCTTCTGTCGTTCCTTGCTATACTGGCTGCCCATGATCTCTTCAACCTTATAGCCTGTTTCGTACTTTGTAGCCTTGTACATCATAACCTAATTCGTTTCCTTCGCTGGTTGCAAGTTGTGATCCAGATCTGATTGGAACAGTAGCCATTTGATAGGGTTCAATGAGAGAGACATGAAAAGCATTATGGATTCACCAATGATTAGGATATTCAGGATTTAATGCCGTGGGTGAAAGTACTTTTAGCACCTTGAAAGGACCATCTAGCTTCACATCTTGCTTTCTAGATGGGCATATGGTCTTAATGTTCTTTCCATTTAACATTACTAGATCACCAACCTGTACCCTTCGGAGGTTCCTTAGCACGCTTATCATGGTACCTCCCCATTGTCTCTTGTACCTTTTCTAAACCTTTTTGATACAGGCCATGCACACTTGACATCCAATGAACATATTTCTTTGATGCCAGATTCTTTGCCTCTGTTTCAACAGGCCAATTCGTTCGAGGATCCAACCCATCATTCCCAACAAAAGGTGTCCTGCCAGTCGTGGTGGTGAGTGAGTTGTTGTCGGTATACTCTGCCATTGGCAACATCTCAGACCAGTTGTCCTGTTCGTAATTGCAATAGTTCCTCAGGTAGCACTCTAGCGTCTGGTTTACTCATTCTGTTTGCCCATCAGTTTGTGGATGGAATGGTAAAGACATCTTCAACTGAATATCGAGAGCTTCCACCAAAGAAGACCAGAATACAGATGTGAACCTCGAATCTCTATCTGATATTATCTTTGATGGCAGACCGTGAAATCTACATACTTCTATCAGGAAGATCTTGACCAGATCTGTGGCTTTTATCTTGCCATCTTTCAGTGGTATGAAGTGTGTCATCTTTGTGAATTTGTTAACGATAACCCAGAGCGATTAACAACCATCAGATACTGGTAGATCGGTGATGCAATACATAGAAGTTGAATCCCATGGATGGTACACTAACTTGAGAGGTTGTAGAAGACTGTAGCGATCGTGACGAGCTGCTTTGTTCTTCTAATATTCAGGGCATGAGTGGACATAGTATTTGATAAATTTCTCCATAACTGGCCAAAAGAAGTTCGTTCGAACCAGCTCAATTATCTTGTCCTGTGCCATATGTCCTGCTACCTTCATATCATGTGCTGCTTCCAGTATTTGTTTTCGTAACTGTAGATTGTCTGGGATCCACAGCCTGCCTTTATAATAAAGAGCTTTATTTTCAAACTAGATGTCAGGGCTTGGACTTCCTTCCATTGCTCAAGCGTACTCTTCCTGCCATGTACCATCGTTATTTGCAACACCAACCACTGCTTCTAATAACCAAGAATTGAACTTGACTACTGGGATTGACCTCAACTTAGCACATTATCTGTTCACCTCGTAGCTTTGCGGCTGTCACATGGACTGTTTCCCGTTAAGATGTCATCAACTAATCGGGCCTTACAATGCGGTGTGTTGATTGATTTTTGTTTTCTTCAATACTACCTCCCCTATTTTTAGGACGGTACTCCGAACGCCTACAAAATGCATCAGGTTTTCCATTTGCACTGCCTGGTCGGTAGAATATCTTGAAATCATAACCAGCTAGTTCCTGCATCCAACGGACTTGCCTTCGATTCAATATATTTATCGTGGTGAAGTACTTGAGATTCTTGTTATCAGTAAATACAGTGATTGGATGGGCTGAACCTTCAAAATAACACCTCTATTCTGTAAAGGCAAATACTATTGCTAGCATCGCCTTATCGTAAATCCCATAGTTAATCTCTGCCTTATCCATCTTGGGAGAGTGGTAGGCAACAGGGTGTAATTGTCCATCAATCACTTGGGAAAGGACAGCACCGATGGCGAAGTCACTCGGGTCAGTCTCAATGACCACAGGATGGTCAGGTTCAATGTGACGAATGATTGTTGCCTCAGTGAAACACTTTTTTAACAAATTGAAAGCCTGTTGACAGCATGGGTTTGCCTTCCAATCCATCCAGTCACCAGTTTGTGTGGTTAGGTCTGTCAATGTTCTGCAGATTTTTGAAAAGTCCTTTATAAAGCGTCGATAGAAATTGGCAAATCCTAAGAATGACTGAACGTCCTTGACTGAGTCTGACATTTTCCATTTCAAGATAGTATCAACCTTGTCCTCTGCCATGCTGACACTTTCTTCCGATATGATATATCCTAGGAATTCAACTTGTTTCTTATGGCATTCGCACATATCTGGTGCTATAGCCAAGTTATTTTCCTGTAATCTACGAAGGACTTCTCTTGTCAATCGTACATGCGCTTCTTCATCTTTGGTATAGATGAGGATATCATCTATATAAACCATAACTCCATGATCGATTAGATCTCTCAGGATATTGTTCATCATATGTTGCAAAGAGGCTGGCACATTTGCCAATCCAAAGGGCATAACCAAATATTCATGGTATCCATATCTCGTACGAAATGCTGTTTTCCATTTGTCACCAAGCTTTATTCGAATGAGATTGTAACCAGCCTTTAGGTCAATCTTCGTAAAAAGCTTTGAGCCAGTAACTCTATCCCTTGGTCTGTTCATAAGTGGCAAAGGATACTGATTCATAATCGTGATGTGGTTGAGTACCATGTAATCCACACACAACCTTAAACCCCTTCCATGATGCATTGGGATGAAGAGCATTGGTGCTCCAGCTGGCAACTTGCTTGAACGAATTGTGCCAGAATCGAGCATTTCTTTTAGATACTCTTTAAGGACCGAAAGTTCTTTTTCAGAAAGAGTATTGATGGGACCCTATGGAGACTACTCTGCATCTTTAAAGTTTATTGCATGGTCAAATAATCGATGTTGCGGTTGATCTTTGGCAGTTCCTCAATTATAAACTGCCTGAAAGTCCCGATACTGCCATGGAATTCGCATAATCCAATCGATCTCCATTTCACATGATGCATTAATATGCATAGACCAAATTACTTCTATCCACTGCGGATCAGTACCAAACCTGAGGATGTTATGGTCATATTCAATCGAGAATGTGCTGACTGCAGCTGTTGTACAATGCTGATAGCAATGCTAAGATGTGAATCGGAGGTTATCACCTTCTTCAGTGATTTCGCTGAGTGCTACATGGTTGACAATCCACAAGTAAGGTAACATGATATCAGTTGCTGATTCCATATGTCGGATTTCAAAGGTGTCTTTGGTATATCAGCTTTCGTATCAAAGAGTAACTGGAATGGTATACTGCCATCCAGCTTCTTCTACAATCTCGCCATTCAATGAAGTTCTTAACTGACATTGATTCTGTTCGAGTAACCAATGGAACACCATTAGTCTCGACCCACTGATTTGACATCATAGGTGTATCACAGCCTCAATCCAGAATGTTACACCTCACAAGCTGTACATCACCAAGGGCCATTGGAGTGGGGTCACCTACGATCACTCGACAATAGCCGCATCGGGATAGTACAAGTGCCAGCCCTGGACATCATTGAAACTACACAGAATATCACTCGCACCCAAAGAAATCAGATGAGCTGTCATGCAGTGAACCACACCACTGATAAGAAACTAGAGGTTGTTATTGGCACAATTCTCTGCCAGCTCATGCCATCGATAGTGCGAAGACAGCTGAGAGGCTATAGATACGTAAGCACCTGTGTTTGCAGCGTAGAAAACAAAGTCTCTATGTCCCTCACGATCGAAAGGATACCATTCGCCTGGAAGCAAAGAGATCGAAAGTATTCGATAGGTCCGGACCACATAAGCCCGAACAACTGATGTCAGTAGGGGTTCTATTCGTCTGAGATACAGATCTGAGTGGAAAGAAGCGGAAGGTCCGAAAGAGCGTTGAAGGACAGGAAGAGCATTGGAGCGAAGGGAAGGTTAGATAGAGGAGCTCATGAGAAAAGCGTAGATAGAAGTAATTGTTACAGCGAGAGGATAGAGGTATAAAGACCTCTTGAATCTTCGATGGTAGAAGGGCAAGCTTCTTGACGAGGAGAACAAGCCTTAACAATATACCCATTGGAAAGCCAAACGTCTTTGCCTTGAATCTTTATCTTTAGTGACTTTCACATCCTGAGCGAATCTTCATAAATTCCATCGCAAGCAAGTCCTGAAAGCATTAAGGATACTGCTTGTTCTGGTAAACCTGGAGTGATGCTCTCGGTGTTACATTATATTGTTAGCAAAGACACAATTCTGTTGAAGGTATCTTTTTACCATCCAAGCGGTCATAGGTTCTTGACGCTTATACGCTTTTATATCCCAGATATTGGCTGCCACATCTGGCAGGGAGAGTGCTGGTATCATGAGCCTGTTTTCGATCTCATTTGCAGTTGGGAAAAGACGTCTCTCCCTAAGGGAAGCTACCACTGTGAAGTAGTTCGAGAGGAGGACTACATCCAGTTAGCTTTAGCTGTCACCATTCATCAATCGAAAACCGAAGCATTATACCGCACACATCTCCGAAAGCAGCAATCTGTCGCATACCTTAAGATAGTCATCTTGCTAGCCCTGATTGAAACCATTGTCCTCCCAGATCTGTGAATGCCCCATTCACCAGGCTACGAACCTTCGTTACAGTTACAGCAGGAAGCTGGTGCTAGGTTCCTTGTTGATTGTGATCTCGATTTAACTCCCTTCTTTGGAACTTGGAGCTTCTATAGCAAGATCTTTCAAGGACAACTTTGGGTCATACTATGAGCAATGACGGACGCTGGGTCTGATACGATGATGGGAGAGGCAGTCACGTTGACACGAAGGGAAAGTGCGTTGGTAGTGGCAGACGATAAGGGGAAAGAAGTAGTTCGTTATGAACCTATTGTGCAAAACGATATTCCTGATTGGGTAGTCTCCTTGATAAACAGCATCGAAGCGGAACTGAACCGAATGGATGCACTGATCACCCAGACTCAAGGAAGCAACATCAAGATTAGAGAAGCATTGCCTGAGTTGGTCAGAGCATACGAAGCCCTAGTCTCTAGGCAAAATGAGATCTATGATGCTGTGGCCTTAGGAGTCGATAACGTACAGTGGGCACAACGGGAACATTACTCAGACATCGTTGCTCAGTCCCAGGTATTCGCGGCCAATGTTAGCGCTGCAATTGCCATTGCAAAAGCTCAGTCTTCCGAAGCATATGAGGAGCTACGCCTGGCTCTTGGGAAGCAAATACAGTCCTTATCAGCAGCATGGACGTCTCTCTCTGGCATATTGGAAAAGGGGGAAAGAGCACAGGGAGGCTCGCTCTCCAAGCACATACACAGTCAGAAGAACTTACCAGTATCAAGTGGAAGGCCAACGAAGAGGACAAGAGGGTCACAGATCTCAAGAAGAAGGCTGACGCTGAGAAGAAGCAAAGAGAGAGTGATATAAGGAAGACTCGAAGGGATATGGGAAAAATGTGTCGGAAATTTACAAGCACCCTTATGAACAAGCTATCGGACGAATCCACCAAGAAATCTATCAAGTCCCTAGCAAGGTCTGTCCTTGGGCATCAAGAAGGAGATATCAAACCCAGTGATGAGGGATTCTGCCTTCGTTACTGTGTAGGTACCAAAGGAGAAGGATATTGGATTAAAGAAGCCATTACTCCGGACCCTGAAGGAGCCCCACCGCCACAAGGAGGTTTTGGTTCGGAATCCGCCCTCTGTGGCTCTGAGGATGAAGAAGGAAGTGGAGATGGTGGTGGTGGTGGAAGCGGAGGAAGTGGTGGGAGTGGAGGCAGAGGAGGTGGCGGAGGTGGAGGAGGAGGGGAGGCAGGAGTGGAGGAAGCAATGCAGGAAGTTTACATCCAAGTCAAATACCCCTACGTCCTTCTGGCAGCACACACTATAGTACGCCACCTCCCAACCCTCGCCTACCAGCCAGATCCTCCAAGAAAGGCAAAATGAAAAGGCCTCCAGTCTTCAAAGGGGAAAAGAAGGATTCCAAGGAAATCTATCGAAGATGGATTCGATCAGTGGAACGTTATCTTCAATACTTCCGCGACGAATTCCACGATGATATTGACAAGATCATATGGGTTGGAGGCCTATTGGAAGACAAGGCTCTAGCCTTGTATGATAACCACGAAGAGGAGATGAAGAAGTTCTTCCCGGTTGCTAACTGGAAGTCTTTCACCAGTAGGATGTAGGAGAGATTCGTCGATAAGCAGGGGGAAGAGAAGTCCCTGTGAAAGATGAATGATCTGAAGTATACTGGAGATATTGAGGACTACCTAACAAAGATGAAAACCCTCAACTTTCGAGTATGTCTCAGTGCAACGTCTTACATCCATTCCCTTGTGCAAGTAATGAACGAGGAAATACTGGATCGAATGTCGACTGCAGAGGTACCACCCAAAGATGACACAGCCTTCATCGAATTAATGAGGCGAGTGGGTGTATCATACGACGATTGGTTGGCAGAGAAGAATAGGCCTCATCAAAATCATGACAACTCCCAAGGGAAGAAGGGAAATAAACAAAAGAGAGATGAGCACCAGGGGCAAGATGAGAACCAAGAAAAGAAGCCAGAGAAGGACAAAGGTTCTGACCCCAAGAAACCTCGAACAGAGAAGAAAGGACCGAAGCCTATTCACTCTGATAAGGCCGAAGCCTTTAAGGGTATTCCTGAAAGTTTGCTAGAAGCAAGAGCTGAACACAATGAATGCAAGCGTTGTAGATCCTCTGAACATGACCGATGGTTCTTCTGCAAGAATCCCATCAAGGCTTCGTTTAGCAAAAAGAACAATAAGACCAAGGATAAAGAGGAAGCCCCGAAGTAGGAGACTACAGCCTCAAGTTCGAAGGTCAGACGAAGGAGCTTGGCTGACAGGATCACAGCATCTGCCACTCACGTACCTTCGAGGAGGTTGTATGAGGTAGACTCTGATGGTATGGAAATTGACGATTGAGAGACGCTGGTTTTCTTATAACTTTTCTTAGGTTTAGGATTGCGATCTTTCCTTTCAGGTACAGACACCCACAAAAAACTGTTATATCTTGAGTTTAGTTTTAATGAGAAATGGTTTCTATCTTTATAGAAAGGGTGCCTGAGGATGAGTTCAATACTCGAAATATGCTGGTCATATAGTACCCAAAGTGCAAACATATGACTACCACATTATCGGAACAATCATAAACACCTTTACGCGTATAACTATCACTAGAACCACAACCCGCTGCGGCTGGAACTGTGTCGAAAGGCAGTTCTTTATGGTTTCTATACGAAGAGACAGAAAGCGCAAGGCCTCGGCTAAAGCACCTCAACCTCAACTCAAGAAAGCGAAGCAGTTACCTCCAGAATCAAAGGCTGGTTCAAGACCCACAGTACGCATGTTTGCATCATTCAAGGACAAAAAGAACGTCCTTGTTAGGGTCCTTTTGGATACAGGGTGTGATAAACCTATGATGTCAAAGCAGTGGGCCGAAACTAATGGTGTTCCATTGGTTACTCGAACAGAACCCAAGTCAGTTGAGAACTTCAATGGCGACATTGTAGAAGTAGCTGGATGGCACTACACCTTTCCAGTTACTCTTCAGTACGAAAACCAGTACACCAAAGAAACCTTCGAAATCGGACATATGGAATCAGCAACTGACATCATGTTACCTTACTGGTAGATTGTCAAGCATGGAGCACTCAGAAGAATCACTGAAGAAGGTGATAAGCTCCAATTCACATCGAAGCATTGCCATCAGCACTGTTCCAAGGCAGCAGTCAACTCCTTCTCGATTGAAAATGACGATAGCATTCTCAAGTTTGGTACTGTTCCACGATGGATCGGAGTAATTGGGTCTATGCCTATCAGTTCAGCAGGTGAAATGTAGATCGATTGGGTCGAACTAATTCCATGCCAGTATCGAGACTTTCAGTCAGTTTATAATGGGGAAACTGCGAACGCTCTACCGCCACATCGATCATTGAACCATGCAATAGACTTAAAACAAGTGGAGCATCATCCATGGGGTTCCATCTATGCTCTTTCTGAAATGGAACTTTCGGTCCTTAAGGAATATCCAAAAGAAATACTAGATTCTGGCTAGATTCATCAAAGGAAGTCGCTAGCTGGAACACCAATACTCTTCGTCCCAAAGCCTCATTGAAGGGGTTTAAGGTTGTGTGTGGATTACAGAGGACGCAACCGCGTTACGATTATTAATCGGTATCCTTTACCACTTGTGAACGAACTTAGAGACAGAGTTAATGGCTTGAAGCTTTTTATGAAGATCGACCTGAAGGCTGGTTACAATGTCATTCGAATAAAACCTGGTGACAATGGAAAACAGCATTTCGCACGAAATATGGACACTATGAATATTTGGTTATGCCCTTTGGATTGGCAAATACCACAGCCTCATTCCAAAATATGATGAACGAGATTCTGAGAGATCTAATCGATCATGCAGTTGTGGTTTATATAGATGATATTCTCATCTATACCAAAGACAAAGAAGAGCATGTACGATTGACAAGAGAAGTCCTTCGTAGATTACAAGAAAACTACTTGGCAATAGCACCAGATAAGTGCGAATGGCATCAGAAACAAGTTGAATTCCTTGGTTATATCATATGAGGAGAAGGTGTCAGCATGGCAGAAGACAAGGTTGATACTATCCTGAAATGGGAAATGCCAGACTCAGTCAAGGACGTTCAGTCATTCTTAGGATTTGCCAACTTCTATCGATGCTTCATAAAGGACATTTCGAGAATCTGCAGGCCATTAACAGACCTAACCAAACCAACTGGAGAACGGTTTGATTGGAAGGCAAACCCACACTGTCAAGAGTCTTTCGATTTGTTAAAGAAGTATTTCACTGAGGTACCAATCCTTCGCCACTTTGAATCTGAACACCCTGTGGTTATTGAGACTGACACTAGCGACTTCGCCATTGGCACTGTCCTTTCCCAAGTGATTGATGGACAATTACACCCTGTTGCCTACCACTCTCGAAAGATGGATAAGGCAGAGATTAACTATGAGATCCACGATAAGGAGATGCTAGCAATAGTATCTGCCTTTAAAGAATGGAGACGTTATCCCAAAGGTGCAGCCCATCAAATCAGTGTGTTTACCGATCACAAGAATCTTGAGTACTTCACCACTACTAAGATACTGAATCGGAGGCAAGCCCACTGGGCACAGGAACTAGCTGGTTATGATTTTAAGAAATTCTACCGACCAGGCAGTGCAAATGGGAAACATGATGCATTATCTATGCGTTCACAGTACCGCCCTAAAAAAGGGGGAGGTAGTATCGAAGAACATGAAAATCAACCAATACACCGCATTTTAAGATCTGATCAGTTGGTAACATCTGAAGGGGAAACAGTGCAGGTGACAGCAGCGAAGCTACGTGGTAAACAGATTATGATTTCTTCTGCTAAGTTGAGGTCAATCCCAGTAGTCAAGTTCAATTCTTGGTTATTAGAGGCAGTGGTAGGCGCTGCAATTAACGACGCTGCATGGCAGGAAGAGTACGATCTAGCAATGGAAGGAAGCCCAAGCCCTGACATCTATGTTGAGAACGAAGCCCTCCATTATAAAGGCAGGCTGTGGATTCCTGACGACCTACAGTTATGAAAGCAAATACTCGAAGCAGAGTATGATTCAAAGGTAGCAGAACATATGGGACAGGACAAGACAATTGAGCTGGTTCGAATGAACTTCTTTTGGCCAGAAATGGAGAAATTCATCGAAGACTATGTCCACTCATGCCCTGAATGTCACAAAAACAAGGCAGCTTGTCACGCTCGCTATGGACATCTACAACCTCTCGAATTAGCATACCCTCCATCGGATTCAATCTCTATGGATTTCATCACCGATGTACCTGTATCTAATGGTTGTTCATCGGTCTGGGTTATCGTTGACAGGTTCACAAAGATGGCTCACTTCATACCACTGAAGGATGGTGAAAAGAAAGCCACAGAGCTGGTGAAAATCTTCCTGAAAGAAGTAATGAAATTCCATGGTCTGCCATCGACCATTATATCAGACAGAGATTCCAGATTTACATCAGCATTCTGGTCCTGATTGGTTGAAGCTCTCGATATTCAGTTAAAGATGTCTTCGCCATTTCATCCACAAACTGATGGTCAAACGCAAAGAGTAAACCAGACTCTAGAATGCTATCTAAGGAACAACTGCAACTACGAACAGGACAACTGGATCGAGATCTTGACAATGGCACAGTATGCCTACAACATCTCACTCACCACCGCGACTGACATGTCACCATTCCTTTCGAACTATGGGTTCGATCTTCGAACGAATTGGCCCATTGAAGCAGAAGCAAAGAATCCGGCATCAAGGAACTATGTTCATTGGATGTCAAGTGTGCATGACCTGTGTCGAAAAGGTTTAGAAAAAGCACAAGAGACAATGGGAAGGTACCATAATAAGTGTACAAAGGAACCTCTGAAGCATTCGGTTGGTGATCTAGTAATGCTAAATGGAAAGAACCTTAAGACCAGACGCCCATCTACAAAGCTCGATGCGAAGCTACATGGTCCTTTCAAGGTCCTAAAGGTACTTTCATCCACCGCATTAAAACTCGAATTGTCTAAGCGTTGGCAGATCCATAATGCTTTCCATGTCTCTCTCATTGAACCATATCGAACAGCCACTGTTCCAATCGGACTTGTACCAGAACTCGCGACCAGCGACGCAAACGAATTGGGTTATGATGTACAGGGCTATGAATACGAAACAGGCTATGAGGTTGAAGAGATCATGGGCAGCCAGTATAGCAAGGAATGAAAGAAGGTGCTATACCTGTTCAAGTGGAAAGGGTACACAGAGGAAGCAGATTGGACTGAGGAACCTTATGAGAACTTTGATGACAAGGGGTTGTTGAAGGATTATCATAAGCGGAATCCCCAGGCAGCTAAGGACAAGAGGTTGCACTAGTACCTTTTCCCCACAAAGGGTTTTTAATGGCTAGCAAGACACCTAGGAAAGGGAATTGGTTTTTGGGTACAAGGGGTCATATTTTTACCAAGGAGGAAAGGAGGAACTTTGGGTTTTGGACACAAGAGGTCATTTTTACCAAAGGCAACGAAGAGAAGATAAGTAAGATCATTCATAGACAAACTCTGTAAGGGGGGGGTAGTGTTACACCTCACAAGCTGTACATCACCAAGGGCCATCGGAGTGGGGTCTTCTACGATCACTCGACAATAGCCGCATCGGGATTGTACAAGCGCCATCCCTGGATATCATCGAAACTACACAGAATATCACTCGCACCCAACGAAATTAGATGAGCTGTCATGCGGTCAACCACACCACTGATAAGAAACTAGAGGTGGTTATTGGAACAATGCTCTGCCAGCTCATGCCATCGATATTGCGAAGACAGCTGAGAGGCTATGGATACGTAAGTACCTGTTTTTGCAGCGCAGCAAACGAAGTCTCTATGTCCCTCACGATCGAAAGGATACCATTCACCTGGAAACAAAGAGATCGAAAGGATTCGATAGGTTCGGACCACATAAGTCGCATGGAATGATATCAGTCGGGGTTCTATTCGTCTGAGATAGAGATCTGAGCTGAAAGATGCGGAAGGTCCGAAAGAGCGTTGAAGGACAGGAAGAGCATTGGAGCAAAGGGAAGGTTAGGTAGAGGAGCTCATGAGAAAAGCGTAGATAGAAGTAATTGTTAGAGCGAGAGGATAGAGGTATAAAGACCTCTAGAATCTTTGAGGGTAGAAGGGCAAGCTTCTTGACGAGGAGAACAAGCCTTAACAATATACACATTGGAAAGCCAAACATCTTTGCCTTGAATCTTTATCTTTAGTGACTTTCATATCCTGAGCGAATCTTCATAACTTCCATCGCAAGCAAGTCCTGAAAGCAGTAAGGATACTACTTGTTCTTGTAATCCTGGAGTGACGCTCCTGGTGTTACACAGAAGGACTCTCACTAGGACATTCTTCTTGTCCTTGAATGATACAAACATGCATACTGTGGGTGTTGAACCAGTCTTTGGTTCTGGGGGTAACTGCTTTGCCTTCTTGAGTTGGGGTTGAGGTGCTTCAGCCGAGGCCTTACGTTTTCTGTCTTTTCGTATAGACACCATGATGAACTGCCTTTGTACACAGTTCCAGCCGCAACAGATTGTGGTTCTAATGGTAATTGTATGGGTAGAGGTGTTTTATGATTGTTTCTATATGGGGTAGTCATATGTTTGCACTTGGATACTAGATTCGGGAACAGACACCCCCGGCACTGATTGTGTTAACATATTCGGCATTGCATCACGCACTGACAGAGTGGCAAAGAAATAGAAGTTAACCTCCAGCAAAGGTTGCAATCAATGACCTCAAACTTGAAATCTGGCGCAACAGGCCGGAGTGGGAGTACTACTTCAATCGAGATAATGACGGCAGTAAGTATGGCCTTCACAATGAATGAAATTGATCTAACATTTATTTTGCAGAGATTTACACTAATCTTTTGAATATTTGGAATGATCTCCCATCTCCATTGAGACAGAAGGTAATCAAGTCCATCAGGGCAGCTCTCAACAACCTCATTCTACATAAGAATGGAGCCAATAACATGCCACCGGTTACCAAGCCTCATCGAGTGGTACTAAACAAGGCTGGGATGGAAGCCTTGATGATGGAGCCGGACATTGAGACTCCGGAAATTTCTGCGATTTGCATCCCCACTGCTAAAGATTTATCTTTTGATGCTGAGGATGGGATTGATGATGGCAACCATCACAGTGACAACAAGCATGATGACATTCACAGTGCCAGGAGTCGTGCTCAGCGATATCGTAGTCCGCAGCTAGATGATGATAATGTCGTGAATCAGGAGGATGAGGATGAGGATGAAGATGAGGATAAGGATAAGAATGAGGACGAGTAAAAGGGCATAGAGTCGGAGTCGGTGGATGACTGCGAAGGAGAGAGTTGTTTAGAGGTTGTGCTTCAATCTGGCTGCGACATGCAGCATGGTGCTTGGAACGAGCAGAGAAGATGTGTTTCAGGCTGGCTGCGACGTGTCGTGTATATATTAGAGCTTAATATCAAACATCGTTAACAGTAACGTTACTGCACTGTATCCGTTGCCCGAGATGTGAATGCACTTTAGGGCATCGTATAAATATCGCATGCAGTGAACATTATGTTATGTTACGGTGTACATTGCACTCATGCGTTACATGAGTAGTGTTGTGCATCAAAAGGTGAGCACACTGCATAGCTGTGACAGTAAGATATGTGCACTGTATAGCTGTGACAGTAAGAAATGCTGAGTCAGGAGGTGCAAGCGCAACGCCACGGATTGTGTATATGTACGTGCAGTGTGACAATACAACAAGGCTCAAAAGGTTTCGTCTGATACGTCTGATGCGTACTAAACGTTCCGGCGTCCGGAGCGCGACATGGTTTTATTCCTGATGCAAAGCTAAACATATATATGAGGAGAGTTCGGCATCTGATAAATAGTAATAACAGAGAGATAGAATGTGGCACTCAGCTGAAGAAAGGCATAAACATCACCAGGCATCGTACATATACCTACAGAGTAACTGGAACCAGTATGAATAGTGTAACACACGTGTTGTTCTGATGGTACGTAAACGTCACCACATTCCTCATGAAAGCAAAGGAAGCACGACGCTGGGGCGGTGAACATGGTAGATGAGTATCCACGGGCTAATATACAACCCGACGCGTTGCGAGAATAAAAGACTTAGTATAACAGCCGCCGCAGGGTGGATATACAATGGGACCTGTCGCCTGGACGACAGATAGTGTGCAATTCTCGGTCATAGGGTATGACGTTCCATCAGAGCAATCAGAGCCGTCAGGAACACCTGGGTGTACCTGACGGGAACTAGAGTTGTTGCTGAAGCCTTTTGTCAGTTCAGAAAGGGGTCAGGACCGAAATCACTTGTGCAGCACATTGCTGCAGCAATGTTTCCGAACATTGTGTACGTTGTACACAGTTTAGAGCAATACAAGCGCAGGAACAAGTAGTCACACGGACTGACCTCCAATTCACATTACCAGCACAACAGTATGACAATGGCTAGCAACAGGTACCGACTGATATTTGGAGTGGGCCAGTTGGTACCAGCGTCAACTGGGGTCAGCAAATTCAAGCAGCCCTCAAAGCCCTTACCAGGATGGGTGAAGAAACTACAAGAACTGTACAAGTACTCGAAGCAGCAGTATTTAGCCTTGAATGAGCACTCTGAAACTGACGAAGACACCGAGAATATCCATACAGTGTAAGAATAGGTCAACCGTCTGGATCAAGAAAAGCAACGCCTGATGGAAGCATGCAACAGCGAGAAGGAAGCGATTGAGGAGTAATTCGAAGGTGTTCGGCTCGACTGTCAACTGTTTAGTCAGCAAGTGGAAACCTACAGGGCCCTGGAACGGCAGGTCCTTGAAGGATACTAACAACAAATACAGATTCTTAAATCTGTATTGAAAGAAATCAGGACAGGCATGAGCAACCTCCAACAACAGAGCAATGTGATTGTTGATGCAGCCACAGAGGAGTTTAAGTTGCTATGCAGACAGATAGAGTGGTGCAAGCAACATATCAACTGAATGCTCACAATGTTGGCAGCCTGAACAGTCACGATTAAAATGCAACAGGATAAGATTTCCAGGTTGGACTAAGTGGTGGCCAAGGAGGTACCATCTGGGAACGATATTCTTAAGCTCAAAGGACAATTCAAGACCCTCAAAAAGTAGCATATGGGACTAACTTCGACTTATGAGAAAGCCAAGGTCTCAGGTTCTATACCTATACACCCGGATCGGAGAGCCAACATTCAACAATGGCAACACCAAACAGCAGAGTGAAATAGAAGTAATTGGTCAATATCAGATTCAAACGTAGCTGCATTGGTTACTGGTTTGAGGGGAGGATCCGGAATGGATATTGGTATAGGATAAGATCTTCATGATGTAGCAGGGCCTAGGGGTGTGCCTTCACCAGGAGATGACAGGAGAACGGCACCACTTCCACCATCAGCGGGAGGACTCAAAGATGATCCACCTCCACCCGTTTTATCTGACCACTCCAGGCAGGGGTCTCGGCGAGGACATCGCGATACAACACAGTTACTGGAGAGAAAGAAAGACTTGAGACTTAAGCTTACAGACACAGTACAATTCAGGGGAAAGGCTTTGGAAGATTTTAATATTTGGTGGATGAGCATGGAAGCGTTTATCACAAATCAACTGCACTTGTTTACCGTTCCTGGACTTACGATTCCGTATGGATGAAGACGAATGGAACACCACGCTTTGGCTTGGGATATGCAGTGGGAGCTAGAAGCGTCTTAAGGAAAACACTTGTGGAGTTGGTGTGCATATCGAGCGGCTACCAATGCCAGATTTGTTAA
The DNA here is from genome assembly GCA_014904905.1 of Wilcoxina mikolae CBS 423.85. NCBI lineage: Eukaryota > Fungi > Ascomycota > Pezizomycetes > Pezizales > Pyronemataceae > Wilcoxina > Wilcoxina mikolae. The sequence continues at coordinate 75,433 of MU122152.1, read as the reverse complement.
CAAAAATCAGCTAGAAACTGCGTACAATGCAATTACAGAACATAAGTACACAAGAAATGTCCTACATATGTTGAAAGAGTTCGACACCCTAAATGCTAAGGCGTTACTTTCCGAGGTGCATATCGGACAATGCTGATAAGCAGGTTGCCTCCACAAGTTTTCAAACAACTTAGTACTATCAATCCAGCAGACAAGACTGATGACAAGATTAGAGGGATCATAGCCTGAGTCAATGTCAAAAAGAATGTGGAAATGTGACAAGTTACAGAAAACAATTTCGAGATCGTCAGCAAGTTTCGGAAGAATAATAGCCATACTATATCACGCAGCGTTTCGAGTCAAGGCAAGATCCAGAAGCCCAAAGGTCTAGGTGCCGGTTTCAAACAACAACAACAGTGGTTCACTCGTCAGGGCAATCAAAAACGATCCAACAACAATTGGTTGTCCAAACCTAACCCATTCCTTATTAAAGACGGCAGATCATTTGCTCAACTTACCAAAGGAATTAACAAGGGAGAACTGGTACAAATAAGAGCAGCAAAAGAATACCAATGCTGCATATGACCTGCCGACAGAAAGGGGAACCACATCACCATGTCATGCATTCGGGACATTAAAGTATCCAAGGGAACGGCCGATTTCTGATACATGAACGGAAACCAGTAAATGAAGGTCAGGGAATATGACCAGGAGGAAGAAATAAATAATTTTGTTGTACAGGACGAACAACTGCAGGAGGAACACGACGAGGGAATGGATACTTCGCACGGAGAATTACCATCCGATTCAGAATCTGTCAAGAGCGAAGGAAATAAGGTTATGGCAGAATATTGGTGGGAGTAAGAGGAAAGCTCAGATTAACGGTAAGAACCGGGAAGGAGCGAAGGATTCAGAGATTCGGTGGGAGAAAGCCGTTATTATGCTTATGATCGGGTTGGTACCTTGAGGATTGTAATATGGATGAAACTGCTGGTAGTATTACCATGACACCAATACCCCAAGAAAGAACTTACAATGATACCATACGATACCAACTGACACAGCAGAATCAATTTGTTCGATTTTGCAGGACTACCCTGCCACCTCTATGTACAAGAACCTCTTAACGCATTCACAAGCATCGACACCATACTCAAAGAACCAGAAGAACCCCTCACAGCTTTGTTCTGGGACCAACCCAATTTGCCATAACCTTGAAACCTATACTGAACAGAGGCAGCTGCTCACGGCGGAGGCCTAGCAATTGATGATCCAGTATTAGGAGATTCCTGGAATAAATATAAGGGTATGCTAGTTGGTTATGAAGAGTGGTATATTTGCTATTGCCAACACAGCTGTGGAGGTACACATACTACTATCGGATGACTATTACATGTCTTACATACAATCCATGAAGTCGAAGAGCACTATCGAGAAGAAGAACCTAGAACTGGAAAAGAAGAAGTACTCTTTGGCGAACTTTTAAATGAAGAACCCAATTACGAGTAGTAGAACATCAAAACCAGCAATGATCCATTGCGGCAGAGCCATTGTCGTAAGGATGGCTACCAAACGAAAGCACACCCCCTCAGAAGAAGAGCCCTCTACAAAAAGGAACAATACCTGCGATGATTTTGTTTACTATGAAGACACTAAACTGAACAAAGTATCCAAATCGAGGATCAGCGACTGACCTGTGTACCGGTTCTTTGTGGACTGCAAGGACAGCACCGGAAGGTTAATGCAGTTTCCAGCCCGAACCATGCTGGATTTGGGATTCATATCTTTCGCCATCTCACCTCAGTGTGCTAAGGTGTTTAAGGTACTGGTAGTGAGGAGGAAGAATGTTATCAAAGCCAATGATTTCAGTGGTAAGTCAGAAACACTTTCCAATGTATATACTATACCTCATGGTTTGGCTTTGGTAGCTATCGTACACTCGAAACTTTCGAAGTGGTACTGATGTCCATTGACTACGACATTCCAATACCTGCTTGGTATCTGAAACAATACAAGGTAGAGGGCACTATCTACGGATGTTTACATTTTACGGAATGTGAACAGAAATATTACAATCACAGATATCTCCACACCGAGTAGAACATTACATACGATGATCAAGTCACCACTGGTAGCGACATCAGCAATATCGATGTCTAATGCTTCGCAGCAACAATTGTTTTGGCAAAAACACTTCCTGCTCAATACCATAAATGGATGTTGTTATTCGACCCTCACAAAGCGGTGAAGTTACCCCCTCATATCCCACATGATAACAAAATCAATCAAAAAGTACCCAACAATCAGATGATGGTGGAACCTATATATCAACTTTCCTGAGAAAAAGAACGGTTGCTCAAGGAATATATTGACAAAATGAAAAGAGAATGAAAAACACAACCGTCCAGTAGACAGGCCAGAAATTCTATCCTGTTTGTACCAAAACCAAATGGATGAGACCTGCATCTTTGCGTAAATTATCGAAGACTCAATGATCTGACAATCAATAACAAGATGGCTGTACCTATAATGGATGAATTACAAATCCGAATGAAGGGAGCAGTCTGGGAGACAAAGTTGGATATGAAGTCGAGGTGTCAGTTGATTGGGATGGCCAAGGGTCATGAATGGAAGATAGCCTTTAGGACCACATTTGGATCGTAAAAGTACATGGTCATGCCGTTCGGACTCACCAACGCACCTGCTACTTTGGAATATTGGATGAACAGTATCCTTCAGCTATTCACAGGATCACAAAATGACATTATGGTTTGCTACATCGATGACGTCCTTATCGCCACAAAGAAATTCCGCGAAGAATACCATGCCTATGTAGAAAAGATACTTCAAATACTAGAAGACAATAGCCTAGTGATGGAAATTGACAAATGCGAGATCGATAAACAGGAAGTCCAATTTGTCGGTTTTCTCGTTAGTGGCGATGAACTCAAAATGGCACCAAGTCAAAGCGAAGCCATTACCAGGTTGCCAATACCAAAAAACCAAAAAGAAGTACAAGTCTTTATGAATTTGTGGAATTTTTATCAACGATTCATCAAGGGATTCACTGGTATTGTCACACCAATTACAGACACTCTCAAAGGTGACAGAGTAAATTTCAAGTTGAGTGACTCAGCCAAAGCAGCATACTAAACAATTTGTATACTGTTCATGGAAGAAAACACCTCAATACCGTGACATTATGAAGACGACAGACCTGCAATGGTTGAAACTGATGCATCAGGCTTTGCAATGGGAGCGGTATTATTACAAAAGTCTGATGACAGAAAAATAGATCGAGTCGTATTCATATCACAGAAGTTTTCATCCGCCGAGCTTAACTACCAAATATATGACAAAAAAATGCTTGCCATCCTATATAGATTCAAAACATGGACATGTTACCTCCAAGGAGCAATATATACAACAATAGTTTTTTCCGATCACATGAACCTTCAATACTTCAAAGAAACACAACAGCTCAATCGAAGACAGGTATGATGGGCAGAAATATTGCAACAATATAACTTTAAAATTGTCTGTAGGAAAGGAACAGCTAACGGAAAAGCCAATACGTTATCACAGTACTCGTAGTTCACCCTAAATGGGGGGGATACAACCTTGGTAACCCTGTTGGGACCAGCATATTGGTTAGAGGTTGGAGCAATTGATATGGATGACGAGGACTGCAAGGAAATGTTCTTGGCAGGATTTCTGGTAAATCAGTTGATCGGATCAGGAAAGAAAAGGTTTCAGAAGGGGATCAGTCAGGAAGAGAAGTATCGGAAGATACTACGGAAGGTTCAAGATAAGGAGCAAAATGTTGACGAAAGATTTGTTATACATGAAGTCAGAATGTTGTGTTGCAAAGGAATGTCATATGTGTGTGAGGGATTTCAGAAAGAGGTCTTACACCGGGAACACGACTTACGTATCGTCGGACATTTTGGTCGCAAACACACATTGGAACTTATCTTGAGGATCATTTAGTAGCCCAAGCTCGAGGACAACAAACAGGAATACTGCAACAAGTACGACCCTTGCCAATGAACCAAAGCACCACAACATACTGAGCATGGGCTATTATATGTCCTCAAACTACTGTAAAGCCATACGTCCGTATTCGACATCATATAAGAGTATTAGGATAGATACGATTGCAAACAAGGATTCGAAAATGAGGTAGATTCAATAGGTAAGATAGGTAAGGTTATCGATGGCGTGCAAGAGCACTCGCACGAGCTGTCTATATACTGGACTGAGGGATGGTTACCCTGCCATAGGGTTGCGGCCATTACATCATCCCCCTCTTTATCTGCAGACCTCCTGGGCTGCATACCCGTACATGAAGAGAAGAAGAAACAAATCCACTCTCCTACGTCCTAGTACGCCCTCGTAAATCCGGCAACCGATCGGTGCCATCACAGCGGCCTCATGGCGGATCCGGTGCACAGGGAAATCCACCTCCAGTGGTAGGTGGTAAAACCCGTACCGACGCTATTTGTACCGGGCCGAGATTGAATAAGAAGAGAAGAGGAGAAATCAAGAAGAAGGAAATGACCAAATGACCCCTGTAACCTCCAGATCTCCATATCTCCAAGTCCAAGGCCTCGGCATACCGTAGCTGTTGTAGTGCAGGGTCGGTGGTACTCGTATCGGTAAACATTATTGGCTCTCGTCATCAATTGGATGTGGTTCGTCGATTATCTAACTCGTGAACATCCAAGAGAAGATTAACTTACAATATCAATCAAGTGCGCTTCAGAGCTTCCGCTCAGCGCGTAGGAAGGTGATCGTCAAGTGCGCTTTGTATTCTGATTCAGGTGCACGTCGATAAGGTACATACGCTTCCGTGCAAACGATGATCAGTAACTCGATTGAGTCTCGCGGAGGGGCAATCGTGATTGTAGTTGCGATCAGGTATCGATCGATATGTTCGTGAACGATGTGTGACGAATCCGGCTTCTTTGCTCATCCATCTTGTAGAATCGCACAATGGAATATCGGCTTTGATTCTGCCCATCGGTAGTCTTTCTCCTTTCTCTTGCAGTCATCATCTCGCTAACATCGAGGCTTAAGGTTGCGATGAATGCTGGTTCGTCCCGGACGCCAGGCGACCTTTGCAGCTTGGGCATCATGCGCTGCCACCACCGCCGGTGGTCTTTTCACCGGAGTTGTTTCGGCGGACAAGTAGACGTCCATCCCGCTGGATAAGATGAAGCAGAGGTCTACCCTGCCTAGGAATGCAACCACGTAGACGTCCATCCCGCTGGATAAGACGAAGGAGATGTCCATTCCGCTTAGGAATACAACCAAGTAGACGTCCATCCCGCTGAATAAGACGACTCCATCGATTCGTAGAATTTCTCGATGGTAGATCGCGAGTAGTAACGTATCAAAAAGGGGTAATTCACGAAATCCCGTGAGTGAAAGGTATCCAAATACTAAAGATTGATAACAGTGTAAAGCCGTATGTCCGTGTCCGGCCTCATATAAGAGTATTTGGGTAGATACGGTTGCAAACGAGGATTCAAGAATGTGGTAGATTCAATAGGTAAGATAGGTAAGATTATCGATGGCGTGCAAGAGCACTTACACGAGCTGACTATATACTGGGTGAATGGACGGTTACCCTGCCATAGGCCGGCCGCCATTACAACTACCGTACTCACCACTGACATATATATCAATTGATTTCATTACCGACTTACCAGAGTTAAGAAGTAACAATAACATTATGGTAGTAGTTGATTGGTTCACGAAGATGGCATCCTTCATTCCTACGAATAAGTGAGAATCGTCAACATTCGCAAGACTGTTCCTCAATAACGCTTGGAACTACCTCAGTAGGCGTGTAGATATAGTATCGGACCACAATGCAGTCTGCACGTGCCATTTCCTCACCAACTATTCTCAATACCTCTGAATCAACTGATTAATGTCAACTGCGTTTCACCCACAAACTGACAGACAAACCAACCATATTAATAAGACCATCAAACACTTCTTATTCATGTACTGCAACTTCGAGCAGTCGAACTGGAGCGAGATGTTACCTATGGCTGAGTATTCTTACAATTCGAAATATACATCTACGAAAATTATGCCCTTCTATACCAAATATGGTTATGACACACGTACAGATTGGACTAACAGAGGTTCAATTTAGCAGCCTAGATTCTGAACTGTACGCACATTACATCGTCAAGGAATATCAACTGTTAGAAGGTGAACTTGAGGTTTCCAAGGACAGGATGGCAACATACAACGATCGGAAGCGACGCCCTCCACCTCAGTACAAAGTCGGAAATCTAGTCATGCTTGATGGGCATAATCTACAAACCAAGCGACGATACCAAAAGCTCAACAACATGATGTACGGACTGTTCAAGATACTTCCGGTCAGAGGAAACAAGAGATGGTATCGGCTCGAACTCCCAGTGATATGGAAGATTCATCCAGCATTTCACGTGACTTTATTAGAACTGTATCAAGGTGACGCCTCAGAGAGAGAGGTACAGTCAATAGAAGCCGATGATGGTAGTTGGATATCCAAGTCAATTTTGTCTAGTGGACCTACAGATGGCAATCACCGAAAACACCACTTCCTAGTCAAATGGATAGGGTACTCGCACGACAAAAATACTTGGGAATTCTGGGAACATCTGAACGAAATTGGACCCGTTGTCATCGCCGAGTATTACACCAAAAATCCAACGATGGAAAAAGATAAACCATGTAAGATTATGACCACACCAAAGGCATAAAAGAGTCGGAACTTATGTATCTCTTTGGTTAAACTCATACTGCCCTGAGTTAGGCGGAGGTCATTATTATGTTGAGAGAATTGTTATTTCTTTTATTTTATACCCACAAGTTATGATAATGATACACAAAGACACACTGCCTGAGTAGTATCTACTGTTTGTACACTTCTTATGATGGAGATTCTGTTGAGGCCACCTGAGCTAGAGGGGGAGATACTGTTAGAGGTTTTCCCTTAGCAGGTGTATGAGGTACGGAGGATGTCTATGATTAGCTGTAGTTGGCGGCCGCATAAGATTAGCTGATGTTACACCTGCGGTATCCCATCTTCTGAGTAACAAACGTCTTTTGACGACTATGCTTATAAAATATCGAACCCTGACAAAGCGGACTGATCAACTCACATGTGGGCAGTACACCTGCTCGATCGAACAGCAATAGTCACGACACTTAGCTTGCGAAATCATCATTCTGAACATGTAGGGCGGCATGCTACTATTCGCCTACATCTCCAATAGTTAGGATCTTACGCATGTTCCAAATGCAGGATGATGCCATTGTGGGGACTCTCGGGTCAGCTGTGCATGATTCTTTCGATCAGAAAAACTCTACCTTGTCAAGCAATATGGTGCAGCCGGCTAGAACAGGGTATGCCTTTACACTCTACAGCAGACACATGTCATAGTTCAAGAAGCGAGACTTTACCATGGGGATAACTATTCAGGCTAGGGACTCCATAGGTTAACTACGCCCAGGTAGTTAAATCTACCTGTTGAGAACTTGTGTAGGGGTCGACTTCGGCTGTGCGGCAGATGGCAGGTAGTTTGATTTCTACATATGTGTAGACTCGTAGTGGGAGATAAGTAAGACGTGAATGGAGGTGCGATACGTGGCATAGCAGTGACTGGTCACTGACGAATGTCTATGAGAGTAAACATATCCATGCAATCTACTTTCTAATTTAACATTGAATCGAGAGATCCAAGAGGAAGTGATGGTTCGATGAATGCGTCAGCTTTTGTTGCCAAAACCTGCTTTCTGGGTACAGCACACAGGCTAGAAGAAAAGCAAATGGGGATAGTTCCTACGTAGCAAAACCTGGCAGCATGAAGATAACCTATAGGGATACCAAGCACTTTAGAAAGTACAGAAAGTCACACAGATATGAAGGGCAACCTACCAAGATTGAGTAACCAGCCTAACAATCGGAAGCTATAGCTATCTTAGTTCAAATACCGAAGTCATAGATAAGTGAGATCGAGAGATTTTGTACTGTCTACAAAAGAACCACCTTGGCATCAGGAAAGTAACAAGGCAAGCTCTAGCAGCAATCCACAGTCAGAACACATCAGCGGAAAAGAACCTAACATATTATTATGTTTCCAAATTCTGAATATTTCTTTATTATTTACTTTCAAGACTTAAACTCTATTGTTCTTTACATAAACACACTTGACGAAGGAGCCATAACCCCTCATGATTATCTGTTGGCGGCAATCTTCATTCACACCTACGACATCAAATACAAATATCGTGACTGCTGTTACACCCGTCATCTTCCCTCCGAATACCACAACCTCTCTATCTCTGAGTATGAGCAGTTATCTGACTATGACGACTCTGAAGAGGATATTGAGGATGTATACAATTTCTAAGGGAGTAGGTAGCCATACTTGTTATCACTAAGTACCCCGTAACAGGTTGCACCTGCCAGATCAAGATGAACCAAAACTGAATGTATTATTTGAGTATGAGGATATTTCCACCAAGTGACGGGCTTGGTGCGCCTTGGAGTTTGAGGTGATGGCATTGGATCTCCTGGAAGAAGGAGACTCTGGGATGAATGTTCCGGAGGTTGTCATCAGTGATCTTCATGAGTCTGGAGGAACTGAAAAGTACACTTTCAGGGTTGCAGAATAGGTTAATGGACACTGCTGCTAGGAAATTGGCAAGAGCTTGTAGTCCATCAAGAGTAACAAAGTGAGATCTAATAACGACCACAAATTCGTACAAGCTGACAGTATGGTAGTCATGCTGAACCGGTACCCTCTTCCTTTGATTTCAGAGATTCTTGACTGCGTCGGAGGCACCAGGTTCTTCACGAAACTCGACCTTTGCAGAGCTTATCACCTTGTTCGCATTATGGAGGACGACGAGTACAACACGGCATTCCGAACATGATACGGTCAGTTTGAGTACAAGGTCATGCCATTCGGTCTGACAAACGCACCGGCTACTTTTCAGGCTCACATCGACGATTGCCTGAGGTCATACATAGACGACTTTGCCGTGTGTTACCTCGATGGTATCCTGATCTACTCCACCGATGAGAAGGAGCATGAAGAGCACGTGTGGAAAGTACTGGCACGACTCCAAGAGTTTGGACTCTATTGAATGCGGAAAAGTGCAAATTTGGAGTTACGGAAGTCAGCTACCTCGGCTTCGTAATCAGCTTCGAAGACATCAGCATGGAGTCGGACTGAATATCTACAATCGAGGATTGCCGGACTCCTAAATCAGTCCATGATGTGCAAGTGCTGCTCGGATTCACGAACTTCTACCAGAGGTTCATCCGAATATATGCCAAGGTGATGGCACCCATATTGAACTTGCGAAAGAAGTCTACAGGAAAGCCTATAGGAAAGCCCAAGTGGGAGTGGTCGAGAGACGCAGAGCTTGCCTTCCGGAAGCTGAAGAAAGCGTTTACTGTGGCACCGATTTTGCAGCACTTGGACCCAGCCAAGCCGATCATCCTCCAGACGGACGTGAGCAGCTTCACGATTGCAGGCATCCTTAACCAGTATGATGGCTTCGGAACCCTTTGGCTAGTCAATTTCTACTTTCAGAAATGCTCTCCGGCTGAACAGAACTAAAATACATACGATCAGGAACTCCTCGCTATCGTCGAGACTTTCAAGCAATGGTGGCACTATCTGGAGGGCACCCATCACAAAGTTCTGGTGTGGTGTGACCACAAGAACCTTGAGTATTTCCAAACGTCCAAAGTGCTCTCACAGCGACAAGCTAAATTGTTGGAAATCCTCTCGGCATACGATTTCGCAATCAAGCAGCTGGAAGGTACGAAAAACCCCACAGGCGGCCCATCATGACGGCCTGATTATGAGATGGGGTACGAGAAGTCTGTCGGATGGCTTTTGGCGACGGTGGCAGTCAAATCCTAACATGACCTCCTACCGGGGATAAAGAAGGCTCAGACTTCTGACCTATTGGTGGTCGACATCTCGGGTAAGCAAGTTGATAACCCAATGGAAACAGCCGAAGCTGAAAACGTGAACCAATGGAGTGTCATCACTGGAGCTCTGACCTACGAGGGCAGGATATATACCCCTGCGGACGATGTTCTCCACGGCCAAGTGATAAGTCTCTTTCATGACAACCCTGAGTTCGGTCACTTTGGAGCTCTTAAAACTGATGAGTTAGTCTCTAGGGAGTTCTATTGGCCTGCAATGGATACACACATAAGGAAGTTCGTCAGCAGCTGCGAAGTATGTCACCGAATCGAGGCCCCACGGCATGCCCACCACGGAGTCAACATGCTACTGCCACCACCGTCACGACCCCGGGAAAGCATCACCATTGACTTCGTCACAGACTTGCCAGAATCGACAGCGTCCGAATATACGGGGATCCTAGTCATTGTCGATCAACTGTCAAAGATGGCCATCTACCTTCACTGCAGAAAGGATATCGACTCGCCAGATCTGGCCAGGATATTCTTCGAGCACGTGATTTGCAAACGCAGCATCCCCGACAACATCATTACGGATCAGGGCACCAAATTCACGAGTCGGTTCTGAGCGAGAGTCTGCAGTCACATGAGTATGAATCACCGACTGTCGACCGCCATTTATCCGGAGATGGACGGCCAGACGGAATGGCAGAACCAGACAATGGAGCAGGACCTCGGGGCTTTGTTCAACTATGCGCAGGATAACTGGGTGGAGGTCTTACCATTGGTGGAATTCGCCTACAACAACGCAGTGCATGCTTTGACAAGGATGACACCCTTTTGGGCCAACTACAATTACCACCCGACAATGCAGTTCAAGGCACCCAAGGACTTAGCCCGCTTGAAGTCGGAAGCCGAAGTAGATACCTTGGCCGCCGGGCTCGAAGAGACACACCGAACCCTGAGAGAAAATCTGTTGGAATCTCAAGCCCACCGGACAAAGTATACCGGCGGCAAGAAGATGATGTTCCAGGTCGGAGATAAGGTCTGGCTTTCGACTCGGAACATCAAGACGGCAATGGCATCAAAGAAGTTAGATTATAACCGCGTGGGACCATACAGGTTGAGTACAGTCATCAACAAGAATGCTTACAGATTAGACTTGCTAATGACGATGTGTATCCACAATGTGTTTCACGTCTCCCTGCTTGATAAGTACTTGCCGCCTGCCATGGGCCAGCTGCTATCAGAACCGCAACCGACGATTGTCAGTGATATGGACGAATGGGAGGTTGATCCGATTCTCGATTCCAAGCGACACTACTGAAGTCTCCACTATCTCGTTCAGTGGGCCGGTTACAACTACCTGAGCACAAGCTGAGAACCGGCAGAGAACCTTGAGAATGCACAAGAACTAGTCGACGAGTTCCATCGGGAGTATCCAACTAAGCCACAGCCACAATCGACAAGGTCGGAGATATCGAGTTCGGGCCTACGGAGAATCAGTATTATGGAGGATCGGGAGGATTTGGGGCAAATGATATGGCTCCTCAGGTTTCCTTCTTCTTCTTCTCTTCTTATGGATTCGGCCTGGTATAAATGGCGTCGGTACGGGTTTTACCACCTACCACTGGAGGTGGATTTCCCCATACACCGAATCCACCGTGATGTCACCGTGATGGCATCGATCGGTCGCAGGACTTATGCAGACGTACGAAGGTGTACACACCTTTTCTTGTCTTTCTTCATGTATATATGAGGCAGCCCAGGGGATCTGCTGATAAAGAGGGGGATGATGTAATGGCAGTATCAGGTGCACTTGGCTCTCAAGCGTACTTGGCTCCAAAGCATACTTGGCCTTCCCAAGTGCACTTGGCTGCCAAGACCGGGTAACCGCCCTTAATATATAATCACCTCGGGAAGTGATTTTGGCACGTGAGCGATTATCGTACCAACATAGCATACAATTGTGATCTATATTACTTATTCACATTTGCAACCATATCTACACGTATACATCCATACGAGGACATACGTCCTTACACTCACCCAGAACCAACTAGTGAATTGGGTGCTCCGATTGGTGATGATGTTGTTGGAGACGGCGCGTTTACAAATCATGTGCTCTGAGAAAAGCCTTGTCAGCTCCGGTGAGTCGATATCCGTTCTGCAGTGCAGGTAGATCACCATGTTTGTCAGTCTATCAACGATGACTATGATCCCCGTTTATCTGTATACGATCGACTCTGACTTGTCTATGATGCAGTCCATGGTGACGACTTCCCAGGGTCGTGATGGTGGTGGCAGTGGTATGTTAACTCTGTGGCGGGCATGACGCAGGGCCTTGATTCAGTGACATTCTTCACAGCCGCTGATGAACTTTCTTATGTGTACGTCCATTGCAGGCCAAAAGCAATCCCTAGAGACTTACTCAGCAGTTTTAAGAGCTCCAAAGTGACCGGACTCAGGGTTGTCATGAAAGAGACCTATCAGTTTGCCGCGGAGAACATCATCTGCAGGAAGATATATCCTCCCTTCATAGGTAACAACTCTATCGACGACCTGCCATAGGTTCTCGTCGGCTTCGGCTTCGGCTTCGGCTTCGGCTTCGGCTGTAACTGGGGCAATTGGGTTATTGACTAGCTTACCCGAGACGACGACCGAAAATAGGTCAGTAGCCTGGGCTTTCGTAATCACTGGTAGGAGGTCGTGGTACGGATCAACTGTCAGGGTCGCTAAGAGCTGTCCGACAGGCTTCTCATAACTGATCACATAATTGGGCCGTCGGTGAGGTATTTGGCGCCTTCCAAGTGTTCGATGCTGAAGTTAAACGCAGAGAGAATCTCCGACCACCTAGCTTGTCGCCGTGAGAGCACTTTGGAAGTTTGGAAATACTCAAGGTTCATATAGTCACACTGCACCAGCACTTTGTGATGGGCGCTTTCCACATTGTTCCACAATTCCTTTAAGATCTCGACAATGGTGAGGAGTTCTCGATCATACGTGTTGTAGTTCTGCGCAGCCGGAGAGCACTTACGAGAGTAGAATTCGACTGGCCGAAGGGTTCCGAAGCCATCATACTGGTTCAGGATGCCTGCAATCGCGACGCTGTCCGCATCAATCTGGTGGATGATCGACTTGGTCATGTCGAAGTGCTGCAAGATCGGTGGTGCAGTGAAGGCCTTTTTGAATATGCGGAAAGCCAGCTCGGTCTCTCAAGTACGTTCTTATTTTGACATGAACGGCTGCGATCGATTTGATGGTTTCGGCTTACTGAACTTGTCCTCCCCATTGGAGTTCTACTCATTGGATTTTAGTAATTCTGTGAGCAGGTGGGTGACCATACCATATTTTCGGATGAACCTCCGGTAGATGTTCGTGAATCCGAGGAGGACTTGGACATCTTGTCCCGACTTGGGAGTCGGCCAATCCTCAATAGTCATGATCCGATCCGTTTCCATGCTGACACAATCGGCAGACATTACGAAGCTGATGAAGCCGACCTCCGAGACACCAAATTGGCACTTCTCTGCCTTGCAATAGAGGCTGAACTACAGCAGTCGTTGTAGTACCTTCCGCATGTGCTCGTTGTGCTTCTTCTCATCACTGGAGTAGATCAAGATGTCATCAAGGTAATATACGGCAAAGTGGTTGATGTAAGACCGCAGGCAATCATCGATATAAGACTGAAAAGTAGCTGGTGCGTTCATCAGGCCGAATGGCATGACCTTGTTCTCAAACTGACCGTATCGGGTTCGGAAAGCCGTCTTGTACTTATCATCTTTCTTAATACGAATGAGGTGATAGGCTCCATGAAGGTCGAGTTTCGTCAAGATCTTGGTGCTGCCAATACGGTCAAGCATCTCTGTGATCAGTGGGACAAGATACTGGTTCTTAACTGTCACCTTATTGAGCGTGCGGTAGTCCACACAAAGTCTTAATCCTCCGTCCTTCTTTTTTGCAAAAAGTATCGGTGCTGCCGCCGGCAAGGATGACCACTGGATGAAACCATTTGCTAGGTTCGTCTCGATTTAAGCCTTCAGAGTCTTTAGCTCAACCTCTGACAGGTTATATATGTACCCATGTCAAAACTGAAAATCGGGCTCCAGGCTGGTCGCAAAGTCAATTGATGGGTGCGGTGGTAGCATCTCTACCTTGGTCTTGTTTAAGGCCTCCACGAATTCCTGATACTTGGTGGGGATATGGCCACCGTCGTCTGTAAGCACCATTTCAGGTGCAGCTCCATCTATACTCGTTAGCTGTGTTTTCAATTGTCTGATGGAGGGTAGGAATTCCCAGCAGTAGTGGTACCAGCCGGCCCGTCACAATAGAGCATGACCATGGCGCACCTTCTCTCTTCATGACCCAGCGAGCCGGTAGCACTCATTCAAGCCCCGCATTGTTGGTAACTCTTCTGCCGCAACTACCCCTGCTACTCCTGCTCACTCGTCTAGCTCCAGGTGTCTTCTCACCTTTGGTAGTGATGCCTTCCATGGAAGCTCCCAGCAACCCTGTGCAATCACCAATGCGTATGGCGAATGCCTCGGGAACCATGTTGCTAGCTATGAGATCCTCGAATGCGGTGGCTCCAAGCAGATTTATGTCTGGAACCCCACCCTCCCCGTTTGGAGTCTCCAATGTCACCTGGGTGGCAGGCAATCCCACGGGCTCATTTGAGTCCGCTGTCTTCAACCTGTTTTCTCCACTAGGGGTGCACAGAGCTTGAAGTACACCGGATATCAAATAGACCTCAGGGTTCCTAGTCTTGAACCAAGGCAAGCCTAGAACCAGGTCATAAGCCATAGGTACGACCAGCACCACCGATTCGTCAACCGGAGCCACATGCTCAAGATATTGAACCAAGATGCTCGTCATTCGACTCTCCTTCACAGACATCATGACCTGCCCATTGAGGCCATGCGTGGAGATGAATGCCAGTTCGTGTGATAGCCCAAGTCACCTGAGCAGCCTCGGGGCCGTAAAGATGCTTGTCGCTCCGTAGTCGATAAGAGCTTGGATGCGGTGCATCACGCCTTGTCAATCTCGTATGAACACTTTGTGAACGATGAGAGATGAATCCGGCTTCTCTGTACAACATAAGTATAAGCTTGAAACGAGAGCCTAGGGGGACTCAACGATAACTCTCGATTTGAAAGCGATTCCGTGGGGCTGGATCTCATCTATCGTCGCCAACAATGATCTCATTTCCACCATCTCTAGCCCTAACTCCTCTTCGTTCAGCCTCTCCCGCCGGGCTAGGTGCTGGGAGAAGTATGGGAGTATTTTGAATGTTGGGTGTCAAATGACCTTTGGCGCTTCATTTGAGGATATCCGTTTCCGTTTCTGCTGGGCTTTGGAGTTCTCTCATCAGGATTTGCACTTTTGTACTTTGGGCAGTATAATGCCTAATACTCTTTGCTGCCGCATCGTGTGCACTGCCCATTTGCCCTTCTGCTGCCGTAGACCTCTCTCGAGACCCATGGAGCTGCGGTCAAAATCGGCACAAGTGCCCCCTCCAGACGTAACATTGGTTGACCTCTCGGTTGCCGGTTCAGAGATGGATGGTTGGTAACTTCGCTTCCTGCCTTTTTGGGACGATCCCAGCTGCCTTTGTGTTGTTGCTGCTGCTGTTGATGCTGTCCACCTGGCCTCTTATCAGTGTGTTTGCCCTCTGAAGCTGTGGCTTTGACGAAAGGGTCCTCAATTGTCTCGAACATCCTACAAGTGGGGGTCATCAGCCAGACCTTGTTTTTGAGTGCTTGAAGTAGGCGTGCCCAGGCCATGTCATAGAGCATCTGCTCGCTCTCTTGTATAGTCCATCCGGCCTTTCTCCAATTAGCTTTCACACGGTTCGCATAGTCTCTAACCGGCTCATTAGGCAATTGGATGTATTTGTCCATCGCCTTAATCACCGCTCTGCCCCGGCGCTCTTTGTCTCCATATATCCGGTTGATCTCCTGAGCGAAGAGGTCGACATCCTCCATACAGGGATCGGAATCCACGTGTAGATCGCTGGCCCATTCGGAAGGGTTCGTTATGGCCATCTGACGCTATGTCAGATCTGAGTGATTACTCCAGCAGTGGAGGAGCGAGACTGCGTATTTGACTTCTTCACCTCCGCCGCATGGGTACATGGGTTTGTGTGAGTCGAAATTGGAGCATAACGCGTCGATAAACCTGTCTAACTCCTTTGCTCCGCCGCAGTATCGTACGGGGTGGACCATGGCAAAGATTGCAGGTTTTGTGCATTTCATTGCTTCGCGATCGGCGGCCCATTTCTCTCGTTTGAACACCAACGCTTCTTGCTCGGTGTTTAACCATACAGCCTGCTGTTCGAACATTGTCTTTAGCATTCTGTTTTAGGCCGACATCTCTCTAAGATCCTCGTCGGTGGTCATTTGATCTGAAGCCAACGTCACGATCGTCGCTGTGATCTTCATCTTCGTGATCGTTATTCTCGGCATGTGGTAAGGCCGTTGGAGTGGACCTGGACCTGGTGATTGGACGTGTTTGGTTCTTGGACGTGGGGGTTGTGACCTGCAAGAAATTCTCGCTGTCGCGACTGTCAGTGACGTGTAATTGAGTTCTAGATAACATCTTTGGGGGCATTGGGGCTGCAATTGTATGAAATGGACTAATTGTCTGTTTGTGTACTTGTCGCGACACGTCGAAAAAGTAAACAAATCATAAAATCACATGTGCGAAACATGTCTGGTGACTGAAGAGCAATTATAGTGAAAGGACGTGTGTTCTGGTATGGATGGATATGCGTAGATACGGTTGCAAACGAGGATAAGTGATAAAGATCATATTAATTGTGAAGTAAGGTAGTAAGATAATTGCTGGCATGCCAAAAGCACTTCACGAGGTGACTATATATGAACGGCTCTTACCCGTCCCTCGGTTCGACCAATCAGGTTCCTTACATCCAGCCAAGATATGGACGCAAGCAAGATGCTTGGATGCCATTATACTGATACTGAAAGTTCGATTGAAGTTGGAAGTTCAGCTTGGGTCAGCAATAATGTAGCTGCTGTAAGGGCGTACATCCTCGTATGTATAGATATGAGTGTAGATACGGTTGCACACGTGGATTCGAGAATAAGAGGTGGGTTCAATAGGTAAGGTTATCGATGTCGTGCAAGACCACTCGCGCGAGCTGACTATATACTGGGCAGATGGACGGTTACCCTGCCATAGGCCGGCCGCTATTACATCATCCCCCTGTTTATCTGCAGACCTCCTGGGCTGCATACCAGTACATTAAGAGAAGAAACAAATCCAAGCTCATACGCCCTCGTATGCCCTCGTAAATCCCGCAACCGATCGGTCCCATCACGGCGGCCTCACAGCGGATCCGGTGCACAGGGAAATCCACCTCCAGTGGTAGGTGGTAAAACCCGTACCGACGCCATTTATAACGGGTCGAGATCTATAACAAACGAAGAGAAGAGAAGGAAAGGTCCAATTGACCCCTGTATCCTCCAAGTCCATCTCTCCATATCCAAGCCCTCGGCATACCGTAGCTGTTGTAGTGCAGTCTCGGTGGTGCTCGTATCGGTAAACGTCATTGGCTCTCGTCATCAATCGGACGCATATGTCGTTCATCGATTATGTAACTTGTGAGCATCCAAGAGAAGATCGAAATTACAATGTAATCAATCAAGTGCGCTTAGCTCTCGCATAGCTTGTGCCCTCGGTAGTCTTTCTCGGTGAGTGCACTTCCGTGCTTGTATAATCATTTTGCGTAGGTGCACTTCCGTGTAATGCTGACGCTTGTAGGTTCGCTTCGGAGCATCCGCTCAGATGGTAGGAACGTAATCATCAAGTGTGCTTCAGAGCTTCCGCTCAGATCGTAGAAAGGTAATCGTCAAGTGCGCTTCAGAGCTTCCGCTCAGATGGTAGGAAAGTAATCGTCAAGTGCGCTTCGTATTCCGATTCAGGTGCACTTCGATAAGGTACATGCACTTCCGTACAAACGATGAGGTGCACTTCCGTGCAAACGATGAGGTGCACTTCCGTGCAAACGATGAGGTGCACTTCCGTGCAAACGATAATCGTCATCGCGTCCGCTTGAAATCCAGATCGTAGGTACGGTCATCACACCAACCGTCGTCAACTACTCTTTGTTTCGTCCTTCGACTTTCGGTTGCCCTCCAACTTTTGCCCTTCAACCATGCACTTCGACCTTGGACTCTCCTTCGCAAACATCATCACCTGCCCATCAAGGCCCGGGTGGAGATGAATGCCGGTTCCTGTGGTAGCCCGAGTCGCCTGAGCGGCCTCGGCACCATAAAGATGCACAAAACACTGAACTGAGATGCTCGTATTACTTCGTCTTTGAACCTTCATAGCATTTTTGGGTCTTATTTCGTCTTCGGTTTCCTTCCGTCTTTTGACTTCGCATTGAGCTCGATGGTTTGGTATCGACGCGTCAAGAAAAAGAGGTAATGAGCCCCGTAGGATATCTCGATGGTAGATCGCGTGTATTCGTGCGATTTCTTGAAGTAATCTCGTGTATTCCTATGACTTCTCGATGATAGGTAATGCGTCAAAGAGGGGTAATTCACGAATCCCATGAGCGAAACGTATCCAATTATTAAAGATCGATAACAGTGTAAGGGTGTACGTCCTCGTACGTGTATATATGAGTGTAGATACGGTTGCACACGTGGATTCGAGAATAAGAGGTGGGTTCAATAGGCAAGGTTATCGATGTCATACAAGAGCACTCGCACGAGCTGACAATATACTGGGCGGATGGACGGTTACCCTGCCATATGCCGGCCGCCATTACAGCTGCATGCAAGTGAGTAGTTAACGGATAGTTTGGGAAAGCAAGATATGATTTTTCTCCAATGATATATCACTGGTCACCGGGAGGCAGTCATTGACAAACCATTCGTTAGCTGAATGTTTGCGTATCCACTACACCATGATAATAGTGAGTATGAGACAATGATAAAGCACCCTGTACAGTACAACGAAACACATTTTTCATTGGGTGTCATGCCGGTTGAACTGTGATTTGAGCATCCTATTGAAAATCCCAGAAGCAATATAATCGACGGTCATATCGATGAACATTCAATCTATGAGATAGCTAAATGACGCTGGAGAGCGCTATTTAGTGTTGGGGGCGAGAACTATACCTTGGCCATATCACGTTGTCTCAATAGACCTTCTGGTCTATTGAGCAGAAAGAGCTTAGACTGTCCTGTCTACAAGAATGCAGTTGACAAAGATATTGTTTGCCAACTGGAAAAGAACTTCAAGGTAAGTCGAATTTATAAAACGAACATTAATAACTGATTGCTCGAAAGGTCTTCATGAATATAGAGCAGTGAAATTATTATTAATAATGGTCAAGGGCTCATATAACACGAATGTCGCAATATAGATATGGCAGCAATCTAGGATTTACACATGCATGTGGATGAAGTTTCTTGGGATTGAGGTGAGATTGAGTGAGACATCTTATTTTATTTTTGGTTGAAGGTTGGTCACTAAATCTTGGACATACATATCACTCACAAGTGGTTGTGAACAATGGAAGATTATTTTGATTGAAACGTATAATTTATTAGTTGTTCTGAGTATCTCTTTCTTTCGCAATAATTCACTTTTCAACAGATATTATACTACATATATCCACTCTATAACAATGTAAATGAGCTCGGCACGTAGCGGAGACTCCCAGGAGCATCTCCTATATTCGTAAAATCCAAGCCGAAGAAACAAACATTCAACCTATTTTGCATTGTAGATGACAGTCGCTTCCTGCAGTGGATCGATCTCAATGAATTGTTCCAGTCGCCTGCAAAGTTGTTCTTCGGAGGATCTGGTATACGATTCCAGGACAGAAGTGAGGTCTTTATTTTAGCTATCTCGAGCTTCCCTTCGTGTAGACAGTCCTGGTAACCTATTTGTGTAATTTAGAGTATTCGGGCGAAGCACGGGGCAATCCAGTTAACCAGTGGCCGATAATATTCTTTGAGCGGTTGTTTAGGGACAACAAAACTGGTGCTGATCACGTTAGCGATGTTGTTGCCCGGTTGTCCTGCTCTATGCTATCTACCTGTGACGGCTCTGATGGCCTGAGTGGAATAGGTGAGAACATAAGCTATCAGTAACTCAATGATGCAACAACAAAGAAACAACTATCACAGGGCCACGAGAACCATCACCATCCGGCCAGATACCGAGCAACGACCGCCAAAAATGTACCAGCAGATAATGAAGATATTGACGTAGTTGCAAACTGCAGAACAGACTGTACGGGATAAAGATTGTAGGTGGAGTTGCAGAGGAAGAGCATAGCAGAGAAACCTCATAATTGAAAATTGTGAAAGGTGGAATACCCCGCACTTAGTTTCCAGCCGCAATGGTTTAGCCTAACTCATTTTAAGCCGCATTCTGTTCCGACAATTACACACATATATGTACCGATATGGAGATACATGCTCTGGTGACGGCTTTGCCACCCCCAGAATTTGAACCAAACCAATCTTGCAGTGGCATTTGGATGGGTACCTGACCTGTAGAAATATGTGGTTTAGCCTTGGCACAATATAGATAGGGTGGCAGGACTTGCTCTTAGCTGGCTGCAGATGATCTAGATAGGATAGCTGAAGACAATCTGGAAGGACTGACTCAGCTGGCTGGACACAATCTTGATGGGTTATCTCTTGGCTGACTGCACGCAGTTTGCATAGGCTTAGCTGGATACGATATGGTGAGTATTGTGAGATGAACTGTATAATATACATTAGCACTGATTGAAACTTGGTTACCCCCATAATTTGATACAATGACCTATGTGTGCAGCTATAACTGTGGGTAATTTGCAAATTTTGGATCTACTAATATCATGGGTCCGCATGGACTATTCTCTGGCCATGCTCCGTCATGAGCCACACATGATGACATCAATTGGCTCTTCTTACTGTACAACATGAATGGTAAAGTAACTGCAGGTCTGCATCTCTTTTTATTCTTTGTATTTGTTAGTATAAGGTAAAAAAAGGTAGATAGTAAAGGGAAATCAGGGTCTAACATTCTCTAGATAGAGTGAATACAGTCTTTGCAGCCTGCAGAAGAGAATACTTTTAGTTAACTCTATTTGGACTGAAGGACATCAGGCAGACCGTGTAGGATTCCATTGTGTACCTGTCACTATGTATGTACAACTGGAGTTATCCTGCAGTACATATATATCTAGATCTGCAACTGTAAATCCACTGCTATATTTGCTACTGTGTATCAGCCACAGTGTCACTGGCACTATGTTATATATCTGCTACTATATCCACCACTGTATATACACTGCTGTATATCTGCAGCTGTGTATCTGCTGCTGTGTATCTATCAGTAGGGTTATACTGCTGTACATGTGTATCTTGATCTGTAAATCTACTACTGTACCCACTGCAGTTTATCTGCCGCAGTATATCTGCTGCAGTATATCCACCCGTAACTGTGTATCCACTGTAGTATATCCTCTGGATACCCCTACTATATTGTATATCTACTACAGTATTTGCTACTGTATATCTGCCACTGTGTCTGCTGTATTGTATATCAACAATAGTATTTACCACTGTACTATATCTACTGCCGGGTATCCACAATTGTCATGGTATATCTACCACTTTGTATTAATTACTGGGGTTAAGCCACTGTGTATGTGTATCTTAATATATAAATGCACTAATCTATCTGCCACTGTGTATCCACCACTATGGATCTTTTGCTGTGTATCTTCTACTATATCTACTACTTTATATCATTTACTGTATCTGCTGTATTGTTTGAGTTGATCTGAAAAAGAGAGAAAGATCTATACTCTTGTGAGTGTAGTTTACTTACTAACTCAGTGGATTGATATGTACTGCTTTCTGACCCCTGTAACATCTTCAGCTGGACCCCTCAATGCAAGTATTCAAGGCAAGGCTTGCAAACTGAGTTCAAAATTTGTACAATATTTGAGTTTAGCTC
Organism: Wilcoxina mikolae CBS 423.85; assembly: GCA_014904905.1. Classification (NCBI taxonomy): domain Eukaryota; kingdom Fungi; phylum Ascomycota; class Pezizomycetes; order Pezizales; family Pyronemataceae; genus Wilcoxina; species Wilcoxina mikolae. Next base: position 53,502 of record MU122152.1, on the reverse strand, counting down.
TAATTATAATATAATGTATATATGAATTGTGCATAATTGAATGCTCTGTCACCTCCATATCTCTAATTTGCTATATTGTCAAAATTGTCAGAGTGGCTTAAGGAAAACACTCGAAGATCGTCCAAAAATGTCAAGAATCGATATTTTTCCATATCTGCTCTTCCAGTTTTGAATATATAGTAAATTGGGTACTGGAAGGTGAATGTAAGGGCGTACGTCCATGTACGGCCTCGTATAATAGTACAGGAGTAGATACGGTTGCAAACGAGGATTCGAGAATAAGATAGGTGGGTTCAATAGGTAAGGTTATCGATGGCGTACAAGAGCATGCGCACGAGCTGACTATATACTGGGTGGATGGACGGTTACCCGGCCACTATTACAGGGAAACAGCAATGAATTCGGAACATTTCATGTAAACATTTCATTCTGATCGGAGTTATACTCAAATACTGAATTGTGAGTAGATATTTAAGATTATATAATGGGGTGTACTATACGATTAAAAAAGATTCAAGCTATTGGATATCAACCAATAAAAATCCTTCTTAGAGGTTCGTATCATGAGTCAACCAATGAGAATGCATGGAGCAGACAGCCATATATATATGTTATAATAACAATATAGATCTTGAGGAGAAATGTAGTAAGAGCTACATAAACAAACATAGCAGGAGGAGTTAAGCTGCCGAAAGCTCAAGTGCGACCATGGTACGCATTAATAGACATGTATCAATCGTAATATTCAGAATTCAAGTCAGTAAAACAAAATATAGAAGTAATTGGACAAAGATTGAAGTAATTGGACGGAGATAGAGATGCTTGGCAATTTAATCTCACAATCAGTAAGCAGGATAGAAGGTATGGAAGGAATTGGATAATGGTAATTATATAGAAATGTCACTGATTTTCAACCATATCTAGTCAGCAGAGAACCAGTCCATACATATCACATCTAATCAGCCAAGAGCTAACCAGTCCAAATCAAATTCAGTGAGCCGAAAGTCAGCCCAGCTTGATTGTCTCCAGCCCGCAGATAGCTAGCCCATTCAGATCATATCCAGCCAGCAGAATGCCAGCCTATTTCGATCATCTCCAGCCAGCTGATATCTTGCCCTTTCAGTTCTTGTCCAGCCAGACCGTCCATATTACGTCCAGTTACTACAGAGTAAGCCTGTTCAGATCATATCTAGCTAGCCTGTCCAGATAACATCTAGCCAGCCCTTCAGATCTGAGTCACATCCAGCAAACCCATCAAGATCTTATCCAGCTAACCGGTCTAGATCGTCTCCAGTATCTAGCCAGCTCAGATTGCTGATCATTTGCAGTTGTGAGAGCCACACTCAAGAAATGTGCCACAGTTTACTAATCATTTATGACCAATCAGAAGTGAAAACAACTATCTGCCAATCAATGAGAATTCTGAAATTTGCTACAGTAAGATGGTATGTACCACCATCAACCAATGAGAATGCTTCGAGTCATCAACTATGTGTAATTTGCCACAGTAAGATGGTATGTACTACCATCAACCAATGAGAATGCTTCGAGTTATCAACCATGTGTAATTCGCCACAGTAAAATGGTATATACCACCATCAACCAATGAGAATAGTTTGAGCGAACAACAATATATATATGTTAGAACGATTGCTGACCAATAGCAGTTGTGAGAGCCACACTCAAGAAATGCGTCACAGTTCACTTATCTTTTATGACCAATCATCTGCCAATCAATGAGAATTCTGTAATTTGTCACAGTAAGATGGTAAGTACCACCATCAATGAATGAGAATGCTTCAAGTGGACAACCATGTGTATATGTTATAACAAGCTCTGGTGGCGGCTTTGTCGCCCTCAGAATTTGAACCAAACCTATCTTGCAGTGGGATTTGGATGGGTACCTGACCTGTAGAAATACATGGTTCAGCCCTGGCACAATATAGATAGGCTGGCTAGATTTGCTCTTGGCTGGCCGCAGATGATCTGAATAGGATAGCTGAAGACAATCTGAAAGGACTGACTCAGCTGGCTGGACACAATCTCGATGGGTTATCTCTTGGCTGGCTGAAAACAGTCTACATGGACTGGCTGGATATGATATGGTGAGTATGGTGAGATGAACTGTATAATATACATTAGCACTGGTGGAAACTTGGTCACGGCGAGGATTTGATACAATGACCTATGTGTGAAGCTATATTTGTAGGTAATATGCAAATTTTGGATCTACTGATGTTATGGGTCCATATGGACTATTCTCTGGCCATGCTTCGTCTTGAGCCACAAATGATGACATCAATCAGCTCTTACCACTGTACAACATGAATGGTAGAGTAACTGCAGATCTGTATCTCTTTTTATTCTTTGTATTTGTCAGTATAAGGAGAAAAAGGGTTGATAGTAAAGGCAAATCGGGATCTGATATTCTCTAGATAGAGTGAATACAGTCTCTGCTGCCTCCCGAAAACAATGCCTTCAGCCAACTCTATTTGGGCTGAAGGATATCAGGCAGACCGTATATGATTTCATTGTGTAGCTGTTACTATGTATATACCACTGGGGTTATCCTGCAGTACATATATATCCAGATCTACAACTGTCAATCCACTCCTATATCTCCTACTGGCTATCAGCCATTGTATCACTGTATTGATTATCCACTACTATATGAACTACTGTATATACAATGCAGTGTATCTGCTGCAGTGTATCTGCTGCTGTGTATCTGCTGCTGTGTATCTACTGCTGTATATCTGCCGCTATGTATCCACCAGTAGAGATATACCGCTGTGTATATGTATCTTGATCTGTAAATCTACTACTGTACCGACTGTAGTATATCTATAGCAGTGTATCTGCTGCAGTATATCCACCACTGTATATCCACCGTAGTGTATCCTCTGGACACCCCTACCATGTTGTATATCTATCACAGTATCTGCCACTGTATATCTTCCACTGTGTCTGCTGTATTGTATATCTATTATAGTATTGATCACTGTACTATATCAACTGCTAGGTATCCACACATGTATATCTGTCACTTTGAATTGATTACTGGGGTTAAACCACTGCATATGTGTATCTTAATATATAAATACACTAATCTATCCGCTACTGTGTATTCACCACTATGGATCTATTGCTGTATATCTTCCAATGTATCTACTACTTTATATCTTTTACTGTATCAGCTGTATTGTTTGAGTTGAGCTGAAAAAGAGAGAAAGATCCATACTCTTGTGAGTATAGTTCACCCACTAACTCAGTGGGTTGGTACATACTGCTTTCTAACCCTTGGAACATCTTGAGCTGCACCTCTCAATGCAAGTATTCAAGGTAAGACTTGCAAACTGAGTTCAAAATTTGTACAATATTTGAGTTTAGCTCTAATCATAATATAATGAATACATGAATTGTACATAATTGGATGCTCTTTGACCTCCCTATCTCTAGTTTACAATATCTTGAAAATTGTTGGAGTGGCTTAAGAAACACACTCAACAATTGTCCAAAAGTGTCAAAAATCGATGTTTTTTCATATCTGCTCTAACAGTTTTGAAGATATAGTAAGTTGCAAACTGGAGGGTGAAACAGCAATGAATTCTAAATGTTTCATATAAACATTTCATTTGGATCGGAGTTAAACTCAAATACTTAATTGTGAGTGGATATTTGAGATTATTTGATGGAGTGTAGGATCATTGTTACGGGGATACTTAGCGATAAAGTATGGCCTCCTACTCCTAAAGAAGTCGTAACTATCCTGGAGGTAATCTTCGGAGTGGTTGTAGTCGGACCAGTTCTTGTAATATTCGACTGGTAGGTGATGGTATTTGGAGGGAAGTTCACAGGTGTAAAACCAGTGAAAATATTTGTACTCAATGTCGAATGTGTGAATGAAGGTACTCACAATACGATACTCATATGGAGTAATGCTTTATTTGTACAGTGCATGAGCGTTAAGAACAATAGAATCAAGGTCTTGAAAATAACTCATAAATAATATTCTTGAGGTAGAAAACAACAATAATATTTTAGGTTCTTGTCTGCTGATGTGTTGTGACCGTGGATTGCTTCTAGAGCTTGCTATTTTATATTGCGGGTGCAAAGGCAGATCCTTTATAGAGCGAGTTACTCGTATAATCTCTATAACTTCGGCGTTTGTACTATGATAGCTATGGCCTAAGATCGTTAGGCTGATTACTCGATCTCGATAGGTTGCGTTTCTTTTCCGTTTGACTTTCACCACTTACTACAGTACAAGGCATCGCTGTAGGTTATCCTTATGCCGGCAGGTTTTGCCATGTAGCCACTAGACCCATTTGCTTTTCCTCTGGTCTGTATGCATTATACAGAAAACATGTTTTGGCAACGAACTCTGATGCGTTCATCGAACCATCACTTCCTCTTGGATCTCTTGACTCAATGTTTAATCGGATAGTGAGTTGCAGGGATATTTTTACCCTCATAGTCTTATATCAGTGACCAGCCGCTGCTATGCCACGTATCATACCTCCCATCTCGATGAGTTTTACTCCCAATGCAGGGCTGCATCTTATATTGGACCAGACAACCTGCGATCTGCCGTTACTTGGGAAGTCGACCCACACACAAGTTCTCCACAGGTAGATTCAACTACCGGGGTGCAGTTAACATATGGAGTGTCTAGACTGTATAGTTATCCCCATAGTAAAGTCCGGCCTCTCGAACTCTGACGTGTGCCTGCCGGTGAGTGTAGAGGCATACTCCACTCTAGCCAGCTACCCCATATTGCTGATAAGATAAAGTAGTTCTGATCAAAACAATCATGTATGGCTGACCCGAAATTCTCTGCAATGGTGTGATCATACTTCAGTAACTCATGACGTTCCTAACTATTGGGACCTAGGCATATAGTAGCATACCACCTTAAGTGTTCGGAACTGATACATCCGCCAGCTAAGTATCGTAACTATCGCTATACTATTGACAAGCTGTACTGCCCATGTTCGAGTTAATCATTCCGCTTTGCCTGGGCTCGGTATTGGATAGGCATGTATGTAGCATAGGACTTCGTCTCTCAGAGGATGGGATTAACCGCAGGTATTACATCTACCAACCATAGTGACAGGTGGCCGATCATGGATTGCCATGGACAACCTCCGTACCTCATGTACCTGCTAAGGGAAAACCCCTAACAATCATGATGCCACTAAAAACAATTCAAGCTGTAGGTTGTCAACCAATAAAAATCCTTCTTAGAGGTATGTATTATGAGTCAACCAATGAGAATGTATCGAGCAGACTACCATGTGTGTATGTTATAATAACGATATCAATCTTGAGGAGAAATGTAGCAAGAGCTGTGCAAACAAATATAGCAGGAGAAGTTAAGCTGCCGAAAGCTCAAGGACAACCATAGTACGCCTTAATAGACATGTATCAATCTCAATCCTTAAAAATCAAGTCAGTAAAACGAAATACAGAAGTAATTCGACAAAGATTGAAGTAATTGAATGGAGATGAAGATGCTTGGAAATCATATCTTGCAATCAATAAGCAAGATAGAAGGCGAGGAACAAATTAAATAAAGGTGATTATATTGAAATGTCACTGATTTTCAACCATATCCAGTCAGCAGACAGTCAGCCTATCCAGATCACATCCAACCTGCCGAGAGCTAGCCAGTCCAAATCATACCAGTTCCAGTAAGCTGAAAGTCAATCTATCTCCTCAGATAGCCAGCCCATCCAGATCATATCCAGTCAGCAGAGAGTCAGTCTATTTCGATCGTTTCCAGCTGCCTGAGACCTTGCCCTTCCAGACCTCGTCCAGTCATACTGTCCAGATCGCGTCGAATCACTAGAGAGCCAGCCTATCCAGATCAAATCTAGCCAACCTGTCCAGATCACATCTAGCTAGCCTGTCCAGATTACATCTAGTCAGCCCTCCAGATCCGAGTCGCATCCAGCCAACCTATCAAGATCATATGCAACCAACCTGTTTCAATCGTCTTCAGCACCTAGTCAGCTCAGATTGCTGACCAATAACAGTTGTGAGATCCATACTCAAGAAATGCGCTACAGTTCACTAATCATTTATGACCAATCAGAAGCGAAAAAGACTATCTCAACCAATGACAATTCTGTAATTTGCCACAGTAAGATGGTACGTACCATCATCAACCAGTACCACCATGTGTAATTTGCTACAGTAAGATGGTACGTACCACCATCAACCAATGAGAATGCTTCAAGCGGACAACTATGTGTATATGTTGTGACAGCCATACTCAAGAAATGCGCTACAGTTCACTCATCATTTATGACCAATCAGAAGCCGAAAAGACTATCTCAACCAATGAGAATTCTGTAATTTGCCACAGTAAGATGGTACGTACCACCATCAACCAGTACCACCATGTGTAATTTGCTACAGTAAGATGGTACATTCCACCATCAACCAATGAGAATGCTTCAAGCGGACAACCATGTGTATATGTTATAAATGAAGTCTTTATGAAGATAAGGATTAGATGGATAAGATATCAACATACTTCTCAGTACAACCGATCCGCCACTGTTTCGATATTTGTCATTCCCAACTGATTTTGATGAAGGCACAAATCCCACCACAATCAACATTTGATGGCGCAGTCTCTTCGTATCCACCCCTCCTACTGTCGCCTTCCGCGTTTCACGGATTCACCACCGATGAATCGTGTCTCATTCTTCTCTGATCAACTAGAGACACTCGGTGTTCTGGTTGTACATAAAACATTTTTGAGTCTAGCAATCGGGGGTGAACGTCGTATTATTTTTTAATCAAGTGAAAGTCGACCAAATATAGTGACCGAATTTGCAAAGTAGGTTTATTCACAAATTAAATGCGTTTTTTCAAAAGATTAAAACGTCTCCCATGGGGTATTGGTGTCGGGATTGCCTTCTATATATCATACCCTGCCTATCGTCTTCTAGAAATTATCACACTTCCAAAATTTGATTAAAGAATGTCTCCTGCACATTAGTAACAAAACAGATTTCTGTATACGAGCTTACAAGAACTTTGCCAGGCAAACAGGGAACAAGAAAAGTTTTAGAATGTTGTCTATAGATTGGTCGTGTAATGGGTCATCCTGTCGATGCATACCGATCGTCTTTTAGGAACTCGATCAAAATATAATCACTCGAATCCCACTAGTGGCGATGTGACACATTCAATGGAGAAATAATTGGCCAAATAGCACCTCGTTGATTGCGCGTCACCAACCCAGGACGCAAAAACCGAGCAGTGCGTTGCATGATTCATGTACCAGACATCGCAGTTGTGGGGGCAATCACAGCATTGGGTTCGTTAAAGTTTCATTGGGCCAGAAAAAATGGAAAGACCGAATATCACTAGTCTAGGCCGACGTACAGTCAACTCATTGCAGAACCTGTATCTGTGCAAAGCCTATGTATTCTTCAGATTTTATGCCTCTCTTATTACATTGCACACAGTTCTGCGGCATCTTAAGCTACAGCTTTCAATGAAAAGATATACGAGCACATATTTTTGAAGGTTACAGGGCTATTCTGATACGTACACGCCGCCAAGTCCGTGTGTTTCCATTCCAACCCACTGGGGCTGTCTTGTTAATTACTTAAGTACATTTGTACGGTGATTTAAAAAGAAGGTATCGAGGAATAACAACAGAAAAAGGCGATTGCAGTGATACAAACAAAAATATCGCCATGTAAAGAGAACAAAACAGAGGGAGACGAACATTTCATTAGAATGTCCGAGAAAAAACATATGCAGGCAAGTATACACATATCGCTTTGCTGAAAATGTACATTGGAAATTTGCTTGGGGCATTGCTAATTACATCCACCTGCTCGCAAGCCCAATTTCCATTTGCCAGACTTGAAATGGAAAAAGAGGACTCTTCACACCACTATTTTGTAACGTTTTCTAGCGTTGAGTTTAAAAACACTTGACTAGCTTGCATGCATGCGTGAGGATATAGATATTGGGTGAGTGTACTTTATATATCATGATCGAGTTCTGGATGGGCCGTCGACATGTCGCCAGGATATCTTCAGACCCATTCTTGTGGCTGACTACCAGAATACCTTGTTTCGTGCCCAGCCTTGACAAATTAAATTTGTGCGACGAACTGGGGAGATTGAGAAAACTCCCTACGAGTTGATTTTATCTATATCTTCAATAGTAACGTAGGTTACCCTGCCATGCAACACGCCCGGGCGATGCAATACCTGCCCGCTCCCACTCCCGGCCTTCTCTAGTCCAACCAAAAAATACCCGGAAGGGTTAAATCAAAAAGAGAGCCATATACAGATGCTTTAGATTGATATGGGAGTGAACTAAATTTATTGAACCAAAAGAAAAGTCATAATTCATGAGCAAACCAAAAAAACCTCGAAATTTCCCTA
>MU122152.1:29821-43332 GCA_014904905.1 Wilcoxina mikolae CBS 423.85 | reverse complement strand
GTCCACCTTGTGGTGTGCTGCCGCTTTTCTGATGCTTGGAAATTTGCCACCCCTGTAGTCCCTTATAGCCTTCTGCATAGTATCCTCCTTTGTCTGTACCTTCCTTGCTTTAACTCTAGGCATTGTGGTTGTGGGTGGAGGTTGTGGTTGTGGTTGCTGCCCAGCTTTTACTCCGAAGATGGGGTGTCGCCAGGGTGTTGCATTGCCCGGGCGTGTTGCATGGCAGGGTAACCTACGTTACTCCACGCGCAATCGGCTTCAATTTTCAAGAGGCAAAGACGATACATAATTGGTCTCTCGTAAATGTTCGCATTTTTGACACCTTCATTGTGTGGAAACTTTAGATTCGGATACAATGTCCACTTCTAGAAACAACCTTAACCATCTTAGTTCTCGGATACAATGTCCACTTCTAGAAACAACCTTAACCATCTTGGTTCTCGGATACAATGTCCACTTCTAGAAACAACCTTAACCATCTTGGTTCTCGGATTCATCTTCGTTAATATAATCCTCCACCTCATCCTCCTCTTCCAGTTCATCTTCGTTTTGCACCATAACTGGAGCAAGCGTGGGTACGGCTCCTTGATCGTCGTAATCCGGATCCGCTGCGGAGTTTTTCTTATCTAACTAGACAGTATCATTCAGAATTTACTATTGATTGCAAAATAATGAAGTAGTAACTCACTGGAGGGTATATCGCACCCAGGAGCAATTTGTGAATCTGCCACACATAGTAAACATTAGACATCGACTCTGATACCATCGATAAAAACTGATGACCCACAACGTGCCACTTTTTATCCTTCTTATCAAGATCCTCCAATTTACTTTGCACTGCAATTGCCATCGTCAGTCTCAATGACTTCCGTCCGAAGTCGAATCTAACAATCATACATAAACAATCAATGTAGGGACTTAGCTCTATATCGTTGTCAAGGTCCTCGAATAGCCTTGTCGCCCGCGAGTCGTCTCCGACCTTTGCAAACTGGTATGACACAGCTAACACTTGTCATTGATTGTTTTTTGCCGTGATGTAAATTGAGTTGCACGAACCATGCGCTGTATAAGGTTTGGCTTCACTCAGCTTGGCAGCAGTTCGCGTAATGACCTTTTTCAGACGGCCCTTTGGTTCACCCTCGATCTGGTTACGTTAATTGAGTTCTTATTCAGTTGAGGTTGGACTGGCTGGTATTGTACTTCACCGTCGGTAATGATGATTACTAAAAGCGGCCTTGTCATATTGTTTGTCGCAAACTCTTTCAACACTTTTTGTTCCAGCACTGTTCCTAACGGCGATGTGCCTTCGAATGTTAAGGATTTGAAGTAGTAATGCATTTGAACCGGAGTGACCACTCTATAATCATGGTATGAATTCAGTGTCTTCACAGCGGTAATCCCTTTCTTCCCAGAAATTGGAAGCGCTGCACGAGAATAAACCTGCGCAATTATGTCCATGGTGCGTTTCAGAGTTTCAACTCTGGAGCCACCTTGTTCAAGCAACATGGACAAGCTATTATCTACGGTTTATGTCAGTAATATAGTGGCCGGATTTCAGCGGGGATTTGCCACGCTACCGGACATGATAAAGATACGTACCAATCAGAGTGACAAGATCATACAAAGTTAGAATTGTTAACTGCACTGCAGCTTCCCGTCCACATACTTTCCGCAAGGAGTTAGCGAAAGCTACGGCTCGCCCGACAGTTTCAGAGGTGATGGAAAGACATTCTTGGGGCCTTGCATAAAACCGTTCTAGGCCTTGACGTTGCGTTTTGACGTAGTTGATAAGAAATATACTAATCATCTCCGGGGTCAGGTCCATTGTATGATCCGACCTTAGATCAAAGTTGCCGTCATCTTTGCTATCGCCCGTCAACACGCTGGTAGCTTCTGGTCCTCGCTGACTTCCTTCTAGGGAAATCTGCTTTTCTTCACTTGACGTATCGGCATCCGATGGCGCAGCCGGAGCTTGGTATTCCTCGTCCGGTTGCTCAGCGGACTCCTGGGTTTCCCCATCAGAGATATCGTCATCTTGTGGCCCTGTGTGCAGCTCGGACCCCTCGAATGACATATCAAAATCCGGTGGCTCAGCGGCTTCCTCGTATTCCTCTTCAGGTATATTCACATGAGGTGGCTCATCGAACTGCAGGGTTCCTCCATCAGAGTTATCGACATCCGATGTCTCCAGAGAAACGCGGTCATCCTCTTCAGGACTGTCGACATCCGGTGTCTCTGCAGATCCTTGGATATGCTCATCACAGTCGGAGTGACCGACATCTAGTGGCTCCACGGAAACCCGGTCTTCGCCTTCGGGAATATCTACATCCAATGGCTCCACGGAAACCCGGCCTTCATCTTCGGGAATATCTACATCCAAATGCTCCACGGAAATCCGGTCTCCCACTTCGGGTATATCTGCATCCGGTAGCTCCACTGCCTCCTGGGTTCCTTCAGACGCACGTTCTCCCTCATCAGATTCATCTGTTTCAGGTGTCTTCGAGTGGGGCACCAATTGGCTGGATTCTTCTGCGTGGTTTTCCTCATGAGATGTATCCGCACCAGCCTCAGTAAAGTTCGCAGCTTCTCCATCGGGCGGTGGCAAAACGAGCAGTGCGATTTGTTGCATATGACGAGCCAAATGGTGCTCAAGTATGACAGGGGAATATTGTTTCCCACAAAAAGGACATTGCTGATCCGCCTTTATGGGTCGCTCACACCTGTCGATTACAGTTTGCATCTGAGAGGATATTATGTGTTCCTTATGTAGCTCCTGGAGGTGTTCTTGAAATTTCTGGCTGGAACCGAACGCTTTGCCACAATTGTTGCAGTACCACTCCCTTCTATGTGTTACCAATTCATGTTGAAACCACTCGCGGCGGCTGTCAAATAAACGGTTAGATTGGTAGCAGTGTTCAAATGTGCATACATATGGCCGAAGGTCACTGAAGACATGTCTCCTGTGTACAAATTAGCCCATTTCCCAGCGTTCATCGTCATAATTTGTAGAAAACCTGCCTCCAGGGTTTCTCGCCGGTGACCGATATCATAGCAAAGCAATATGGGCAATGAAAAGGCACCCCGCTGAAAGCACTTTCTACGTTTGGCGGAGATGGTACATTCAGATGTACATCCGCATGATTCTCAGGCCCTTCATCCCCGGACAACTGCGACCCACCTGTCTCATGAGGTGTATCAACGACAACTGCATCGATTTGGGGAGGCTCTGAGACTGTTATGTAGGTTTCGGTGGCGGCAGTAATTATGCCGGGGCTATTCTCAGGATCTCCGCCCCGTTCGGGACGATGATCTTGTTCCTCGACCGTAACCTCCCGATCATTGGAATCTTCGGTCGTAGAGTTATCAGTAATGGATGCAGTATCCATGACAACTCTTTCATGTCGGTGGCCGGTTATATTTCCACGATGTAATTTATGATACTGGAACAGTTGCCGGCGTCTACTATTTGCATTCGCACAACGGTCGATCAGATATTGCGGGGTGCCACTAAACTTAGTTGCTAATTGTTGGATGTCGTATGGCTGCGTATCTTGGCGGAAAACATCGATACTATTATTATGCGATTAGACTTCATGGAATCCTAGCAAGATGCTGCTAGGATAGCACCTCCGAGATGAGATTAAAGTGGAAAGTTATCTTACGGTGCGGGATTTATTGTGGTGATTAAAAAATTTGATAGACACACAATGACGTGTCTAATATCAATAACACATTCTTCTAACTCATCGGACATCGGTCTCACAGTCTCTGGATGTGGATGCTCGGAGGAGCGCGAATCCTCTAGTGTTAAAGGGATATCCTGGTGAATGGGTTCCAGTGACTCCTCTGTACGTGGAGCTGAAGGCGAGCTCGTAGCAGCGGGGAATGTCGGTGCGTCTTGAGATTTCGGTTCCGGTTCTCCCACTGGCTCTGTCTGTGGAGGTTCGGACGACATAAGCTTGGGAAACAACGTTGGGGCTTCCGAAAGCCGAGGTTTGCCCGACAGAATTGAAATCGCTGATTCAACGTTAGTCAAACTGATTAGAGCGGGTGCGATGTCTAGGCCTTGGCTCACATACCATCCTGTAAGTCACTGTTCAAGTTGTCCAAGAGCTCAATGACCATTTCTTTAACTTCGTATGCATCCCGGAGGCGATAGTCAAGGGAGGCGCGACCACTTCGATGTGCACCAGTTTTCTCAGCCCACTCGTTGAAACTTCTCATTTGATCGGCAAAAGTTGTACTGCACTCGCTCATGTCTAGTTTCCTCCCGGTTTCTTTGAGTAGTTCGCTGAAGGACTGTGTGCAAGAATGATATAATGTTAGGACTCCATAGCGTTCGTCTGGGTAGGGGGCCATGTTCAACTGGCGCGATGTATGTGTGGGTGAGGGGAACAATTGGATCCGCGGAGAACTTGAGCAAGAAACCCCAACCCATCTTCCCAGCCAATCAATGACATGACACTCCCTGCTCCCCTTTTTAAAAGTGGAGACACCTCAGCCTCAACTCGTTAAAAAATCTTTGTCGACCCTCTCCCGGCCGACCCCTCCAACCAAACCACGACAGTCGCACAATGGTCACTGGCATCGAAGTAGCCGGCCTGGTGTTAGGAGGTTTCCCGGTATTGGTTCAGTGCGTTCAGAGTTGCCTGGACGCCTGGGATATGAGCTCTTCCAACTCAGTTTTGAGACGCCTCGATCGTGACCTCAGGTTGGAGAAATGCGCAGTCATAAACACTTGCAAAAACCTTCTTATAAGTTGCATACACCCGACCGCAGATGAGTTGAAGAAACTCCTTGATGGAGTTGGGTGGGACGATCCCGAGTTGCAGGAGAAACTTGAAAAACACCTGGGGCAGGAATATACGGATATTTTCACTGCGTCGGTGACGGATCTATATGTGTCTTTGGAAAAACTGATGGAGGCTGTAGGACTCGACAAGCAGCAGAAGGTATGACCGATCATGGCATGACTCCCAGACACGAACTAATCACCCATTGCAGCAGCCTGTTCTAACGAGAGTCAAAATGGCTCTCGGAAAAGCTCAGTATTTACAAGAGCTGAAAAATATTAGAGACATCAACGCCAACCTGGAAAGGCTGATGACAATGAGCCTGATATTTGATCCCCAAACCCCGCCGACAATTACCCCGACACCCTCACGAGACCAAATAGCACCCGAAATCTACGATGACACAAGGAAACACGCGCGGAGTTTATACAGTGTCCTGCAAGAAGGATTTTATGATTGTTCCTGCCAGGAGTCGCACAATGCAAATTTACGATTACATCTACGTCACGAAAACAATAAATCAATCTTGAATGTGATGTTTGAGCTTGAGGCTGTGCCTCCCAACGAAGTATACTGGGGCTCTATTGAGTTTGAAGTGGAGGCACACAACCACATACACTCCACCGAGGATATCCAAGAGATTCCGCCCCGTGGACCACACGATCCAGAGAGCAATCACAACGCTACAAACGGCAGTCCAAATGATACCGACAGTAATCAGAACGATCCAAACAGAGGCCTAAACGATGTCAACAACAATTTAAATCATCCGGATATCACTTTGAACGATCCCGGTAGAGCTAAATGTACTACTAGGACGCTGAAAGGGATTAGGGAGGCTTTAGTCACTATTACTAGCATTGGGTCGCAAATCATTAGATGCCGCAGTCCATTGAGAGAAAACAGGTAAGATGAAACAAAATCCGTATACACGCACGTCGGTGTACTAATAGAAATGTAGAGATACTGGAAACACGGGGTCAAGGGTCTCCCTCTCGGATACCGCCGAGGCACATACAGGACAACCTTCACCAACCTCAGCAAATTTTAGACAATCCTCACCCGCTTCCTCGGAAGATGCAAGACAATCCTCACCCGCTTCCCCGGCAGATGAAACACAACCCTCACCCACTCCTCCGGCAGAAGCTACGAACCAGATTGGGAACTTATGTGCTACAATTAAGCAAGCCACGACGCATGCAGCAGCATCTTCTCCCAGCGGAAGTTCAACTCCATATCCGACAGTCCTTGATGACGTGAGCAGCGGGTTTTCACATCGAATCAAAAGGCCCCCTGAGGATGAGGTTATAACTTCGTCAACTCTGGTATCACTTCGTGAACTCCTCGTCCCTGAACTGCTGGAAGAAAAAGTTCGGTTGAAACTAGGTGTCCAGCTCGCCTCGGCGATGATGCAGCTGCATACAAGTGAGTGGTTAGCCGAAAGCTGGGGAAAAAATGACATCTTTTTTCTTCAAAAACCGATCAAACGCCATACGATGGCGGGCGAGCTTATCTCGGTTCGAGAGCCAATCGTTGACAAACCGTTCGTCCGACGTATTTTTGAGCGTCCGTTACGGCCGCTAGTCATTACGGAAACCCCAACAGAAAAACCTATCGTGGAATATAACAAAAGTCTATTTTCGTTGGGAGTTGTTCTGATAGAGCTGTTGTTTCAGCAGCCCATTGAAACCCTCATCGCAGCCGGCAGTCCTCCCAATGACGATTCAATCTATGCGGCAGCAACACAAAAACTGGGTGACATATATCACCTGGCAGGCGAGAAATACGGCCATGCCGTATGGCGGTGTCTCAAGGGGCTGAGTCGCCAAACTAACAGTATCAGTTTGGACTGTCCTGACTTTAGAAATGCAGTTCATGAAGATATTATTTGCTTACTGGAGAACAATCTAAGGGGTATATCATAATCCATATGCCTTACGGAAAGTACTGACTCCTCAGTGCTAGGTATCCCTGCTTGAATCTGCACGTATAGTTTATTTACCAGTACCGCCTGAGATTTGCTCGTATAATTGGAAGATCAGAGCGCAATTAAGGGTCCTCTGAGTAAGTGGGAGGCCTGTAATTCATTTATTCTATGAGATTGTACAAGTGTTCATCCCCGGGGGATTTGTTTCCATTAGAAATATTATTCATTGATTGTAAATATCTACAATAATTGTGCCTCTTCTTCAGGCCACGATACAAAACTGTTTATTTGCAATGTGCATTGAAATTGTGTTAACACCGAAATTCCGCACCACCATTTACGCGGTAGCATTCCACAATTTCCGACCAAATGCTTTGTCCAAAACAAGCACGGCTCATCTAAGTATGCTGGGAAAAAAACCGTAGCAAAACAAAGCCTGGGACATAACCCTCCCAATTATTGCTTGCAACTTCTGAATGAACATTGGACAGGTGAGCGGCGCCGAGAAGAGACCCCGGCAGAGAAAGTGCTTCGGGAAATAGTGCTGCTTTTCTCCGAAACTATGGAGGTTGATGGGTGATATGCCTATGGTAGAATTTTGTCATCATATGCTCCATCAGCACCCTTTTAATCAAGGCCTGGAATATCTCTTCGACGGGGCGGTAATAGTGGTACTTACTCGGTTTCTGTCAGTCTTCAGCAACCCAAATATGGGGATATCAAGGCTTGTTGGCAAAGAAAGTATCATCTCAAGAGTGGTGATTATGGGTATGGGATTTAAGGTAACAGAGAACATGTGTGCTGATTATCTTTTCGGGCGAGGTATCGATACTGGATATTGGAAACGTTCCGAACGAAAAACAAAGACACCGCCGGTGAATGTGAGCGAGGTTTGGCACAGGGACCCAACGAGAGGAAAAGAGAAGACTGTAAATGCGCCACCTCGGTAATCCCACTGATTGAATGTGTTGTGTTGGTATGTGAATATGCGATTGAGACCGTAAGTCGGAAGATCTAGCGGGACAAGCAGGGACAGAGAGACGGAAATATTTGTTATTCTTAGGTGCCGTCATATATCAGATCCTCGTAATTAAGGTCGGGTGCAATTTTCCTGGAGAAGTAATGTGAGCCGACAACACAAAGGGAACCAATAATATATGAACACGAACAAAATAGTACATCCCTGTACCTACCGTCAAAATGATATAATCCCCAGCGGTTAAATCCCTATTTTGCGACAGGTCAATATTACGATGAAAAATTCTACCGATTGAGCGTGTTCACCAGTTTTCATATCCTTTTCCCTCACAGTATTGTCAATTATTTGGTCTCATCGTTGTGCCGCGGTACCGCGAGAAACCCGTGATCCTCTCTTTCACGAAATACCGAACATGCCACGCATAATCCTCTACTCGAGTACGTTCCTTATACTCTACCACACACATTGTGCTGGCACTTGTAGGAACGCGTACACGAGGGCCAGGCCACTGCCAGCTGTCGGTGTCTCACAACACCAGTCATGCTAGTCAATTCTAGAGTATAATCGTTCAAACAGAACAAGAACCGCCAAATTTCCCTTTCAGACCCGAGTTGGCTTTTGTGTGGTACGCATAAAATGGCGAACCGAGACTATCTCACATGGCGTGTGTAACTTGCCCAAAATAGCCTCAATCTCATGTCTCGGAGGCCGCACTCAAGTTCATTGGTTGCTTTGGTATAATACAACGCCTAGTCTTTGATCTCAACTCGAGATTGTGCCTAAATCGAGAATTTCAAGGGAAACGCTGCAGATCTTGTTGGTGCCCTGTTTCTACGTGAAATCTGATTGGTGATCTGGACTTGGGCACAATCTCGAGTTGGGATCAAAGACACTAGTAGCCGCGATAATACCACTCGCTACAGCAGCCACACACAATGCTCTAGATACGACACCCACACCACCAACTGGCTCAGGCTTGATATCAACGCCGCCAACTACGACGCCAACTTCGCCGGTTCTCTCAGGCTCAACACCAACTCCACCCGCTTCTACAGGAACCCCGCTGATACCGCTAGCTACAATAGGCCCAACACCGAGCTACAGGTTCGACACCAACCCCACCTGCGACTGCAGGCTTGGCACAGACTTCGCCAGCTGCGACAGCCAAGCCAAATCTTCTAGCTACAGCACCGACTCCGCCAGCTGGCCAAGGCTCGACATCACCTCCGCCGGCTATGGCTGGCTCAACACCGACAGGGGTACTCCCACAAAACCTCACTTACAAGTTGCTTATGGTTCCAGTGTATCCGGGCACAGAGGACGAATAATATTGGTTTCGAAGTGTTTGATAACTATATGACATGTACCGAGGCTTGATTTAATGCTAGGAATAACTAATTTAGAATGGAGTATTTTTCTTGCATATTGTAGCATAATTAGATATCAAGTTCGTCTTCATTGCGTGATTAAGATTTTGATGGTCAGGACTACTCTTCATACATTAGCAACAGACAGATATCCTGTTGATCGCAAATTTGATCTAAGATCCCCGAAACAAAAATACATATCTTTCTGAATCCACAGAGATGACTCTTGAATAATTTACCGGTTGGCGGAACGACTTGCTTGGTAAGAAGGTGCTACAATACAGCTAAGCACTTGCACATGAAGTATCACTCGGCATGCGGTACACCCACCCTGTTGCATATATGCATCAGGTTCGTGTATGAGATCTTGTATGATCATGACTTGTATGAGAATGTGAATCGTGAATGAAGTTACGAGGATATGCAATGGTGCATAATTACGAGAGTTCGATTTCGACATAGATTTAGATATGAGAATTAAGCATCTATTCATCACTCAAAGTAACACACCCACTGAGTAATCGTCCCATTCGTCATTAATCTTCTTCTTTGATTAATGAAGAGTAGTAATTGTAGAGCCAGAAATAACCTACTATGTTGGACCTAAAACGCTGGTGCGACATTCGAAATGATGAGATGGATCAGATGAGATGCAGTTAGATTAGATAGCAAGGATCGGTTACGTATACGTACTGTTCCTCGAGCACAGAACATAATTCATCCTACGCTCTGCAATGAACATAATCCCATACAACAATTCAACACCGATGCCATCCTAGAGATGCTCAGAACTTGGAGGGAGTGGATGAATCAGCCATTGTCTTTTGCCCTGAAAAAGATTTTAGAAACCAGAATATTAGCCGACCAAGACTGCCGAAATTTGGTATTCAGACCCGCCCGACGCTCTACACCAAGCTATTCCACATCATTCTGCTTTCTGCCAGTATTCCTCCTCCCTTAGTTTACCGTCACAAAGGCGTGATCTAAAAGGACTCCCTCTCTTTATGACATCATTTGGATTGCGCAATGGGTTTTAATTTAGCTCCCATTGTCGCAAGCTGAAGTCAAATAAGCGAAACATCTAAATTTATCTCCACCAAACACTGCAAGGACATTAAGAACTCAAAGCCAGCGAGAAGAATCGCTCAACACGTCAACACGAAACGCTATATCTATACGCACCCAAACGAAAGTTGAAGCCCAGAAACCACCACCTATAGAGATTTATAAGTATAAAAAAGAACAAGCAATCGCGGGATCTTTACGGAGAACCGCACGGTTAACGTGATCTAATCTAATCCATACTCACCGAACAACTTTGCATCCCAACGTCGAGATTCCAAGACTATAAAGGCTCGACAAGAAGAGTTGGACTCGAAGAGATAAGAGGCAAGAGAAACTACAAGCGTTGTGAGTTGCAAATATGATGCTGGTGTAAAAATCCCCGATGGTTTACATCCTTATTTATTAACAGAACCCTGTCCTGATTTAATCTAATCGATCAGCACCAAATCACTTTTCATACCTCACCATACCTCTGAAATTGCCCGACTTAATGTGCATTAATACCTTTCGTCAAGGCTGTAGTGAACCAGAGTGTATGTCACATCTTTGTAGCGGCTAGGGTATAAATATAGAGCACTATGGAAGCTGAATCCAAAAATACGACGAAACACGGAAGTGTCAGTTCAGGTCCTAGGCTGACATATCAAGTTCCCACGAAATTGTCATGAGATTACCGGGAGTAATATTTATCTTGCTTGGAACATATTGAGGTTGTTTTCCACTACTCTACCAGCGCGCGGGACGACCTTCTCAGACAGGAGGCGCATCTGCATCAGCGAGCACTCGGAATCCTAGGATCCCATACACATTAAATGTTCAGCCAAATAGCTAAAAACTGATCTGTCCTAGTCTCACATTGACCACGGAAACTCATTTTTGGAGGAAATCCAAACATACCAACAAGAGATAGCAGCAAGGTGTTCTCCTTTCGTTGTCTTTGACCTCCTTGATAACTTCTAGCTCATGCTCTTTGATCGAAAAGCAGCCAAATCAGGAATTACAGGGGGTTTCCGGATTCTGACTTAAGCCTCAAATTTGCAGCTGCGTTGTTTGAGCATAACGGTGTTTGGCATCTCTGTCAACACCGAGCTCAAGTAACAGGTTCATATTAATGCTTGGGTTATTATTAAAACCAGACCCTGAAGTTTGTACATACTCTACACCGCTGTCAGTATTGATCCCTTGTCCCGAATAAGTAGAGTACCCTAACTTGATTATGAAATCTTACCCCTAACTATCGGTATGTGCACCTATCATTATCTACATTATATGTTCGTACTATAGAAAACATATCTTCCCTGACGGTCACATAATCGATCTGATATTCCCAACCACCGGTCTGGTACTCTACATAACGCTATTTACAAAGATCCAGATTCTTTGAGTTGGAAGCCAATTTTTGTCTCCTCGTCCAAACCAAGCTCAAGAAGCACCGGCATTATGCGGTGCCGGTGCTTATAACCTTGCTTACTTGCGAATGCGCGATCAGCAGTCGTCCGGTATCTGCTGTTCTTGGCATTTATGTCGGCACCGAGCTCAACAAGTAGCCGGACTGTTACTTCATGCCATTGGGTAACTGCGTGATGGGGGAGTACTATTTTCATTGTCCTTGCCTTCTTTGTTGGCAATGAGCTCAATTAGCAGCTGAACCATATCATCATACCTATTGAAAGCTGTGTGTTAGAATGTGGATCATTCAAGGTATTTCTTGGCTTCTAAAATGGCACATTTGATAACGATAAGGAATCACACTTTAGTAGAGTCTCTCATGGAAGTGGCCTAATATTGTATTGTAAAAGCTGTATCAGGTTTCTCCTACATAATCTTCTGCTCAATATAGTAATGACTTGGCAGGTCATAGGTATATACAGGTAGGCAGATAACGGAAACATTTGATATCTGGAAGAGACTAATGGCCACAAAGAAAGTACTGATTATAAGGGATTATTGGATAATACAAGTGGTATCATAGTTGCCTTTTGGCCAATTAATATATTATGTCAAGATATACTTTATTATCGAGACTCAGGCTACTAAGCTGCAATCATCCAGAGTCAGATGTGATTACAATATTGAAAGTACCAGATGATCTATTATTACTTATATTTTTATAGATATGGATATCAATAAGTATATGATTGAATACAAATATCACCGAAATTGTGTTGCTTCTGAAACTTGCTACAGGTGATGACAAACAAATTAAGAATGTATCAAATAAACTATTTGTATTTAATGTCCAATAGGTCGGTGTATAGACTTGTACATCAAGATATATTTATAAGCATAGATACAGTTGCAGTATGAGGGTAAGTGAGGTATTTATATACATATATATATTTATGGTTCTTTTTCACTTCTTATTGACCAGAATACTATAGATGAGTAGCTGAATGTAACACTATCAATTTTGAACTCAAACTCAAAATTACCTCTACAATTAAGTCAGTGAGTTTTGCTCTGATTTGAAAGCAATAAATATACAAAATTCATATTACTACTTCCTCTTCTACACATTATAGTCTGCTGTAAATATCTTTAAAACTGTTAGAGTGTGTAAGGGCGTACGTCCGTGTACGGCCTCGTATAAGTGTAGATACGGTTGCAAACGTTGATTCGAGAATGAGGTATATTTAATAGGTAAGGTTATCGATGGCGTGCAAGAGCACTCGCACGATCTGACTATATACTGGGCGGATGTGCGGTTACCCGGCCGCCATTACATCATCCCCCTCTTTATCTGCAGACCTCCTGGGCTGCATACCCGTACATGAAGAGAAGAAGAAGAAAGAATCCAAGCTCGTACGCCCTCGTACGGCCTCGTAAATCCCGCAACCGATCGGTGCCATCACGGCGGCCTCACGGCGGATCCGGTGCACGGGGAAATCCACCTCCAGTGGTAGGTGGTAAAACCTGTGCCGACGCCATTTATACCGGGCCGAGATCCAATAAGAAGAGAAGAGAAGGAAACGTCCAATTGATCCCTGTAACCTCCAGATCTCCATATCTCCAAAGTGGCTCGGCAGCACCAAGCTCCAAGTCCATATCCAAACCCTCGGTATACCGTAGCTTTCATCGTGCAGGCTCGGTGGTGCTCATATCGGTAAGCGTCATTGGCTCTCGTCATCGATCGGACGCGTATGTGGTTCGTCGATTGTCTAACTCGTGAGCATCCAAGAGAAGATCGAACTTACAATGTAATCAATAAAGTGCGCTTCGTATTTCGATTCAGGTGCACTTCGATAAGGTACATGCACTTCCGTGCAAACGATAAGGTGCACTTCCGTGCAAACGATGATCGTGATCGCGTCCGCTTGAAATCCGGATCGTAGGTACGGTCATCCCATCAGCCGTCATCGATTTCGCTTCGTCCTTCGACA
>MU122152.1:1798-29161 GCA_014904905.1 Wilcoxina mikolae CBS 423.85 | reverse complement strand
TCGTATAAGTGTAGATACGGTTGCAAACGTGGATTCGAGAATGAGGTAGATTTAATAGGTAAGGTTATCGATGGCGTGCAAGAGCACTCGCACGACCTGACTATATACTGGGCGGATGTGCGGTTACCCGGCCGCCATTACAGAGTGGCTGTATAAAAACATTGAACAATATCATGGCTGTATCGAACTTTAATCTGTAAATGAGTATCAATTAACAATGGGAAGATGGTGAAATAAGTTATATGAAGGAACGATATCTACAATAAGGAATGCAGGAATGGGATAACCAATAAGGAATGCATAAATAAAACCAGGAATAAGGAAATAATGTAAGAGATAAGGTTAGGATATGCTAGAATGAATGAATCATAGAGGATGATGACAAACAGAAATCAGATATATATAGTGATGGTTGGAATAGAGGATAGATTAGATCTTCACTCGTTTTATTGTCTATAAGGATGTAACATCAAGAGTAACACTCCTGGTATACCAGTACAAGTAGTATCCTTACTGCATTTGGAACTTGCTTGTGATGGAAGTTATGAAGATTCACTTAGGATGTGAAAGTCACTAAGAAGATTCAAGACAAAGATGTTTGGCTTTCAAAATGTATATTGTTAAGGCTTGTTTTTCTCATCAAGAAGCTTGCCCTTCTACCCTTCGATATTCTAGTCGTCTTTATATCTCAATCCTCTTGTTGTAATAATAACTTTTATCTACACTGTTTTGATGTGCTTTTCCACCTAATCTTTCTTTTGTACCAATACTCTTTTCACTCTTTACTGCGCTATGAGACTGTCCATATCTTTCCATTTATATCTGATACCCAGATGAATAGAATCCCTACTGATATCAGTCTATTTAACTTCTAAGGTCCAGACCTATTATATCCTTTGGATCTCTATTCTTACAGAAGACTGTAATCTTTTCAATTGTAAGGGATATCAGAGCTTTCGTCAGCTATGATTCAAACTCAGATGCTTTTGTATCTACAGCCTCTCAGCTGTCCTTGTATTATCATAAACTGGCAGAGTAAGGACCCTGCAACTGTCTTTCTTTCCTTATCAGTGGTATGATTGCGTTACACCTCACATGTTGAACATTACCAACAGCAATAGCAGTGGGGTTATCTAAGATCACTTGACAATAGCTGTATCGCGATAGCAAAAGCACCATCTCTGGAAGTCACCGAAACTACATAGAATATCACTCACACCAAACGAAATCAGATGAACTGTCATGTAGTCAACCATACCACTGATAAGGGATCAAAGGTGTAGATTGAAACGATACTTTGCCAGCACAAGCCATCGACAGGGCAAAGACAGCTGAGAATCTGTAGATTCGAATGCACCTGTATTTGAAGCGAAGCTGACATAGTCTCTTATGTTCTTTACAATCAAAAGTATACTATTGACCTGCAATAAAGAGATCGAAAGGATACGATAGCTTGAGATCCAGACCACAGAGGTCTGAAGGACTGATATCAGTAGGCATTCTATTCATCTGAGTTAGAGATCTGAGTGGAAAGAAATGAAAGGATCAGAAGAGTGGTGAAGGGCACAAAGGGTATTGGTGTATAGGTATGGATAGGTAGAGAAGCTCATGAGCAAAGCATAGATAGAAGTAATTGTTAGAGCAAGAGGATAGAGGTATAAAGACCTCTAGAATGTCCGAGGGTAGAAGGACAAGCTTCTGGTCAAGGAGAACAAGCCTTAACAATATACACATTGGAAAGCCAAATCTCTTTGTTTGGAATCTTTATCTTTTAGTGACTTTGACATCCTCAGCGAATCATCATAACTTCCATCACAAGTAAGTCTGGGAAACAGTAAGGATACTTCTTGAATTGGTAAACCTGAGGTGACCCTTCCGGTATTATATTATATTGTTAGCAAAGAAACACTTCAGTTTGAAGCTATCTTTCTCTCCATAAAACGGTCAAAAATTCTTGATACTATATCAGGAAAACATTTCTGCGTCCGGATATATTAGTCACATCTGGATACTGGTGGTGGGCCAGCAGTGCCTGGAATGTCAGATGGCAGTGTAACAGGTAAGTCCGTGACGATACGATGTGAGGCACTGCAAAAACAACTCCTGATGCTAGGTATTCACACGGTTGCATATCACTGTGCACACCACCTTGGGACGCTTAATATACCGTATTCTTCATCTGGCCAGTGCAATTGCATGGTACGTGGTGCTCGGTGGCAACACTGCTGTGGGCATTGTAATGATAATACTATGCACGGCATATTATACCATAAGGTCGTTTTCAATGGAGAACCACTTTGCTTGCATCCATGTCTTGGCTGGATGCAAGCAACTTGAAGGTGCCTATCATTGCTTGGTGAGAAAGTCTGCCTATCACAAAGTAATGTTTATTAAGTCTATTTAGAGTTCTAAAAACCGTTTATACCCTCTTCACCAATGTATTTAACTCGTCCTCCAGCATATAATCAATATCATTCCTGGTCACTAAGTCTATATGACTATTGACTATCCATGCTTTATTCTCCGACTTCAATGAAATGGACTCGTCTGAAATTTAATTAGCCCCACCAACAATATTTCCTGCACTAATAACTGCGTATGCACCTCTGGAAGATGGTTTCACTATAATGACCAACTGCGACGCACTTTCCGGCATTCCACCGAGGGCATACTTTGTCACTTAAACGTGTGGTAGCGAACAGATATTTGTGCTGCGTGAATGGATAACTCGCAGCTTGAATGGACGAATTGTACAGGACGGTACACGTCTCTGCAGTGCTTTGTGAGACTCCTTACGTTGTGACATTTGAACCAATACCCAGTCATTGCAGGCAGCTCCAGAATACTATTGTTTATCTCCAGTACATCTGAGCTTCTGAATGATGATGTCGTCATGCATGTGATGTGATTCTATCTCCAATTCATGATAAATTGCGGCAGAACTGCTTAAGAGATCATCCAAATCGATATTAACCTGCTTGGAGTCTAAGAAACAATGTGTGGTATCATACAGACCATTTCGGAGGATGTCGTCACTGATTGTTTACAAGAGGCCTTGAAAGCCTTTGACTTTCTCTGTTTCTTTGTGCTGCTGTGGAAATATAAACCCCGATGAAAGACGTCTACAGGTAGTGGTTGCTTCCATCTTCACTTCCACCGTAACTACCGCCGGCACTTCCGTCGTCTGTGGAGCGGCTCATTTAAAGTTCCATCTGTCGCGATTGGCCTTTCTGACAGCGAATGCATCACTCCAAAAGTAGGAGTTGATTATCTGAGTATAGTAATCACCTGTTTTGTTGGAAGCATTAAACCCTTTCTTAATCTGCTTCCAGTGAGAACTTTCTCTGATCTCCGTCGATCACTGTTTATGCGAACAGTACCATTGTATCTGCTTTCGGAGTTGCTGCATGAGATGTATGTTGGGAAAGTTGAAATCCCGACCCTTCTTCAATGTATTCGGCCATTTCTGCATTGATAATACCTTTGCAGGTATCGCGAATGCACTGTCAAAAGGCCGCCAATTTCTTCATGTTTTTCTCGGAATTCAACTTGGCATTCCGCTCGGCACACAATTCTGTACATCTCTTTTTGGCCTCTGCGGCAAGTTGTTTTCCAGGCCTGAATTTTTGAAACACATTCTTAGAATCGTGAAAGTGACGTAGACCATTGTTCTTAAGGTCTAGCGTTTTGTCATCGTGAGAGTCATACAGGCAATAGAAATAGATCTGAATAAGAGAGCAAGAGCACTCAACTGCACGGTAAGAAATAATGTGCTGTGAGGGGCTTGGGTTCCGCAGATTATTGCGTTTGACACCCAAAAGGAATTGTGTCATTGTCTTGATCTCTCCTCAGTTCCAATGCGAAACCGCCAAATACGTACATTTTGGCTTCATCACAACAAGATACACCGGTACCGAGAGCCAAATATCATTGAACTTGTCAAGCCGCTTATAGTACTTGAGAAATTAGTGAAGCCATGTCAGGAGATGCTTCAACATACAAATTTGCATCGTGTGGAGTAGATCAGGCTTGAAAAGATCGCTTGTAATACAATCAAGATACCATAAGATGTTGAAACATGGATTGATTTCGAGGTATTTGAGATCGGTGATGCTCTGGGGTGTATTTGAATCTGAGAGTGTACGATAGATATTATGATCCCAGAGGTTGTGTCGCTCATGTGGACGGGGTAGATTACCCATTTCCTGCATGGGACATTCGCATCAGTTGCATACACCATTCTTGATGTTGTAAAGATCATGGTGCTGGGAGTAATCAGCCATTCATGCAGCCAGTGTTGAATAACAATGACTGAAGTTGACATCGGCACAGCGGGCATAGAAGGTGGAGGTCTCCCAGTCGGAATTGAGTAGGGGTTGCAACACATGCTTCAGCACGTTCCGAGTAACCACTCAGTTATGCTCCCTCTGAGCATTTCTTCTTTTGAGGGGGTCATCACGCATCTTGACTGGAATGAGCAAAAGCGCAACCAACAACATACAGTACATTGTGTGCTTCATCCGTAGGCTGTGGATCGGTTGCCGATCATTATAAATATTGGCCATACCTTCTTGTCACCAGAGAAGTTCGTAAGGTGGATACCTTCAGATATGAATATCATTGGCACCAGAATGTCCCCGACGGGTAGTATTGTCTATACAATTGTGACCATTGTAAAGGCTTTGTAAAGAGTATACTAAGATGGAAGCTTACCTACTTGTCCCACCACCAGTCTTCAGTATGCATCTCATTGTAAACATGATACCCAGCATCATTGAAGCAAAGTATCGGTGTGTATATAAGATGTTCCTCGCATGCTGGCTGCCGGAGTAGCCATTGTGCACACTCTATATGGTCACGGTGCCAAAACTCAATTGCATCCGGATGCTGCGCATTCCATGCCATCTACAACGTAGCTTTCTTCCAGGAGTCATGGCCAAATCTGTCCTCCATCGTATTGATGTTCTGGCGGAGGTTGTAATTCAATTTCAGAGAATCATGCACACAGACTTTAAGGTTGCAGTTGCTCTTCAGGAAGTCGCCGATGACGTTGGTGGGAAGCCCTTTTGATGTAACCAGTTTGGCAAAATGTTACTCCTCCTCACTCTCGAACGGATGGAAGGGGTGGTGTAAGCACTTCTCAGAATTGTACTCAGCATTGTAATCATAATC
Organism: Wilcoxina mikolae CBS 423.85; assembly: GCA_014904905.1. Taxonomy (NCBI): domain Eukaryota; kingdom Fungi; phylum Ascomycota; class Pezizomycetes; order Pezizales; family Pyronemataceae; genus Wilcoxina; species Wilcoxina mikolae. The sequence continues at coordinate 23,989 of MU122152.1, read as the reverse complement.
GGTCGGAACGTCAGCGACAGGGGCTCCTGTATTGATGTATGAGAAGCTGTGTGTATTTGAGTGAAATTCGGATGCTTCTGGAGAAAGTGACGTGTGCAACGGAGGAAACGCGTCAGGATCATCAATTTGGTCATGGTTTGCATGGAATACACTGTGCAAATCATCGACACAATGCAGAGAGTATTTTGAAACGCGTTCAGGCAGCTCAGTGGAGTCTCTCTTCGCCTCAAGCAGTTGGATTCGATATCGAGGATGTTCACTGTCAATATGTTTGCAGAGCCACTGGTCAGACTTATAAGGTTTCAAGCAAACAGGGCAGAAACGATTTGGAGTTCATATGGGAGGTATCATGTGTATTGTGTAGACCATGCTGAGAGCTGTATATGCAGTTGGCAGAATGTTATGAGTCTTGCCAAGCAGGTAATTGAGCTGCATGGCACACAAAACATACAGAGCCGTATATAAAATGCCAAGACCCTGGAATATCCTGCAGACAGAGTTTGTCATGATGTAGCCACACCCAGAACATAATTTGACCCTAATTGCTAGACAAATATAAGAAAGAATCCATGGACTTAATTGTTTGCTTGCTTTTTTCGAAGTTTGGCTGGGCGGATGATACAAAACACAGATGAAAACTTGTGATATCACTCATTTTGTCTGCCAAGTCATGACTTCAGAGTTCATGATACCACCGCACAGTAACTATTAGTGGTACCTGGAGAGGCCTATGCACTGGGAGAAATGCCAGTGACACTTCTTGAACTTCATATGGCAGATTCCGACTGTTTATGATACCACACTGCATCATTGTATTGGAACTTGATATTACTGCCATATGATAGGAACTCAAACTGACAGACTTTGACGCTTTGACCTAACATTCGCCAGATGAGTGTATCTCATTCTCATGAAGTAGTTCAATCAACTCTCAGAGTCGTATAAAACGTGAGGTGTATCTTTCAGACCGGAAGGAAAGTGCCGATGACAGCTCACAGCCAGGAAAGCTACTTTTCAAGTATGATGTTTGATATTACCAACAGTTTCAACTGCTCTACCACTCCACACGATTTCATGCACCTTGATAGTGCATTCTGCACTGAATATATACTTCCATATACTCCCTCCATTTCAATTCTTCTCTATCATCTCTATCTACTCCCTTTTTACCTCTTTACCGTGACCGCTCTCATCATCGTATTTAGACACATTTACACGAAACCTGACCGACCCCTCGTACAGCTCATCTACAGCTCAGACCGTTGCAATTCGACCCAAAAAGATCCCATCCACCCCCTCCAAAACCGATGCAATTAAAAACACTCACTACCTTGATTGTTTTGCGAAGCAGTTCATGGCCGAGCATGTTTGGGACCTTATTCAGATGTATGCCATTCATGGTGTGAAGGATGATAGCAAGATTGACTTGATGAATGATATCGTTTTTTTGGACCCAGTCACTACAAGGCACTATGCACAGTTTCAGGGGATGTGGAAGCATTGGGTATCAACTCAACCACGATACACAGAATGGTGGAGTACGTTCCGGACATTTCTCCGAAACTGTTTCGATAACACTGGGATGCAGATTAACCAATATCACAAACAAAACCCAGCTTGACCTACCGACACCGATACTGACCATGACTCCGACAACTCCGACAACTGCGACAACTCCAAACGTGGCAAAGGCGATGTCAAAAATGACACCTGGTATCCCAGGATATCGAACCTGCAGCCAGCCTCCCACAAACGTGCAACGCCACCGACCGTCATTCCCTCTGCCCTCCAGGAGACACGAAAACTTGATGAGATCTCCACCAATGTCGTCCCTACCGGCCCAGCACATATATATCCTTTCAGGGTTTGCATTGTCGACCCTGAAAGCTACAGCCCAGATAGCTACGACCGTTGGGACGACATCTTTGTTCACCACAACACGAATAGAGTGCATCTCACACGAGTCGAGAAGGACACTGCAAAGGCCATACACTGTGCTGTGAGTCCCCAATGTCCTGCCAGAGATGTCAGTTGTATTCTTCGGTGTTTTGTCATGCCCGGTGCAACCTCTCTGCAGCCATGGAATGGGACTCCACTCAATGGCAACAACTCTGTGGCAACAATCTTTTCTATTACAGCTGACAACCCTCTCATCGTTGTGGCTGTTCTGAAGGCAATTGAAGTTGTGCCTCCAAGGATTGCATGAGCTACTCTACCACAATCACCACAACCACTATGTTCGTCTCCCCTGGAAATACCTGGTGTCTCTGAACTGGCTGAGAGCCCGACACCAGCTCTCAGGTTCATTGCAATAAACAACTCGGCAATGACACAACTGGAGGTGACTGCTACTCACCACGTCAAGTGTGCCTCTCTCCGTGATGTGTTATCGTCTGTACTGGAGGAGCCAATCAGTGTCAGAGTTGTACGAATGGTGAAGACAGCACAGATTGTTGTGGCGACGTTACAAGCAGTGGTGTTGGAGTTACATCAACCGTGAGAGGTGAGGTAGCAAATGGCAGAGGTTTTGGTGGAGCAGGAGACAATGTCTGATATTTCGTCAGTATCGGTGGGTGTTGATGAGTCATCAGAGTTGGAGGCAATTGGCACGCACTAATATGTCAATGCCGATATGAGCTTCCCACAGCTCGAGGCATCGCTTTTGACTCCACCATGGGGTCAGCAATTTGAGTGATGGTTTTCAGTACATCCAACAGTGCTGCAAATGACTAGGATACTGATTCACGTAGGTTCATATTTCATAGTTTTGTTAGCCTTTGGTGATTGGATTAGATAGAGTTTTTGCATATCCTCTTTAGGTCGGGTGGAATCATTATTACATTTTACAAAGATGTTTTTAGTATCGTTTGGGGTTTCTTGGCATTATTGGTATTTGATTGACTAATTGTACGTGATACTTTCATGAAAACCTTATACTAAATCGTGTGAATCTGCCCCTTTATGAGAATACTTTTCAGGTGCAATCCTCAGTGACGTATCAATCCTTATCCACAGTTCATTACCCTTCGTCTACATCGCAACTGTACTCATTTTCTGCATTTTTGATATTCCTTCCTTGCTGACATTCCTGCCTTTTTGACATTCCTGCCTTCTGAAAATGACTTGAACAACCAAGCCACTGCACAAGACCGTATCTTCAATTTCAAAAGCAGCACCGGCCACTCTTGCAGTTCTCTCCCCAATGCCAGCTAACGGTCACAAGAGGAAATTCACTTGGCAGTCTGACAAGTAGAAGCAAAAGCAGATGAAGGCTACAGCCTCACGTAATGAAGGTTCGATGACTCAGATCTCCTTTGCATCTATACCCAGACTATCCGCACAAAATCCAGCCCTGACACAGTCTCTGCCCCCGCCGAATCAAGCCTCCATTTCGACATCACCAGCACCCAGTGTCATTTCTAACGTCTCTATTCGTTCAGCGACAAACCATAGTCACTTCCGGAGTCCACACCCATTATCATCGGATTCACAACCCATCCCATCGTCTCTGCCGAGGATACCGTCTTCGGTCAGCAGTAAATGACATGGCAGTTTAAGTGTCCTTGAACCAGGTGACCTTCGAGTTACTGCTGTACTGGAAACAATACGTTGCTTGATGGAGAAGCAACTGCTGAGCGAGACTCCATTTCCAACAGAAGGTGAGTTTCTGCTGATAGCTTATACAATTCCGATAGTGGTAGATAGTGACTAACATATCCAACACAAAGTCTGTAGAGCATTCCTGGCCGATGGCATGCAGGCAGAAAGGAGTCAACATCAGCTTCCAGAAACGTCAGAAGGAGTATCTCAAGATAGTTAGGTATCTCCCAGAATTGAATTCGCACTGACTAACCGGCTATATATCAAATCAAAAACAGTTGCAATGCAGTCAGATTGCACATGATCAAGAGGGCCCATGAGTGTGTAAGGAGACTATATAACTTGCACCGTTTCGAAGATGATGAGCGCCACATACAGATTGACCGAAATCGTTCAAATTTTATATTCATTGTATGCCAATGTGATCGTACGAATGTACCTGATGTGAGTTCTGTCTGTAATCTGTAGCCTCGCTAATACTACCAGGAATGTGCTAGCTACTTTCTTGCGGAGGAGATTCCATGATTTCTATATGTACATTTCTTCCAACAAATTGGCAAATGCAGCAGGCATTCAGAAGGCTTCCATGAATAGATTCGGGAACAGACACCCCCGGCACTGATTGTGTTAACATGTACAGTATTGCATCACGCACTAACAGAGTGGCGAAGAAATGGAGGTTTAGTTCCAACAAAGGTTGAAATTGAAGACCTCGAAATCCAGCGCAACAGGCCTGAGTGGAAGTACTACTTCATACGAGATAATTACGGTGGTAAGTATGGCCTTCACAATGCATGCAATCGATCTAACATTTATTTTGCAGAGACTTTCACTGATCACATGAATATATGGAATGATCTTCCATCTCCTTTGAGACAGAAGGTAATCAAGTCCATCAGGGCGGCTCTCAACAACCTCATTCTAGATGAGAAAGGAGCCAATAACATACCACCCATAGCCAGTCCTCGTCGAGTAGTATTAAACAAGACCGTGATGGAAGCCCTGATGCTGGAGCCGAACATTGAGACTCCGATGATTGCTACGATCTGCATTCTCATTTCTAAAAATTTGTCTTTCGATCGAAAGGATGGGATTGACGATGCCGACAATGATGCCGACAATGATGCCGACAATGATGCCGACAATGATGCTGACAATGATGCCGACAATAATAGCAATAACGTGTATGACGACATTCACACTGCCAGGAGTCGTGCTCAGCGACAGTGTGGTTTCCAGCTTGATGATGATAAGGTCGAGAATGAGGAGGATGAGGATGATGATAATGTTGAGAATGAGGAGGGTGAGGATGAGGATGAGGATGAGGACGTAGATTCGGAGTTGGTGGATGACTGAGTTGGAGAGAATTGTTTAGAGGATGTACTTCAAGCTGGCTGCGATGTGTAGCATGGCGTTGGGAATGAGGAGAGAGTAGTTTAGAGAATAAACTTCACGCTGGCTACGATGTGTAGCATGGTGGTTCGAATGAGGAGAGAGTAGTTTGATGATGTACTTCATGCTGGCTGCGATGTGTATGACGAGACACTGTATACATTAGAGCTTGATAACAAACATGATCAACAGTAACGTTACTGCACTGTATCCGTCGCCCAAGCTGTGAATGCAATTAAGGGAATTGTATAAACACCGCATGCCGTGAATATTGTGTTATATTATGGTGTACATTGCACTCATACGTTATATGAGTAGTGTTGTGGATCAAAAGGTAAGCACACTGCATGGCTGCGTCAGTAAGAATTATGTGGACTGTATAGCTGTGACAGTAAGGAATGATGCGTCAGGAAGCGTAAGGGCAATGACAGGGGTTATGTATCTGCACGTGCAGTGTCACTTCACAACAAGGCTCAAAAGGTTTCGTCTGAAGCGTCTGATACGTGCAGAACATTCCGCTATCTGGAGCGTGACTTTGTTTTTTTCCCGAAGTACATGCCGTTTTATATTTCTGATATTGGCTGCCAAGTCTCACAGGGTGAGTGCTGGTACCACTAGGCAGATTGGATCTCTACACCAGCTGGAAAAGAGATTCCTTACCTGCAGGAAGCTATCATTGTGAACTGGTCCGAGAAGAGCATCGGAAAACCAACTATGCCATACCCAGGCCGTATATAGGTCTAGGGTGTAATGGACATTTCAATCGATACCTCTTGACCCTTGTTGTAGAGTGATACTGCATGTGCGAATATACAACTCCTGGTACTACGTTTGGTCCTTCTGATACAGCATCTCTTACTGATGCAGCTATACAGTGCACATAATTCTTAGTGACACAGCCATACAGTGTTTACACCTTTTGACACAGCCACGCAGTGTGCACACCATTTGACGTATGAGTGCAATGTGCATCTTTATATAATACTGTGTTCACAGGATGTGATGTTTATATGTTGACCTGAATTGTATTCACATCTCGGACGACTGATACAGTGCAGTGATGTTACTGTAGATAATATTTGATATCAAGATCCAATATATAGAGTTTTCTGTTCTAAACGCCATGCTACACATCTCAGCCAGCATGAAGTACATCCTCTAAACTACTCTCTCCTTTGCAGTCATCCACTGACTGAGACTATATGTTATTGTACTAGTTCTGATTCACGTGTTCATTCTCATTCTTATTCTCATCCTGATCATCGTGATTATTGACCTTAATATCTTCCAGTTGGAGACCACGATATAGCTGAGTACCACTCCTGGTACTGTTAATGTTATCATGCTCATTGTTACTATCATTGTCACCATCGTCAACTCCATTCTCAGCATTGAAAGACAAATCTCCAGCAATAGGGACGGGGATCGCAGCAATGATCAGAGTCTTAATGTTCGGCTCTATTATTAGGGCTTCTATCGTAGTGTTGTTTAATACCACTCGACAAGACATCGCCACGGGTGGCATGTTATTGCCTTCTTTTTCATGTAGAATACGGTTGTTGAGAGCCGCCCTCATGGACTTGATAACATTCTGTCTCAATGGAGATGGGAGATTGTTCCATATATTCATGAGATCAGTTTAAGTCTCTGCACATTGTTAGAGTAATTGCATGTATTGTGAAGTCTGTACAGTGATTCTTACTGCCGTCATTCTCTCGATTGAAGTAGTAGTCCCCCTCTGACCTGTTGCGCTGGATTACGAGGTCATCTATTGCAATCTTTGTTGGAGCCAAACCTCAATTTCTTTGCCACTCTATCAGTGCGTGATGTAATGCTGTACATGTTAACACAATCAGTTCCAGGGGTGTCTGTTTCCGAATCCAGTCATAGCAGCTCTCCAAAAGCCTGCTGAGATTGTGTATTCGTTGCAAACATATATGTATAGGAATCGTAGAGTCTCCTTCACAAGAAAATAGCTAGCTCATTCCTGTTGGTGTTAGTGATGCAACAAGTTGCAGATAGAACTCACATCAGGTTCATTCGTACAATCGCATTGGCGTACAATGAATGTAAAATCCGAAAGAATTTGATCAATATGTATGCAGCTCTCATCATCTTTGAAACAGTGCAAGTTGTATAGTCTCCCCACACTCTAATGGACCTTCTTGATCATTTGCAATCTGACTGCATTGCAACTGTTTTTGATTTGACATACGGCTGGTTAGTCAGTGAGAATACAATTCTTGGAGATTCCTAACTATCTAGTGACACTCCTTCTGATGTTGCAGGAATAGTGTTGGCAACAAAGCGGATCGGTTCGTTACGGATCAAGACATGAGGCCGTTCAACACGGATTCGATCCGAGGTTTGGAAGCAGTTGTGAGGTTTGTCCAAACCTGTTTGTGAACCATTTATCTTCAAACGACAATAAGTAAACGAGTTCATATTCGATAGGCTCGATCTGTAGAGCATCATGCAGCGGGAGAGGTTAGCTACAAGATGCACTAAATATCGAGCCGTTCGGACAAGAATTCGCTTACTTATTTTTGTTCGCAGTTGTAGGCTGAAATGGTGGGGTTTGGGGCGAAAGGCTTGGCAAGGATCCGGTTCGCGCGGACCGGATCGGTTCGTCAATTGTACGAACTTCCGACGGTTCGTTGCCAACACTAGTTGTGTCATTGCTGAGTTGTTTATTGCTGAACCATTTATTGCCGAGTAATTTATTGGAACGAACCTGGGAGTAGGTATTGGATGTTCAGCCAGTTCGGAGGCACCAGGTGTTTCTGGGGGAGATGATCGTGGTGGCAGTGGTGGATTAGCTGTTGCAATCCTTGGAGCTGCAACTGCAATTGCCTTTAGAACAGCCACAACAATGAGATGGTTGTAACCTGTAACGGAAAAGAATGTGGCTACAGAGTCGTTGCTATTGATTCAAGTTGCATTTCATGGGTACCGAAAGGTTTTGCCGGGTATGAGTAGACATCAAACAATACACCTGATTATCCTGGCAGGACATAGACGACTCAAAGCATGGTGTACGGACATAGCAGTGAGTTTTTCGACTCGTGAGATATTTCATCTATTCGAGGTGTGGTGAAAGAAGATGTCATCCCAATGGTTATATCTTTCCGGGCTATAGTGTTCAGAGTCGACAATGCAAACCCTGAAGGGGTATATAAGCATTGGGTCTGTAGGGAGAGTATTGGTGGAGATGTCATCAAGTTTCCTTTTCTTCTGGGGGGCAGAAGGAATAATTGTGGGTGGGGTTGCATGATTGTGAGAGGGTGGTTGCAGCTTCCGGGTCTTCAGATACCAGGTGTCTTTCTTGGTATCACTTTTACAATGTTTGGAGTTGTCGCAGTCATCAGAGTCATCAGCATCAGGGTCAGTATCGTTGTAGGTCGGTAAAAGTTGATTTTTATTGTGATATCGTTTCATTAGCTTTTGAGATGTATCGAAACAGTCTCGGAGAAATGATTGGAACCCACCTCAGTATTCCATGTATCGCAGTTGAGTCGATGACCAATATATCTATATCTCCTGAAACTGTGCAAAGCATGTTGTAGTGATTGGGTCCAAAAAAAGGATATCATACATCAAGTCAATCGCACAATCATCCTTGACACTCTGAATGGTATTCATCTAAATAACACCTCGAATGTGCTCAGCCATGAACTGTTTCGTAAAACCATCGAGGAGGACAGTGTCCTTAATTGCATCGGTTTTGGAAGGGGTTGATGGGATCCTTTTGGGTGGCATTGCAATGTTCTGAGCTGTAAATAAGGTGGATAAGAGGATGGTCAGGGTTAGGGTTAATGGGTCTGAACACTATGATGTGAGTGGTAAATAGATAATGATACAATAGATAGAGTTGATGGAGAAGAATTGAAATGGAAGGAGTGTAAAGCTGTTTATATACAGTGTACAATGGGCCATCAAGGTGCTGGAATCGTGTGGAGCGCCTCACAAAATAGTTGAAACTGTCGGTGACATCAAACATCATACTTGAAAAGTAACTTTCCTAATTGCGAGTCACAATCGACACTTCTCTTCCAGCCCGAAAGATGAACTGCACGTTTTATATGACCATGAGAGTTGTATGAACCACTTATTGAGCGTGAGACAGACTGGTCAGGCGAATGTTGGGTCAAAGTGTTGAAGTCTGTCAATTTGGATTCCTACCGTATGGTAGAGACATCAAGTTCCAATATAATAATCCAGTGGGTTATCACAAACAGTCAGAACCTATCATATAAAGTTCGAGAAGTATCACCGGTATCTCTGACAGTATATAGGCCACTCCAGTCACAATCAATTGAATCTGTACGGAGGTGCCGTGAACTCAGAACTCAGGTCATGCTATACAAAATATGTGATATCACATGTTTTGATCTGTATTTCATATTATCTACTTGGTCAAATATCAAATCAACAAGAAAACAAGTACGACCATAGATTGTTTCTTATATTTTCCTAGAAATTATGGTCACATTAGACTCTGGGCATAGCTACATCATGACAAACTCTGTCTGAAGGATATTCCAGGGTCGTGACATTATATATACGGCTCTATGAGTTTTTTATGCCATACAGCTCAATTACATTACCCCTGCTTGTCAACGCTTATAATATTCTGCCAACTGCATATACAGCCCTCACCATTACCTACGCGAGGCGCACCATACCTCCCATACGAACTCGGAATCATTTCTGTACTGTTTGCTTGAAACCTTACAAGTTTGATCTGTGGCTCTTCAAACATATTGACAACGACCATCCTCGATATCGTGCCCAACCTTTGGAAGCGAAGTCAAACTCCAAGCTCCATGAAGATGTTCGATAAAACTCTCAGCATTGCATCGACGATTTGCACAGTGGTTTGCATGTTAACCATGACCACGTTTAAGATCCTGACGTATTTCCTCTGTTGTTCACGTTACCTTCTCCAGCACCATGGGAATTTAACTCAAATACAAAAAGCTCATCATATTCCGATGCTGAAGCCCCAGACATATATGTTCCAACTGACGACGATCACAATGCTGAGCAATCATTGAACAACCCCTTCCATTGGTTCGACAGTGAGGAGAACTATAATTTCGCATAGCTGGTTACATTGAAAGCTCTTCATGCCAACATCATCGACAACATCCTGGAGGGCAACTGCGAACTTAAAGACTGTCTGCATGAGTCTCTAAAATCGAATTACAACCTGCGACCCAAAATCGATGTGAAGGAGGACGGACTTTGCCATGACTCCTGAAAGAAAGCTACTGTAAAGACGTACGTCCTCGTACGGCCTCGTATGGATGGATACGTGTAGATACGGTTGCAAATGGGAATAAGCAATATAGATCAATTGTACAGTACATAGGTAAGATAATCGCTAGCGTGCCAAAAGCACTTTGCGAGGTGATTATATATGAAGGGTGGTTATCCGGCCTCGGCAGCCGAGTGCACTTGGCACCGCCATTACATCATCTCACTTTTTATCCACAGACCTCCTGGGCTGCGGCATATATATACATAAAGAAAGACAAGGTGCATACGCGTTCATACGTCTGCATAAGTCCCACGACCGATCGGTGCCATCATGGTGAATTCGGGGCACGGGAAAATCCACCCCCAGTGGTAGGTGGTAAAAGCCATGCTGACGCCATTTATACCGAGTCGAAATCCATAAGAAACGAAGAGAAGAAAGACAAGAGAAAAGATGAGAAGAGAAGGAAACATCCAATTGACTCTGATTCCTCCAATTGCACCTCCGAGTCGAAGCTGCTCCAGCAGCAGGCCTCGTTCCAAGGTCCCGAATATCCAAGTCAACTTCTACTTTCTCCGAATCCAAGCAATTGATGTCCGCAGTGCTGGTTCGGTGGTGCTTGAATCGGTAAATGCCATTGGCCGACTTGCGGGTGTCATTTGGCATCGTTATATTGTAGTTGCTACGTGATATGCTGGGCAAAGTCATTATTGCTCGACTTCAGACTAATTGATCGATCGTTCGTATACGATTTCTTTCGTTGAACACGTTGGTGAACGTCATCTGAGTGGCATATCCATCACAGCCGGTATCACATTACTGCAGCAGTCAACTAGCATAATTGCACGATGTACGTATCTTGATCATAGCTACTCTAGGGAGCTCTCGAATTTGTATGATTTCCATGTCTCTGTGGTTTTGTATATCCAAACCCATGGCAGACCTCATCGGTAATAACCTGGTCTTGCCTATCATCGATTGGTTCCAAGTTGACTCGTATATCAGTAATCGGGATTCGACTTTCTGTTGTCATCATGCTTCAGATCCTGTGGTGACTGACTTCTGTCGGCCTCATTCGACTCTCGATTGCAGTCATATATGGAAATGTATTCGTACATTCTCATTCAGGTTGCGGTATCTAACTCGTATATGTACCATATGGTCGTACTCACAATAATAACCAAGTATAGTTCAGGTGCATCAAGGCAGCCATTTTCCGATTCCCATGTCTTCGACTTCCGAATCAACGAAAGTAGTGGGTTTACACACGCCATGCCCTCCCGAGCCTAGCTGAAGGGCGCACACCCTAAAATCTAGCCTCATATGGTTAATTACCACTAGCTGCGGTGACGTGAATCGATTATCGTCATGGCGTCATTTGGTGTGCTCGGAGATAAAGTCCAATTGCAGAGCATATTAGTTCATTGATATATCTAATTCATAAGCATTCCCCTGTACAAGGTCGTAGATACCATGTAATTCGGTACGTTCGCACTCTCGGCTCTGAAGGTCCATCGCAGTAGCCTTCTCATATATCCATTAAGGATCGCAGTTGGTTCACATTCCCCGCAGCTTGACATCTCGACTGCTGATTTGGCTCGCTCTCTGCCGCTAGCACTGGGTGCGGTTGACTCCATTGGTCATTGGTTGTGGTTGATTGTGCATTCGATGCATTCGGTGGTGTTTTCGAATCGGTGATGAAGATCAGCAGCAGAGTCACTGACTTCTCATTCGCTCCCAAGCTTCCCAGTACACTTGCACTTGATCTCGTTGACATACTTCGCAGCCACTGACGTACATCGTTGTGTACGCGTCCATCACAGGCCAATAGAAATCCCTAGAGTCTAACTCAGCAGTTTTAAAAGCTTCAAAATGACGGACTCAGGGTTGTCGTGAAAGACTTATCACATTGACGCGGAGAGCTTTATCCACAGGGACATATATCCTACTCTCATAGGTCAGAGCTCCAGCGATGACACTCTATTGCTTCTCGTCTTCGGCTTCGGCTTCGGCTGTGGCTTAGGCTGTAGCTTCGGCTGTGGCATCGGCTGTTTCCATTGGGTTATTGACTAGCTTATCCGAGACATCTACCGTCAATGGGTCAGTAGCCTGGGCCTTCTCACACGCAAATAGGAGGTTATTGCAGGGTTCAACTGTCAGGGTCGTCAAGAGCCATCCGACAGGCTTCTCGTAGCCGATCTCATAATCATGCCGTCGGTAGGGTTTTGTTTGTGCCTTCCAGGTACTCGATAGTGAAGTCGTAGGCCGATAAGATCTCATTGACTTACAGTGCACCTGCAAGCCAAGTGGGTCTGCAAGGCCACGTACGCTTACGAAACCAAGTGCGCTTACGAGGCCAAGTGCGCTTATGAGGCCAAGTGCAATCATGAGGCCAAGTGTGCTTACGAGGCCAAGTACGCTTATGAGGTCAAGTGCACTTGACATCTGCAGCATGATGGGTTATCATTCCAGCACTTCTGGTGCGGATTTTGTCATAGTAGAGGTTTCTTGGATTCGGTAAGAATCATTCCCCTCTTTTCGAGGTCGGTATTCCATCAACGACTAATGCAGTGTCGATTCACGTCATTGATTCCCATTGATTTTCTCGTTGATAAGAAGGTTTTGATTGCCATTGGGGCTTCGTACTTCTATATCTGCATTTAATCGCAAGTCTCACGGAATCTCATATAAAGTAAGTGTTTCTTAAAGCATGGATAGACTTGTACGTAACATTGTATTGCCATATCGGCAAGAAGACCCTTGTGATCCTTCTCAAGGGTGAGTACGATTGTACTCTGCACTCGAGGAATCGATTCTTGATTCTGCTCGAGTTGAGAGTTCGGTAGTCAACTTCAGAGTTTCAAGCCGCCGTCCTTCTTTGCAAAAATATCGGCGCTGGTGATGATGACCGCTGGATGACACCATTGGGCAGATTTGTTTCGATGTAGACCTTTAGAGTTCTTGACTCAACCTCCGACAGGTTATAGGTATGCCCATATGGCAGCTTGTGCCTGGGATCAATCGCATAGTCAATTGACCGGTGCGGTGGCAACGTTTCCGTCTTGGCCTTACTAGAGATCACAACGAAGTCCTGATATTTGGCTGGAATATAACCACCATCGTAGGTCGGTACCGTTGACATGGTGACGATATTTCATCAAACGTCATTTCTCTGGCGGCACAATCAGTGCATCTGTCATTCCTGATATCCTGTGTCGCAATCGGTGAACACCCATCATCTCCACTGTATCGGCCAGTTTATCTTATTCAACGCCATTGCTGCTCCACTGATGTTAGCCATTTTGATCAAAGCAAAAGATGGAGCAGAAAATGAGGCGGAAAGCAGGAGCCACGGGTCTAATTGCTGTCCATGATAGAACCAAGGAACTGTAGCCAGTGAACTCCCTTCTTGACTCTGCGAGCTGGTTGCAGTCATTCAAGCCCCACATTGTTTTTTAACTCTTCTGCCGCAACTACCGCCACTGTTCCTGCTCGCGCATCCAGCTCCAGCGGCTTCTGTCCCCTTTGGTGATGCCTACCATGGAAGCTACCAGCAAGCCTGTGCAATCGCTAATACGCATGGCGAATGCTTCGAGAATCTCGTCGCTAGCTATGAGACTCCTGAATGCAGTGGCTACAAGCAGATATATGTCTGGAATGCCGTCCTCCGCCTGTGAAGTCTACGATATCACCTGGGCGGCCGCCGGGGGTGTCATGGGCTCATTTGGGTCCATGGCCTTTAACCTGTTTCTCTGCTAGGGGTCCACAGGTCCAGAAGTCGACTGGATATCCAGTCAACCTCAGGGTTTCTAGTCTTGAACACGGCAAGCCTACAACCAGGACGTATGCCATAGGCACGACCAGCAGCTCCGGTTCATCAATCGAAGGGCTATCTCTCCTATATACAAAAGGATACATCAGGAAAATATCACTGCGTCTGGGCGTATTAGTCACACCCGGATGTCGGTGGTGCGACAGGAGCACCAGGAACGTCGGTAGGCAGGGTAACATGTAAGTCCATGACGATAAGATGTGAGGCACTGCAAAAACAACTCCTGGTGCTAGGTATTCACACGATCGCATGTCACTCTGCACAGTGCCTTGGGTCACTTAACATACCGTGTTCTTCGTTTGGCCGGTGAATTGCATGGTGCTTGGTGCTCGGTGGCAACACTGCTCTGGACATTGTAATGACGATGCTATGCACGGCATATTTCACCATAACTCTGCTTGCGTCCATATCTTGGCTGGACGCAAGTAACTTGAAGGTCTGCCTATCGGTACTTGGTGTTCGGTGGCAACAATGCTCTGGACATTGTCATGACGATGCTATGCACGGCATATTGTCTATTTACAGTTCTAATACCATACAGTTCTAAACACCCTACAGTTTTAAATACCTTACAGTTCTGAACACCGTTTATACCCTCATCACCGCAGAATTCAACTCGTCCTCCAGCATATAATAAATATTGTTCCAGGTCTCTAGATCTATATGAGTATTGACTATCCATCCTTTATTCTCTGACTTTGACGAAATGGGCTTGTCTGGAATTAAGTGAGTCGCTTTAATGGCGGCCGGCCTAGGGCAAGGTAACCATAGATCCATCCAGTATATAGTCAGCTCGTGCGAGTGCCCTTGCACGCCATCGATAACCTTACCTATTGAACCCATCTATCTTATTCTCAAATCCATGTGTGCAACCGTATCTACACTCATATCTATACGTACGAGGATGTATGCCTTTACAGCCGCACCCACAATATTTCCTGTACTTATAACTGCGTATGCACCTCCGGAAGATGGTCTCACTATCCTGACCAGCTGCGACGCACTTTCCGGCATTCCACTTTTGGCAGGCTTCGTCACTTCAACGTATGCTTGCCAAAATTTATTCGTGCCGCGTGAATGGACGACTCACAGATTGAATAGAGGAAGCATATGGTACGGTACCCCTCCCTGCAGTGCCTTGTGTGACTCCTTAAGTTGTGAACTTTGAACCCATACCCAGTCATGGCGGGCAGCTCCAGAATACTATTATTTATGTCCAGTACATCTGAGCTTCTGAATGATGCGCACGTCATGCATGTTACGTGATTCTACCTGCAATCCATGGTAACTTGCTGTAGCGCTGCTTAAGAGATCATCCGAATTGATATTATCCCGCTTAGAGTATAAGCAACGGCGGGTGGTATCGTACAGACCATTTCGGAGGACATCGTCACTGATTCTATTCAAGAGGTCTTGAAAGTCCTTGAGTTTCTCTTTTCCTTTGTGCTGCTGTGGAGATATGAACCTCAATAAACGATGTCTACAGGTAGTGGTTGCTTCTGCTGTCACTTCCCAGTCACTTCCACCATCACTTCCACCGTCACGTCCACCATCATTTCCATCGTCACTTCCATCGTCTGTGGAGCAGCTTGTTTACAGTTCCATGCATCGCGATTGGCCTTTCTGACAGCGAATGCATCACTCTGAAGGGAGTAGTTCATTATCTGAGTAGAGTAATCACCCATCTTGTTGGGGGTATTAAATCTGTCCTTAATCTGATTCCTGTGGGATCTTTCTCCGATCTCGGTCGACCACTGTTTAAGCGAACCGAACCGTTGTATCTGCTCTCGGAAGTGATGCATGAGATGTATATTGGGAAAGTTGAAATGGCTATCCTCTGAAATATATTCGGCCATTTCTGCATCAATAATACCTTTCCAGGCATCACGAATGCGCTGTCGAACGGCCACCGTTTGCTTCTTGTTTTCCTCGGAATTCAACTCGGCATCCCCCTCAGCACACAATTCTGTACGTCTCTCTTTGGCCTCTGCTGCCACTCGTTTCCCAGCCCTGAATTGTTGAAACACATCCTTCGAATCGTGAAAGCAATGCAGAGTATTATCCATGAGGTCTAGCGTTTCGTCATCGTCAGACTCATACTGGCAATAGAAATAGAACTCAATAAGCTAGGGAGAGCACTCAACTGCACGGTCAAAAACACTGCGCTGAAAGGGGCTTGGGTTCTGCAGAGCATTGCGTACGACGTCCACAAGGAATCGTGTCATCGCCATGATATCTCCTCCGTTCCAATTCGAAACCTCCTCATAGGCACATCTTTGCTTTGCCATATCAAGGTATGCAGGTACCGACAGCCAAATATCATTGAACTTGTCAAGCCGCTTATACTGCTTGAGAAATTCGTGAAGCCATGTCAGAAGGTGCTTCAACATCCCCATTTGCATCGTGTGGAGGAAATCAGGCTTGGGAAGATCGCTTGCGATGCAATCGAGATACCATAAGATGTTGAATCCTGGATTGATATTGTGGCGTTTGAGATCGGCGATGCTCAGGGGTGTATTGAATCTGAGAGTTTACGATAAGAATTATGATCCTGGACATTGTGTCACTCATGTCAGTGGGGTAGATTTCCCATTTCCTGCATGGGGCATTTACACCAGTAGCATACACCATTCATGATGTTGTGAAGGTCACGGTGCTCTAGGTAATCAGCCATCCATGCAGCCAGTGTCGAATAACAATGCCTGACGTTGCCATCGGCACAGCGGAGAGAGAAGGTACGGTTTTCAAAGTCGGAATTGAGTAGGGATTGCAACACATGCTGCAGCACGTTCAGAGTGACCATTCGGTTATGCTCCCTCTGAGCATTTCTTCTTTTGAGGGGCACATCACACATCTTGACGGGAATGGGCAAAAGGGCGACCAACAACACACTGTGCATTGTGTGCTTCATCCGTGTCGCTGCGGATAGCTTGCCAATCGTCATATATCGGCCATGCCTTTGTGTCGCCTGAACAGTTCGTATGGTATGTGCCATCAGACATGAATATCATTGGCACCAACATGTCACTGACTGGTAGTATTGTCTATACAATTGTAAGTATTGTAAAGGGTATACAGCATTGTAAAGGGTATAGAGTATTGTAAAGGGTATAAGAAGGAAGCTTACCTGCTTGTCCCACCACCAGTCTCCAGCATGCATCTCATTGTAAACACGGTGGACAGCATTACCGAAGCATCGTTTCAGAGTGTATGCCAAATGTTCCTTATTTGTTGGCTGCCGGAGTAGCAATTTTGCGAACTCTATAAGGTCACGGAGCCAAAACTCAATTGCATCTGGATGCTGCTCATTCCATGCCATCTGCAACGTAGCTTTCTTCCAGGAGTAATGGCCAAATCCGTCCTCCATCGCATCGATTTTCTGGTTGAGGCTGTAATTCGATTTCAGAGAATCACGTACAGACTCTTTAATGCCGCAGTTGCACTTCAGGAAGTTGTCGATGACGTTGGTGGGAAGACCTTTCGATGTGACCAGCTCTGCGAAATTGTACTTTTCCACACTGTCGAACGGGTAGAAGGGGTTGTGTGAGCACTGCTCAGCATTGTGCTCAGCATTGTACTCATGGTCAGTCGGAACATATGCGACAGGGGATCCAGCATCGGGATATGATACGCTTTTTGTATTTGAGTCAAATTCGGACTTGGATGGTTATGGAGAAGGAGATGTGTGCAACTGAGGAAACGCATCAGGATCGTCAACGTGGTCAAGGTTGTCATGAAAACCATGGTTTGCATGAAAACCACTGTGGGAATCCTCGACGTATCACTGAGAGTTTTTTCAAACGCATTCAGGGGGCATGGAGTCTGTCTTCGTCTCAAGATGTTGGGCACGATATCGAGGATGGTCGCTGTCGATGTGTTTGTAGAGCCACAGGTCAGACTTGTAAGGTTTCAAGCAAACAGGGCAGAAACGATTCGGAGTTCGTATGTAAGGCATGGTGCGCATTGTGTAGATAATGCTGAGGGCTGAATATGTAGTTGGCAGAATGTTATGAGTATTGCCAAGCAGGTAATTGAGCCGCATGGTACACAAAACTCACAGAGCCGTATATAAAATGCCAAGACCCTGGAATATCCTGCAGACAGAGTTTGTCATGATGTAGCCATGCCCAGAGCCTAATTTGATCCTAAGTGCTAGGCAAATATAAGAAAGAATCCATGGACTTGCTTGTTTGCTGGTTTTTTTGAAGTTTGGCAGGGCGGATGATACTAAAGGCGGACGAAAACTTGTGATATCACTCGTTTTGTGTGCCAAGACCTGAGTTCAGAGTTCATGATACCACCACAAAGTGTCTATTGAGGGCGGCTGGAGGGCCCTATACACTGCCAGAGATGCCGGTGACACTTCTCGAACTTCATATAGCAGGTTCCGACTGTTTGTGCCACCACGCTGCATTATCATGTTGAAACATGATATCACAGCCATGCGATAGGAACCCAAAGTGACAGACTTCGACACTTTGACCCAATATTCGCATGACAGGTATGTGTCACTCTCAAGAAGTAGTTCAAACAACTCTCAGAGTCGTATAAAACATGAGGTGTAACCTTCAGGCCAGAAGGGAAGTGCCGATGACAGCACACACCCAGGAAAGCCCATTTGCAAGTATGATGTTTGATATCACCAACGGTTTTCAATATCACCAACGGTTTCAACTCTTCTGCAAGACGCTCCACATGATTCCTACCACCTTCTCGGCCCATTCTGCACTGTATATATACTGCCGTACACTTCCTCCATTTCAATTCTTCTCCATGATCTGTATCTACTCCATCTTAACCTATTTACCATGACCACTCTCATCGTCGTTTATAGACACATTAACCCTAACCCTGATCGACCCCTCATACAGCGCATTTACAGCTCAGAACCTTGCAATGCCACCTAAAAAGATCCCATCCACCCCCTCCAAAACTGATGCAATTAAGGACACTCTCCACCTCGATGGTTTTGCGAAGCAGTTCATGGCCAACCACATTCGGGGCCTGATTCGGATGTATGCCATTCATGGTGTTAAGGATGATGGTGCAACTGATTTGATGTATGATATCCTTTTTTTGGACTCAGTCACTACAAGGCACTTTGCACAGTTTCAGGTGATGTGGGCCTATCTGGCATCAACTCAACAACGATACATGGAATTGTTGAGTGGGTTCCAGATGTTTCTCCGAAACTGTTTGGATACAACTCGGATGCATATGAACCGATATCACAAAGAAAACCCACCTTTACCTACCGATACCGATACTGACCCTGACTCTGACGACTCTGGCAACTGCGACAACTGGGAAAACTCCAAGCGTGGCAAAGGTGATGTCAAGAAAGACACCTGGTGTCCCGAGACTCGGAAGCTGCATCCACCCTCCCACAAACATGCAATGTCACCCACAATCATTGCTTCTGCCCTCCAGAAGAAATAGAAACTTGATGACATCTCCAACAATGACCTCCCTATGAGCCCAACACCTATATACCCCTTCAGGGTTTGCATTGTCGACCCTAAAAGCTACCGCTCAGAAAGCTTTGACCGTTGGGACGATATCTTCGTTCACCACAGCTCTAATAGATGGCATCTCTCACAAGTCGAGAAGCTCACCACAAAGGCCGTACATCGTGCTGTGGGTCGCCTACATCCTTCCAGAGATGTCAGTTGCATTCTTGGTTGTCTAGTTATGCCTCGTAAAACCTCTCTACAGCAATGGAATGTGACTCGACTTTAATCGCAACCACTCTGTAGCCACCTTCTGTTCCGTTACTGCTTACAACCCTCTCATCGTTGTGGCTGATCTGAAGGCAATAGCAGTTGCTGCTCGGAGGATTGTACGAGCTACTCCACCACCACCACAACATCCATGATCGTCTCCCCCGGAAATACCTGGTGTCTCCGAACCGGCCGAGAGCCCGACACCTGCTCCCAGGTTCATTGCCATAGACCACTCGGCAATGACACAACCGGAGGTGACTGCGACTCTCCACATCAAGTGTGCCTCTCCCCAAGATGTGTCATCGTCTGTGCTGAAGGAGTCAATGAGTGCCAGAGTTGCTTGAATGGCAGAGAAAGCGCAAATTATTGAGGCAATGTCGCGACTGGCGGTGGAGTTACAGCAACAGCGGGAGGTGTGGTCGCAAATGGCACAGATTTTGGTGGAGTAGGAGAAAATGTGTGACGTTTCGTCGGTATAGGTGGGTGTTGATGAGTCATCAGAGTCAGTGGCCATTGGCAAGAACCAAGATGTCAATAGCGGCATGAGCTTCACACAGCCCAAGGCGTTGCGTTTGACTCCACCATGGGGTCAGCAATTAGAGAGATGGTGTTCAGTATGTCCAAGAGTGCTGCAAATGACTGGTATACTGACATACATGTTAGGTTCGGGTTTAGGGATTGGGCTAGATTGGATCTTTGCATGTCTTCTTTGGGTCGTAGATTGGATCTTTGCATGTCTTCATTGGGTCGGGTGTAGTCGTGTTTGCATTTTACGGATTGTTTTTAGTCTCATTTGGGTATTCTTGGTATTAATGGTATATGTTTGACTAATCGTACATGACACATTTGTGACAAGCTAATACGAAATCGTGTGATTCTGCCCCTTTGTGTGAAAACCTTTCTGGTGCAATGCTAAGTAACGTGTCAGTCCTTTTGCACACTGCATTACCCTTCATCTACCTCACAACTGAACTCGTTTTCCACCGTTGTGAAATTTCTGCCTCTGACATTCCTGCCTTCTGAAGATCACCCGAACATCAAAGCCACCACACAAGGCCGTATCCTCAATTACAAAAGCAGCACCGGCCACTCCTGCAGTTGTCTCCCCAATGCCACATACAACAAATGATCATAAGAGGAAACTCACTTTGCAGGCTGATAAGCAGAAGCGAAAGCGGACGAAGGCTACAGCCTCATGTATTAAAGGTTCGATTTCGACTACCTAGGTCTCCTCAGCATCTACACCCATTGTATCCGCACCAAATCCAGCCCTGAAACTGTCTCTATCCATGCCGAATCAAGCCTCTATTTCGATGTCACCTGCACCCAGTGTCATTTCCAATATCGCTATTCGTTCAGTAATGAACCTTAGTCACCTCCGGAGTCCACACCCATCATCATGGGCTTCACAACTTATTCTATCGTCTCCGCCGAGGACACCGTCCAGTCTTTCGGGCAGCAGGAAAAAACGATATGAAAGTCGAAGTGACCTTGCACCAGGTGACCTTCGAGTTACTGCTGCACTGGAAACAATGCGTCGCTTGATGGAGATGCAACTGCTGAGCGAGACTCCATTTCCAACTGAAGCTGAGATTGTACTGGTAGCTTATACGATTCCGAAAGTGGTAGATACCGACTAACATGGTTTCCAACACAAAGTCAGTGGACCATTCCTGGCCGAAGGCATGCAGGCAGGAAGGATTCAATATTAGCTTCCAGGACCATCAGAAGGAGTGTCTCAAGATAGTTAGGTATCTCCCAGAATTGCGTTCTCACTGACTAATGTATGTTAGATCAAAAACAGTTGCAATGCAGTCAGATCGCACATTGTAAGGGAGTACGTCCATGTACGGCCTCATATAAGAGTATTTGGGTAGATATGGTAGCAAACGAGGATTCGAGAATGAGGTAGATTCAATAGGTAAGGTTATCAATGGCATGCAAGAGCACTCGCACGATCTGACTATATACTGGGCGGATGGGCGGTTACCCTGCCATAGGCCGGCCGCCATTACATCATCCCCCTCTTTATCTGCAGACCTCCTGGGCTGCATACCTGTACATGAAGAAGAAACAGAAAGAATCCAAGCTCGTACGCCCTCGTACGGCCTCGTAAATCCCGCAACCGATCGGTACCGCTCGAGGGTGACCTTTCGGCGGATCCGGCGCACGGGGATAGTCCACCTCCAGTGGTAGGTGGTAAAACCCGTGCCGTCGCCATTTGTACCGGGCCGAGATCCAATAAGAAGAGAAGAGAAGAGAAGGAAACATCCAATTGACCCCTGTAACCTCCATATCTCCATATCTCCATATCCAAGCACTCGGCATACCGTAGCTTTCGTCGTGCAGGCTCGGTGGTGCTCGTATCGGTAAACGTCATTGGC
>MU122151.1:484159-504243 GCA_014904905.1 Wilcoxina mikolae CBS 423.85 | reverse complement strand
TGCTTGCTTTCCTTGTTCAATTTCATGTGTAAGTGCCATGGCAGCATCAATAGCAGAACGCTGTCTTCGTCCCCCTATTTGATCTTTGTGTAGTAAGTTGTATTTTTCAGCCATATATGCAAGTTAGTTTGCCGTCAGCTTTTCGAGTATCTTCCCAATACAATTGAGAAGAGTAACAGGTCGGTACGCCTTCGGTATTGAATAATCAGGTTTTCCAGGTTTGGAGATAATCACAGTCGTTCCTTGTCGCCAGCAGGTGGGGTGGTATCCTGTGGTTCCGAGTAACACAAACAGACTGTTGAATTGTTTGGTGGCTGCTAAGTAAGCATTTCGAATACAGTGAAAGGGAAGTCTATGTGGTCCGAGGGCCTTGCGTGGTGCAGAGGTAAAGATTGCTTTTTTGATTTCGGAGGGGGTAAATGTAACCCATGGCAGGGTTTGTCAATTGCGGACATCAGTTGGCGGAGGTGCTACTGGTAGTGGAGGGAACATTGTAGATCGGAAAAGGGCAGCCTTTTCTTCGAAAGTAACAGCTGTTATGTTAGAGAATGACAGGGATGGTGTTCTCTGGATTTTCCTTGGTTTGGTATAATGGATGGCAGTGAATATTTTGGTGCCTTGTGTATTTGCTAAAAAGTCAATCCACATTGATGTTTTGGAGGTGCGAATATCTCGGAAGTATTGATTGCGAACAGCTTTGAACTTGATATGATTGCTATCGAGGCGAGTTTTCTTCCACTGCTTGTGGGCTCAGTTCATATTTGTTCGGGAGATTCTGAGTTGCGGTGTCCACCAGCATTTTAAATGCGTTGAAAGTTGGAGGACAGGGGTAGATACCTTTACTGCATCGAGAATTACGTCTCGTAGTAGTTCAGAAGATCTATCGAGGTTTGATTCGATCCGCTGTTTGTGTAGGTATTGCCAGACCATTCGTGAGGCTTGGGAACGTGTATTGAGAGTTTTGGAAAATATATTCCAATCTGTTTTGTTCCAGTTGTATCATATCGTGTTGGAGTCGGTGGTAACTAGTTCAGATTCTGCCACAATATCGAATCGAATTGTTGCATAGTCTGCACCAGTTGAAGCATTGTCATCCACTGTCCAGTTTATAACATAGTCATGCATAGCCTGTGATGTAAACGCAAGGTCGATAATAGAGGTTCCCTTACCAGTACGGTAATAGTATGTTGGGGTGTCCAGTTCATTGAGGAGGCAAAGGTTATTCGTTCCCATGATCTGAACAATTTCGTCTGCATGTTTGGGCGTTTTGATTTGTGAATTCCAGCATAAATGATGGACATTCATATCACCAGCAATAATTCATTGTTCAGGCAATGGGATATTGGTGAAGTTCCTTGGGATGGTGTAGAGGTTGGAAGATCCTTTATGTTCATTATAAATATTGAAGACTGTGATCGGTGAAATTGAGGGAGTTGATATTTCAAGTACTTGAATATCTGGATCCTGGCTGATGTCGGTTCGTGGGGAGCATTTGATATAGGGAATGTTTTTGGTCACATAGGCAATTGTCCTATTGTGTTTTCTTAAGTCTTTAGGTGGTATTAGTAGCTCAAATCCTGGGAGTATTGAAATGAATGTGTTGTCTGGGTTGAATCCAGGTTCTTGAAATAAAAGAAGGTCGGCCGTTCCAACTGCAAAGTCAAGAAGTGTTTTGATAACTAAGGAGGAACGGTTGCAATTATGTTGTATAATTCGAATTTTGGTTGATGAATAAGAAGGTTGTTTAGACATGGGTGGGGGCTGGATGGTCTTTCATAAACTTGGCTCGTGCTTCGGCATGGAGGGTGGTGATTGTTGAGTATTTGGAATCGTTGGTCCGATGATTTCCCTTGCAGTTGGAACATCTGAGAATATTATGGTCGCATTGTTTCCCTTTGCTGGGACATGATCTACAGGAGTGGGAAGTGGTAGTGTGAGGTTCGGCACATAGATTACATATGGCAGGTTGTTTGCAGCGAAGGTTGGAATGGCCAAATTGTTGACAATTAGTACATTGATCGGTTGGTCGGAATATCACATATTGTTCAGCCTTGCGTGTTTTTCCGTCTACTTGAAATCCGTGGTCTTGTATAAGCTTTGCTTCGTGTTCTATGCGGACTGCAATGATCATTGTGGTTGCTTTTTTATGAGGTCGTATCGCTGGCTTAGTCAGAGATCATGGTAAGATTGTGAGCTTGATATGATTGTTGTTCATCTCAATATCATCTTTCAACAATTGCATTCCCGTTTCACACTCAGGAAACATATGAATGTCGATGGAATGAACTATCATTCGGATCCAGATTTCTTGTTTTTTGAGACTCTGGACATTTGTATCAACCGAGCGAACTGTTTCCTCAATAGCAGCTTTGTGAGCTAGTACTAATTCAACAGGGCATGCATCAGCAGTAAGGAGGATCAGATTGTGTTTGTGGTTTGTGGAAACATGGCCAATGTTGGCCAAGGGGTCAGCCTGACACCTGTGGAGGGTGGCAATGATTGCAAGTTTAAGTTGGGTAAGGTCAGCAGTGACTGGTTTATCACTGTGTCAGGCAATTACCAGTGTACGTTGTTTTTTGGTAAGGGGGTGGAGGTTGAGAGTATGTCCATTCTTGCCTTTCAGGGAGTCTGTCTTTGTGCATGCTGATGCAATTGCTGACCATAATGTGGGCTTTGGGGAAGTTCCTTCTGGGACTGCTGGTGTTAGTAGGTCTGAAGGTGCTGGCAGTGCATCTTTCTGTGAGGCTTGAATTTGTACAAGATATTCAACTCGTTGTCTAAGGGTGGCGATAGTATTGAGGGCAATTTCATGTTTGGTTTCAATTGAGGCTAAGCGAGTTGCCAATTTTCCGTTTTGGGTGGTAAGACGTTTGTTGATTTTAAGGATATCCTTGTGAAGTGGTTCAAGGATAGCTTTAAATACCTTATGCATTCGGTCTTCATCTTCGTCATTGGGATCCAATAGGTTGGTAATGGGGTTTTGATAGTCTTCATTTTCGGAATCATCATCATCGTCAGAGCTTTGGTCATCAATCTCGTCATCCTCTGTGGCATCTCCAAGATTCAGATCTGCATTTCCAGAGTTTCCAATATTCAAGTTGTCCGGGTTGGTTGGTTGTTGAGGTGGGGATGATGGTTGAGGTGGTCCCGAGGTTACTCTATTATGAGTTGAACCGATAGTCCTACGAGTGCTGGAGCGTGTATGAGAAATATTGATCTGTGGATATGGTGAGGTTGACTGAAGCCTGCGTGAACTACCGTGTTTGCCCTTCCGTCCTCGTTTAGATATGTAGCCCGTATGGGCTACACTTGATATAGCTGGGGCATCCATTGCGGAGAGTGGGTCTGAACTTGGATTTGGATAGAGATGTATTCCGTATGTACTGGAAGCACCAGGTGGGGGTGGTTGTGGCATAGGGTCTGACATAATTGTCTTGCCAGAGCTCACTGTATTCTATATATGTTACAGTTAATATAATTTTCTAAGTATTTTGAAATTGGTAAAATCCGATGTGTGAATGTTGTTATATGTAGCCTCAGTACCACCTGTACATAGAGGGGGTTAGAGCTTCACCTTCTTTGTCCTAGCAAGGTATTGGAGCCTTGTACTAGAGCCTTTGCTTCCGCACAGCAGATACAGAGACATCCGTAGTGACAAGAGAACCTCTAAGAGGCCTGCTATGTGATGGGGCTGTAAAACCACTGCAAGAAACGAAGTGCAACTTAACTCTGGAGGATCCACCCAAAGACTCTGGGGGTCAATGGTGGCAAAGTAGCCAGACGTCGTCGCCTACACCCTGCTAGGTCTGCTGGGCCCCAGTGGCCAATAGGTTCCAAAGAAGGGTATGTAAAAAGTGCGAAATTTTGATTATCGAGTGTTGCCAACTCAATTCTTGTCCGATTCAGCTGATACTTCGGCAGGGTAGACCTGGAAGTGGATCGAGACTGCGATAGCAAGGGCGTTCCGAACGGATGAGAACCCGTAGAGAAACGATGGGATTCGAAATCGTGTTTTTGGCTTCGAGAAATTTTGGCCCAGACAGTCTGGGGCTTGTAGGGAGGTATGGAAGGTTTGTTCTAAGGGCTTTCAGGGTCGCTGAATCGAATGCCGTTGTCCGTTTGTAAATTGGAGTTGATTCCGTTGAGATATAAGGGGGGAAGATGTGAAAAAGCGACTTTTTGATGAATTTTTGTAACTATTGCAAATCCTGAGCTATTGGGCTGAAATTGCAGCATTGGCCTCGTTTATATGTAGACTCAATGCTCCCAAAGTATGAAGTCAATTAGAAAAGAATTGGTTGTTGAATTATCGGTGGGGGCTCTTTTGCAGGGGGGTTGTAAGGACGTACGTCCTCGTATGGATAGATATGCGTAGATACGGTTGCAAACGAGAATAACTGAATATAATAGAGTAGTATGTAGGTAAGATAATTGCTAGCGTGCCAAAAGTACTTCGCGAGGGGTTTATACATGAAGGGCGGTTACTCGGCCCCGGCAGCCAAGTGCACTTACGAGGGCCAAGTGCACTTGGGAGCCCAACTGCATCTGGCACCGCCATTATATCATCCCCCTCTTTATCAGCAGACCCCCTGGGCTGCAATATATATACATGAAGAAAGACAAGATAAGGTGTGTACGCCTTCGTACCTCTGCATAAGTCCCACCACTGATCAGTGCCATCGTGGCGGCCTCACGGCGGATCCGGTGCACAGGGAAATCCACCTCCAGTGGTAGGTGGTAAAATCCGTGCCGACGCCAATTGTACCGGGCCGAGATCCATAAGAAACGAAGAGAAGAAAGAGAAGAGAAGGAAACATCCAATTGACCCTGAATCCTCCAAGTCCATTTCCGAATCCAAATATTTGATTCCCATATTGCTAGCTCAGTGGTGCTCGAATCGGTAAATACCATTGGCCGACTTGCGGGTGCCATTCAGCATTGATATATCGTAGTTGACACCTCGACTTCCAACTAATCGATTGATCGATCGTATACGATTTCTTTTGTTGAACGCATTTGTGAACGTTATCTGAGGGGCAAGGCCATTACGGCCAATATCACATCGCTGCAGGAGTCAACTAGTATAATTGCATGATGTACTTATCTCGATCATAGCTGCTGCTCTTGAGATCCCTCGGATTCATATGATTTCTCCAGTTCCATATCTCTGTGCTTTCATATATCCAAGCACATGGCAGACCTCATCGGTGATAGCCTGCTTATATGCGTCTCACCGATTGGCTCCAAGTTGACTCGTATATCGGTTATCGGGATTCGACTTTCCGTTGTCATTCTGCTTCAGGTCCAGTGCTGGTTGGTTGACTTGTGTCGACCTCGATTGCAGTCATCATATGTCGACATGTATTCGTACATGTTCATTCGAGTTGCGGTATCTAACACGTAAGTGTGCCATAAGGTTGTACTCACAGAGTAACCAAGTATACTTCTGCTCCAGGTGCATCAGGGCAGCCATTCTCCAATGTCCATGCCTTCAGCTTCCGAATCCACGAAAGTAGTGGGTTTTCACATGCTAAGCCCTTCCGAGTCTAGTTATAGGGGACACACCCTAATTCTAGCCCGATACGGTTAATCGCCACTATCTGCGGTGACGTCAATCGATTATCGTCATGGCTTCGTTTGGTGCTCTCAGAGATAAAAGCCAATTGCAGAGCATATTCGTTCGTTGATATAACTAATTCGTAAGCATCCCATAAAAGGTCATAGTTGCCATGTGATCCAGAGCGATTGCACTCTTGGAAACTCCCGAAAGCTCGTATCGCTGCAGCCTCGTATATTCGATCAAGAGCCTAAGCTCACATCCCATTCCGATGTATCTGTAACCTGGAGCCTCTGCTCCCATCCTCCTAATCCAACGTAGGTGCGCTTCTATTGTGCCGCACATTCCGATGAGGTGTAATTCCGATAAGGTGTACATTCTGTGCTGCATAATGATTCATATTCTGACCTCAAACATCACTTTGCCTCCGACGTATTTTGTCTGACGGGTTTGGGCCTCTATTAGGTGACCTCGGAGAGTTCGGTGCGACTCCTCCAGGCCGACTGCCATGGTCTCATAGATTTCTCTGCTCGATATTGATGTCTCGATATTGACGTCTCGATAGACGGCTTCGTAGACTCGGTCATTCTGTATGCCATTCGATTGAGCTCCATTTTGAATTATATCTCTGATCCGGTGGCCATCTCGACTGTATGCTGGTAGCCCCATCGGTAGGCTTCGCTTCCATGATAAATCCTCGGCATCGTAACCGTTGACCTCTCTGGTGTACATAATCGTGACGGTACTTGATGCCAGCAGTTCCGGTGTCGTAATCGATTGCAGTATAGGTCGTTTCTGGGTTCACAGTACGGTTATCCTCCACTTTTGAGGTCGGCACTCCGTCAACGACTTGTGATCATACTGGTATATATGGTGACGATTCTAGTCGATTCTGACTGTTTCGCTATCCATCATGGATCGATATGCATATCTGCGAACTGTATCTGGGATCTTGATTCCGATCATTTCGTCTGTACGTCCTAAATTGCATATGTATGCATCTGCACTCAATTGCTAGTCTTGTAGCTTGTCATCTAAAATAAGACTTTCTTAAGAAAAGGGGAAAGCTCCAAACGTAACCTCGCCTCGCCATATAAGTAAATAGATTTATGATCATCCATCTCCTGATCTTCGTTTCCGGAATGTGCAAATATGCACTTGTACAGTCCACATTTCGTGGCTTCTCCTGTTGCTCTGTAAGCTCCATAAGGTCATCTTTACTGACCTGCATACACTTAAGATCGGCTTTCGCACGACCGTCTTCTTCTCATCTAGCCTGAGAAAAATTGTTCTTGATCGCACTTCCGTAATCTATCCGGTGACATAATGTCCATCATAAGAAAATACCCACTCATTGATCCGTCCATATGGCATGAGATCTTAAGTCCAAATCCAGGATCCGGCTCTGGTACACGCGATCTTATTCCATGCTATTTCGGGAATCCATATGGCAGCACTTCTGCCCACAAATCGTTGCAGAGCATTAGGTTCGTACGATCATAACCACCAAATGAGAATGCCTCTGTGTGCGGTCGTGACTTTGTAGTCTCGACTCGTAGTAAAGTATTCGGTAAGTGGTATGTGGCTCATAAAGCATCCGTGACACAATCGGTGCGTGTAGTATTTCGGGTGCCTTTTCGTCGTTTCCACGGGTATCTATCATGTTTTGACATGGCTTCGCATTCCGGTATTCCGTCTAATCGTAGGTAGATATCGTCTCTAACGTCTGTACCGGCTCGTATGGCTTCGTAACTGCTCCATTCGTGTCACCATAGTGTGTTAGCCAAGATGTAAATTGAAAAGATGGAGCGGTAGATGTTGCGGAAATTCAGGAGGCCATGTCATTAACGAGTTATCCTCGATGGGAAACCCCCCATCGTCCAGTACTCCCTTGGTGACTCGGCGAGCCGGTAGCAGTCGATCAAGCTCCGCATTGTTGGTAACTCTTCTGCTGCAACTATCGCCGCTGCTCCCTGCTCGCCCATCCAGCACCTGGTGCCTATCTCACCGTCAGTGATGCTTTCCATGGTCGCTCCCAGCAGCCCTATACGAACTCCCACTCTTAGGAAGAACGTCCATCGACGACCTCTCCTCTGGCCAATAGATCGTTGAAGGTAGTACCTCCAAGTATTTGAATATCCGGAGTACAGCCACCTTCGGAACACGTCTCCTCCCTAGCCATAGATCCTGGTGCATTCCCGAGGCATTCTGGTTGGTCTGCCCGATCGACTGCCACCACTTCCGCTCACCCTGGAGTTCACAGAGCCAAAAGTTGAATGCTTTGGAAGTCGACGCTAGGATTCCTGGACTTGTATCAAGGCAATCCAAAGTCAATCTCCAGCTCACAGTGCGTCCACTGCGGCTGCCCCCAGTTGCACGAATAAGCTCACTCAGCGAATCACGTATTTGTCTCACCCAATTGGGACTATCTGACAACCAAATAACGTCCATTTCCTCTTGAGGATTCGACAAGTATGAATTAAACCTCAAACTGTATATACATACGGAATCCGCTGGTCTCCAGAGAGTGCTCAGACGGTCCATCCTCCCTCCAGTAGTCCATGGATCCTCAGATTCCCGACTACAATTAAACAAATCATCTCCATCGTATTCCTAGGAATCCGCTTCGTTTGCCATCGTATGGGCACATATCTGCATTCACTCATTTGGCGAAACGGTTTCGTTGAGTTGTTCGACGAAATTGAATAGAGTTGGCACTGATAGCTCCCTCTCCCGCAACTGAAAACTCCTAATAGCATCCGTAATGTAGTCATTGACTTCGATATGGCTCCTGCCATCGCAGCTCATCGTAACATAGATAACTCAATTGAGTCTTGTAGAAGGGTAATCGCAATCGTAATTGCCTTCGGTGGCATCGATCGATTACTCGGCAATCTCGCACTTCGATCTTCTGTAAAAGAGGTGAATCTTATAGCATTCGGCCTTCTCGGCTCTGTAGGCCTCGACCATGTATAAATCCGCTGGCAAAATACTGATCCTCCATAGACGCACATTGCTCGACGAATGTGCTCGTTTATGCTTCGTGCAATTGTAGCCTTCTCATTGTCGGCTTCGTGTTGGATATGATTTTCAACGAATTGACACGT
Organism: Wilcoxina mikolae CBS 423.85; assembly: GCA_014904905.1. Taxonomy (NCBI): domain Eukaryota; kingdom Fungi; phylum Ascomycota; class Pezizomycetes; order Pezizales; family Pyronemataceae; genus Wilcoxina; species Wilcoxina mikolae. The sequence continues at coordinate 495,579 of MU122151.1, read as the reverse complement.
TCAGGGGTATCGTCGATTACGGCTTGGCAAGCACTTCGTGCTCGATTAACTGCCATCGATAGTATCTGACTCGTCTCGCTCGTCAGATGAAGTTTGAAGGAATCTCTGGAGTACACCCGATTTCTGCATTGCCTGTGACGCATCTCTCGGAGTTACTTAGGCTTTGAAATCATTCCTGTAATTGTCAATTGACTCAAGTGGGTGGTAACTTATCCGATCTCGTCGCTCTCGCGATTGGTAGACTATTTGTGGAATGGTGATCGACCTCGACTGACTTGGTCGCTGATGCGTCCCTGGTCAATTGGCCTCCGCCATCAACTCGAAATCGTCTCTGCTACCATCAACCTCAATTGGGTATACTTATCAAGACTCTCTGCTTCTGCAATTGGTAACTCTCAAATCCGTATGATTTCTCGTTCGGATGTGTCACGACACGTCGATCGAAAAAGGGTAATTCATGTTTTCAGGAGTGCCTATCATGGCAGGTGACACATTTTTCGGGTCTGATTGACATCTAAATCATCTCGGAATCGTCCCTACTACCGTCAATCAACTCAATTGGATGATTACTTATCTTCTATCAACAATCTAGCGATAGTTCCCGGTATAGATGTGACGCGTCGAAAAAGTAACGAAATCACAAAATCCCGTGAGCGAAACGTATCTGGTGACTGACAAGTGATTATAGTGTAAGGACTTACGTACTCGTATGAATAGATATGCGTAGATACGGTTGCAAACGAAAATAATTGAATATAATAGAGTAGTATGTAGGTAAGATAATCGCTAGCGTGCCAAAAGCACTTCACGAGGTGATTATATATGAAGGGCAGTTACCCGGCCCCGGAGGCCAAGTGAACTTACGAGGGCCAAGTGCGCTCGGAAGCCCAGTGTACTTGCAAGGGCCAAGTGCGCTTGGGAGCCCAAGTGCACCTGGCACCGCCATTACAGAGGGGAAAAAGAGGGGTAAGGGGCCCAGTTTTCCATCCAACAACAATAGAGGTCCTGTGAAAGAGATACCCTATCGTCGGGGGGGTAATCAGGGGTAAGGAATCGATTCACAGTGTCCGTTTGTCGATAGATTTTGTGGTGGTTGACTTATTTTCGAAAAACGTTTTTGCTGGTGTGGTTGTTTCTTTTTAATAATATCCTCAATTGTCAATGAATCGACACGTTCAGGGGAAACTTTCATAGACCCGATTAATTCACATGTATCAGAGTATCCTCTATGAGGGCTTTGCTAGAACTTTGAGCTGCTGAATAGGTTACCATCGATTGTCTGTATGTCTGTGACCGATCTCATCAAATGAGTTTCAAGATCTTCTCAGGGGTGTAACGATCACGCTGGTCACCAGTATATCTGGATCAATTGGCCTCTGAATTGTCTCGGAATTGACTTTGCTCACGTCAGTCAACTCCAATAGATGGAATACTTATCCCCAATCATCATCCTAGCGATCATGATCATTTAATTGACATGTCAGAGTGACTTTTATAAAGGTTCACCAGCAATTAATATTCGATTAGGTTCGATTCATCTCGTTCATCCATTTGTGGACGATGGATATTATTAAATGTGTTTTGCGATCTTCTCAGGGATGGCCATAATGGCCGGTGATGCTTTTCTGGGTGACAATTGACATCTGATTGATCTCAGAATTATCGTACAATTGTCTGTATAATGATAGCAGTCAGTACTATGACTTGACATAAGAATATTTATAAAGTTAGAATATATGTAGGTCTTGATATGTTTCCTGAGTGTGAAACGGGAATGAAATTTTGAAAGAAGATATTGAGATGAACAATAATCATATCAAGCTGACTACCCTACCACGATCTCTGACAAAGTCAGAGACATGACCACATAAAAAAGCAACCACAATGGTCTTTGCAGTCCATACTGAACATGAAGCAAAGCTTATACAAGACCATGGAGTTCAAGTAGACGGAAAGACATGCAAGGCTGAACGATATGTGACATCCTGACCATCCGATCAATGCACCAATTGTCAACAATTTGGGCATTCCTACCTTCACTGCAAACAAACTGCTATATGTAATATATGTGCCGAACCTCACACCACCACTTCCCACTCATGTGGATCATGTCCCAGCAAAGGTAAACAGTGCGACCACGATATTGTCAAATGTTTCAACTGCAAGGGAAACTACTGGGCCAATGATTCCAAATACCCAACAATCACTACCCTCCGTACCGAAGTACGAGCCAAGTTTATGAAAGACCACCCAGCCCCTATCCATACCAAAAACAACTTTCTTATTCATCAACAACAATTTGAATAATACAACATAATTGCAATCGTTCCTCCTTAGTTATCAATACACTTCTTGAATTTGCAGTTGGAATGGCCGACCTTCTTCTACACCAAGAACCTGGATTCAACCCAGACAATACATTCATTACAACACACCCAGGATTTGAGCTACTGATACCACCTAAAAACTTAAGAAAACACAATAGGACAATTGCCTATGTGGCCAAAAACAACCCCTATATCAAACGCTCCCCACAAACCGATACCAGCCAGGATCCAGATATTCAAGTCCTTGAAATATCAACTCCCTCAATTTTACCACTCACAGTCTTCAATATTTATAATGAACATGAAGGATCCTCCAACCTCTATACCATCCCAAAAAGCTTCACCAATATCCCATTGCCAAAACAATGTATTGTTGCTGGTGATATGAATGTTCATCATTCATGTTGGAATTCACAAATAAAAACATTCAAACGTGCAGACAAAATTGTTCAGATCATAGAAACGAATAACTTTTCCCTCCTCAATGAACCAGACACCCCAACATACTACTACCGAACTGGTAAGGGAACTTCTATTATCGACCTTACCTTTACATCACAGGCTATTTATAACGCAGTTATAAACTGGGCAGTGGATGACAATGCTTCAACTTGCTCAGACCATGCAACAATTCGATTCGATATTGTGGCAGAATCTGAACTAGTTACTACCGACTCCAACACGATACGATACAACTGGAATATAACAGATTGGGACATATTTTCCAAAACTCTCAATACACTTTCCCATGCCTCACGAATGGTCTGGCAATACCTACACGAACAGCCAACTGAATCAAATGTTGATAAATCTGCCGAACTGCTATGAGACATGATTTTTGATACAGTCAAGGCATCCACCCCTGTCCTCCAACTTACGACGCATTCAAAGTGCTGGTGGACACCCCAACTTAGAATCTTCCAAACAAATATGAACTGAGCTCAGAAGCAATCGAAGAAAACTCGCCTTGACAACAATCATATCAAGTTCAAAGCTGTTCGCAACCAATACTTCCGGGATATCCGCACCTCGAAAATATCAATGTGAATTGATTTTTTAGCAAATGCACAAGGTACTGAAATATTAACTGCCCTCCATTACATCAAACAAAGGAAAACCCAGAGAACACCACCCCTGTCATTCTCCAACACAACAGCAGTTACTTTTGAAGAAAAGGCAGTTCTTTTCCGATCTACAATGTTCCATCCTCCACCAGTCGCACCCCCTCTGACTGATATCACCAATCGACAAACACTGCTATGGGTTACATTTACCCCCACTGAAATCAAAGAAGCTATTTTTACCTCTGCAGTACGTAAAGCCCCTGGACCTGATGGACTTTCTTTTAACTGTCTCCAACATGCCTACTCCGCAGCCACGGAACAATTTAACAGTCTGTTTGCATTACTCGGAACTGCAGGATACCATCCCACCTGCTGGCAACAAGCAACGACTGTGATTATTCCCAAACTAGGAAAATCTGATTATTCAATACCTAAGGCCTACCGACCTGTTGCTCTTCTCAATTGTCTTGGGAAGATTCTTGAAAAGTTGATGGCAAACTGACTTGTATATGTGGCTGAAAAATTCAACCTACTACACAATGATCAAATAGGGGGACGAAGACAACGTTCTGCTATTGATGCTGCCATGGCACTTACATATGAAATTGAACAAGGAAAGCACACAAAAGAAATCACCACTGCCCTCTTTATGGATGTAAGCGGTGCATTTGACAATGTATCCAAAGATCGCCTCCTCCAAACCCTACGACAAATGGGCTATCCAAGACCAATTCAATTGTGGGTAGAACACTTCTTATCCAACTGTACAACAGCACTGGCATTTGATGGAAGAAAGGAAGACCTCAGTCCTGTCCGAACAGGGATCCCTCAAGGATCACCCGCATCACCAATTCTTTTCCTCCTGTATCTCAGTCCTCTCTTCTACGAACTCACAACTCACTATCCCTGCTTCTGGACTTCAAGCTACATTGACGATGTTGCCATTGTAGTTCGAAGTAAATCAAAAGCCTACAATGCACGTTACCTGGAAGCAGCTGCACGAACAGCTTTAAAATGGGCTGCAAACAATGCTGTACGATTTGACGACACAAAGTCAGAGATGATGCATTTCCACGATAAACGAAACTGCGATACCACAGATGATGAAAGGATTACCCTTCACAATGGCACAACTATTTCCCCTGGCAATAAGGGCATCAGCTCAGACGTGGTAAGGTGGATTGGTATTGGGTTTGACAGGAAATTCAACTTCAAACACCATGTTATGCTGAAGGCTGCAAGTGGCAAAAGAGCCCTTGGAGCCCTCAAATCACTAGCCAATACAGAATCAGGATTGACTCCTAGCACAGTCTGCCAACTATACAATGCATGTGTTATACCTGTTTGCGACTTTGGCGCCGAAGTATGGTGGAAAGAGCAAGCAACGTATCAACAGGAGTTTGAAACAGTTCAGAACACAGCTCTTCGATATATACTTGGAGCCTTCCGTACATTACCAACAATCACCTTACACAACGAATCTGTCCTCCACCTGGTAGCTGTATGACTTAATCACATGCAAAGAAAATACCCAATTCGAATTCTCACATTTCCTGAAATGCACCCAATCCGATAACATTGCCCATCAACATTCCCTCCATTCTATGAATCTTCTGAGTCCAGTAATACAAGTGGACCCTGGATTCCATGGGACAGAATGCAACAAAATAATCACAAATTTGAAACACATCTCATCGAAACGTTATCTACTCTCAGTCCATGGATATCAAACAGCTCGGAGATCGAAACCTATTTGATCACTGCCAGCCCACCATGGATCAAAAGTAGAGTCAAAATACAAATTAGTCCCCTTCCAAAAGAAAAGGAAGCCAATGCCAACGAAACACAGTATGCAATGTTCAAAAACGATAACCGCAATATTGTATGCTATACAGATGGATCAATGTTGAAGGAAAATATTGGGACAGGAACCGTTGTGGAAACGACAGGAGAAGCAGCCATGGAAGTGACCTACCCAATGGGCCATCAACAAGAAGTTTACGATGCCCAATTACTTGGAATTCTTAAAGCTGCACAAACATGCTTTCAGATATATCAACGAAATAACCTCACCAAAAGACACATATGGATCTTCACAGACAATCAAGCTGCCATACAACGTCTCAATACTTTCAAATCCGGCCCTGGACAGTCCACTTCCCTGGCCCTCTCCAATATCTCCAACAACCTCCATGCACTCAAGACCACTATCACTGTACAATTGGTTCCTGGCCATACAGATGTACCTGGAAATGAACTTGCCGACAAGTTGGCAAAACAGGCCACTCTCGAAAAACCCCTACCTACTATCATACCTCCTTATCCTACCTAAAGAGGGTAACCCGAACAGCGAAAATGCAGGAATGGGGTGAGTAGTAGATATTACACCCAGCAAAGGGAAAGAACTACGTTGGGACATTCCGTACCAATCCAGACCAGATCTTCACCAGCGGTAACTGCCAGTTTACTCCAACTGTCATACAATTACTAACAGGCCATGGTTACTTCCGCAGTTACCTATACAAAATACCAACAAACTCTGTTGACTCCTCACACTGTCCATGTCGCTATGGAGGTCTCCTGTCACCACAACATCTTCTTTTTTGATGCCCCTTATATCAACGTGAAAGACAAAGAATGCGGAAAGAAATCTGAGTGGTTCACTGCTGATATCTCTGGAAGTATCTTCTATATACTGACAAAGCAATGCAACCTTTGAAACATTTTCTGCAAAATAAACACATAGCAACACGGAGGTGGTACTTGGGCCAATTCCACGATGATGAATACCTTGGGCAGGGTAACAATCGGATTGTAGGTCAGTGAACTGTCAACAATGATGTGGAGGAATATCAGAGTGAGAGTGGAGAGGATGATGAGGGGCAAGAGGAAGAATTGGAAGGGGAAGGTATGGTCATATAGAACAAGTAAAGGAGAAAGGGGAAGGGTGGAGGAGGGTAAACTCCAGGGGGAGAGCCCGCATGATATTCAGGACCAGATCGAACGAAACTGACAAATTTTTCATTATTGTACTAAGTGTGTTACATATGACTATGATTGTTTTTGAATATTTTTGTGTAACTAGAGCAGGGGTGACAGGAAGCGGCGGAGTGGTGCTACCTAGCCAGGGGTTTTTCGTTTTTCCTTTGTTCGGTTTCATTTGTTATGCTTGTTCATGGTTATTTATTTGTACTTCACCGGCCATAGCCTACGGGCTGCATGCTGTATGAGAAATAAATAAATAAATAAATAAATATAGCTCTTGAAAGGTAAGGTGTTATAATACGTTCGAATTCGTCATGTTGAGTACTAGTGTAGCCTACCCAGCCAGCAACACAACGCTACGAGCGAATTGACCTCAGAATCATCTCTGCAATAGTCAACTGACTTGATTGACAGGTATTCTTATTCTGATTCATTGTTCTAGTAATGATGTTCATTGTAGGTTGTAAATGGAAACATTTCGATTTCTCGGGGTATGTATCATGGCAGGTGACATGTCTCTTCGAGATCAATTGTCTTCCAAATCATTTCAGAATTGTTCCTACTATCGCCAATCAACTCAATTGGATGATTACTTATCTTGTATCCACAAGATAGCTATAGTTCTCAGTATACATCGGGAAAAAGACCAAGTTGTGCTCCGGACACCGGAACGTTTAGCATGCATCAGACGCTTCAGATAAAACCTTTTGATTTTCATCGTGAAGTGATACTGCACGTATTTATACACAATCCCTGACATTGCACTTGCACCTCCTGACGGAGCATTCCTTACTGTTGCAGCTATACAGTGCACATAATTCGTACTGATGCAGAGAAGCAGTGTGCTCACCTTTTGAGCCACCAACTACTCTTGTAATGCATGAGTACAATGTACACCGTAATATAATGCAATGTTCACTGCATGCGATGTTTATACGATGCCCTAAATTACATTCACATCTCGGGCGACAGATACAGTGCAGTGGTGTTACCTTTGACGATGTTTGATATTAAGCTCTAATATATACAGTTTTCCGTGCTAAACGCCATGCTACATATCGCACCCAATATGAAGTATATCCTCTAAACTACTCTCTCCCCATTCCAAACACGATGCTACACGTCGCAGCCAGCATGAAGTACATCCTCTAAACTACTCTCTCCTCGTTCCAAATGCCATGCTACATATCACAGCTGACTTGAAGTACATCCTCTAAACTACTCTCTCCTTCGCAGTCATCCACCGACTCAGACTCTACGTCATTGTACTCGTCCTGAGTCTCATCCTGATTCTCATTCTCATCCTCGTTCTTATCCTCCTTATTCTCGACCTTATCATTATTCAGCTGGAGACCAAGATGTCACTGAGTATAAGTCCTGGCACCATGAATGTCATCATGCGCATTGTCGCTATCATTGTCGCCATCGTCAATCCCATCATCAGCATTGAAAGACAAATGTTTCGCAAAGGGGATACGGATCGCAGCAATGATCGGAGTCTCAATATCCGGCTCCATCATCAGGGCTTCTATCGCAGTCTTGTTTAATACCACTCGATGAGGCTTGGCAATGCGTAGCATGTTATTGGCTCCTTCCTCATGAAGAATGAGGTTCTTGATAGCTGCCCTTATGGACTTGATTACCTTCTGTCGCAATGGAGATGGAAGATCGTTCCAAATATTCATGAGATCAGTTTAAGTATCTGCAAAATAAATGTTAGATCGATTGTGTGCATTGTGAAGGCCATACTTACTACTGTCATTATCTTGATTGAAGTGGTACTCCCACTCGGGCCTGTTGCGCCGGATTTCGAGATCATCGATTTCAACATTTGTTGGAACTAAACCTCCATTTCTTTGCCACTCTGTCAGTGCGTGATGCAATGCCGTACATATTAACACAATCAGTACCGGAGGTATCTGTTCCCAAATCCATTCAAGAAAGCCCTTTGAATGCCTGCTGCTTTTGCGAATTCATTGGAAGAAATGTATATATAGAAATCGTCGAATCTCCTTGGCAAGAAAGTAGCTAGCTCGTTCCGGGTGGTGTTAGGGACACTACAAGTTGCAGACAGAACTCACATCAGGTTCATTCGTACGATCGCATTGGCGTTCAATGAATGTAAAATCTGAAAGAATTTGGTCAATATATATGCACCACTCACTATCTTCAAAACGGTGCAAGTTATATAGTCTCCCTTCACACTCACAGGCGTTCTTGATCATGTGCAATCTGACTGCATTGCAACTATTGTTGATCTGACATATGGCCGGTTAGTGAGTGAGAATGCAATTCTGGGAGGTACCTAACTATCTTGAGATACTCCTTCTGACGTTCCTGGAAGCTAATATAGACTCCTTCCTGCCTGCATGCCTTTGGCCAGAAATGCTCTGCAAACTTTGTGTTAGATATGTTAGTCGGTATCTACCACTCTCGGAATTGTATAATCTACCAGCAGAAACTCAGCTTCAGTTGGAAATGGTGTCTCACTCAGCAGTTGCTTCTCCATCATGCAATGCATTGTCTCCAGTACAGCAGTAACTCGAAGGTCACCTGGTGCAAGGAAATTTCGACTGCCATATATTTTACTGCTGACTGACAGACTCAATGGTGTCCTCGGCAGAGACGATGGGATGAGTTGTGAAGCTGATAATGATGGGTGTGGACTCCAGAGGTGACTAAGGTTCATCGCTGAACGAATACTAACGTTGGAAATGACACTGGGTACTGGCGATATCGAATTGGAGGCTTCATTCGGCAGGGGCAGTGAAGGTTTCAGGGCTGAATTTGCCACGGATACAATGGGTGTAGATGCTGAGGAGACCTGGGTAGTCGAAATCGAACCTTCGATACATGAGGATACAGCCTTCATTGGGTCTCACTTCTTCTTGTCAGGCTGCAAAGTGAGTTTCCTCTTATGACCGTTTGCTGTATATAGCATTGGGGAGACAACTGCAGGAGTGGCCAGTACTGCTTTTGGAATTGAGGATGCGGCCTTGTGCAGTTGCTTGGTTGTTAGGGTCATTTTCAGAAGACAGGAATATCAGAAAGGCAGGAATATCAGAAAGGTAGGAAAGTCAGAAAGGCAGAAAAAGAGTGCAGTTGCAATGTAGACGAAGGGTAATACAGTGTTGAAAAGGACTGACACATTACTGAATATTGCACCTGAAAGGTTTCCACATAAAGGGGCAGATTCACACGATTTCGTATTAGCTTGTCACGAAGGTACCGCGTACGATTTGTCAATCAAATACCATTATTGCCAACAAAACCCAAACGAGACGAAAAACAACTCTGTAAAATGCAAAAATAACTCCAACCGACTCAAAGAGGATATGCAAAAACCCTATCTAACCCAACCTCCATATCCGAACCTAGGTGTATCAATATACCAGTCATTTGCAACACTGTTGGACGTACCGAAACTATCACTCAAATTGCTGGCCCATCCATGGTGGAGTCAAATGCGATACCTCGAGCTGTGTGAAGCTCATACCGACATTGACATCTTGGTGCGAGCCAATTGCCACCGACTCCAACAACTCATCAACACCTACCGATAGCGACTAAACATCACACATTGTCTCCTGCTCCTCCAAAACGTGTGCCATTTGCGACCTCGCCTCCTGCTGTTGCTATAACTCAACAACTGCTCGTGATATTGCCTCAACAATTTGTACTGTCTCCGCCATTCATGCAACTCTGGTACTCATTGACTCCTCCTGCACAGACAATGACATATCATGGAGAGAGGTACACTCTATGTGGTGAGTAGCAATCACCTCGAGTTGTGTCATTGCCCAGTTGTTTATTGCAACGAATCTGAGAGCAGGTATCAGGCTCTTGGCCTGTTCGGAGGTACCAGGTATTCCCGGGGGAGACGGTCATGCTGGTGGTACTGGAGTAGCTCTTGCAATCCTGAGAGGCACAACTGCAATTGCCTTGAAAACAGCCAAAACGATGAGAGGGTTGTAAGCTGTAACGGAAAACAAGGTGGCTACAAAGTCATTGCCATTGAGTCAAGTGACATTACATAGCTGCAGAGAGGTTTCGCTGGGCATGACTAGACACCCAAGAATACAACTGACATCTCTGGCAGGATATAGACAACTCACAGCACAATGTATGGCCTTTGTGGTGAGCATCTCAACTTGCGAGAGATGCCATCAATTCGAGCTGTGGTGCACAAAGCTGTGATCCCAACGGTCGTAGCTTTCTGGGCCGTAGCTTTCAGGGTCAACAATGTAAACCCTGCAGGGGTATATGCTGGTAGGGATGGTATTGGTGGAGATCTGATCAAGTTTTCGTTTCTTCTGAAGGGCAGAGGCAATGATGGTCGGTGGCAGTGCACATTTGTGAGAGGGTGGCTGCAGCTTCGGTGCCTCGGAATATCAGGTATCTTTCTTAGTATCACCTTTGCCACGTATGGAGTCATCACATTCGTTGGAGTCGGTGGAGTCGGAGTCAGTATCGGTATCGGTAGGTAAAGGTGGGTTTTCTTTGTGATATCATACATCAAGTCAATCACGTCATCATCCTTGATACCGTGAAGGGCATACATCTGAATAAGGCCCCAAATATGCTCAGTCATGAACTGCTTCGCGAACCCATCAAGGTCAAGAGTATCCTTAATTGTATCAGTTTTGGAGGTGGTGGATGGGATCTTTTTGGGTGGCATTGCAATGTTCTGAGCTGTATGAGGGGTCGGTCAGGGTTAGGGTTAATTTGTCTGAACACGATATTTATTTATTTATTTATTTATTTATCCTACAGTTTGTAGCCTGCAGGCTATAGCCGGTGAAGTACAAACAAATAAACATGAACAAGCATAACAAATGAAACTGAACAAAGGAAAAACGAAAAACCCTTGGCTAGGTAGCACCGCTCCGCAGCCTCCTGTCACCCCTACTCTAGTTACAACGACATATTCAAAAACAATTATAGTAGTCTATAACTTATTTATTTATTTATTTATTTATTCATCATACAGCATGCAGCCCGCAGGCTATGGCCGGTGAAGTACAAACAAATAACCATGAACAAG
>MU122151.1:455617-479822 GCA_014904905.1 Wilcoxina mikolae CBS 423.85 | reverse complement strand
GGTGGGATAGAATGAGCGCAGAAGAAAGGGGAAGGGTGGAGGAGGGTAAACTCCAGGGGGAGAGCCCGCATGATATGCAGGACCAGGTCGAACGAAACTGACAAATTTTCCACTATTGTACTAAGTGTGTTACAGACCACTATGTTTGTTTTTGAAAATTTTTTTGTAACTAGAGCAGGGGTGACAGGAGGCTGCGGAGCGGTGCTACCTAGCCAGGGGTTTTTCGTTTTTGCTTTGTTCGGTTTCATTTGTTATGCTTGTTCATTGTTATTTGTTTGTACTTCACCGGCCATAGCCTGCGGGCTGCATGCTGTATAATGAATAAATAAATAAATAAATAAAGCTGATTCTGTATTGGCTAGTGATTTGAGGGCTCCAAGGGCTCTTTTGCCACTTGCGGCCTTCAGCATAACATGGTGTTTGAAGTTGATTTTCCTGTCAAACCAAATACCAATCCACCTTACCACTTCCAGGCTAATACCCTTAGTGCCAGATGAGATGGTTGTACCATTGGGTAGGGTAATCCTTTCATCGTCTGTGGTGTCGCCGTTTCGTTTATTGTGGAAATGCATCATCTCTGACTTTGAGTCGTCAAATCGTACAGCATTGTTTGCGGCCCATTTGAAAGCTGTTCGTGCAGCTGTTTCCAGGCAACATGCATTATAGGCTTTTGATTGACTTCGAACCAGTAGTCTGTAACCCACTTAGTACAATAGTGAAATATTTGACAGTTTGGTTCGATCTGGTCCTGCATATCATACGGGCTCTCCCCCTAGAGTTTACCCTCCTCCACCCTTCCCCTTTCTCCTTCGCTTGTTCTATCTCACCACACCTTCCCCTTCCAATTCTTCCTCCTGCCCCTCATTATCTTCTCCACTCTCACTCTGATGTTCCTCCACATCATAGTTGACAGTTCCCTGACCTACAATCCAATTGTTACCTTGCCCATGGTATTCATCATCACGGAATTGGCCCAAGTACCACCTTCGTGTTGCTATGTGTGTATTTTGCAGAAAATGTTTCAAAGGTTGCATTGCTTTGTCGGTATATAGAAGATACTTCCAGAGATATCGAGGGTGAATCACTCCAATTTCTTTCCGCATTCTTTGTCTTTCGCGTTGATATAAGAGGCATCTCAAAAGAAGATGTTCTGGTGACTGGGGACCTCCATAGTGACATGGACAGTATGGGGAGTCAACAGAGTTTGTTGGTATTTTGTATAGGTAACTGCGGAAGTAACTATGGCCTGTTCTTAATTGTGTGACAGTTGAGGTAAACTGACAGTTACCGCTGGTGAAGATCTGGTCTGGTTTGATATGGAATGTTCCAACGTAGTTCTGTCCCTTTGCTGGGTATCGCATTCACCACTGACTCCATTCCTGCATTTTAGCTGCTCGGGTTACCCTCTTAAGGAAGGATAAGGAGGTATGATAGTAGGTAGGTGGTTGTTCGAGAGTGGCCTGTTTTGCCAACTTGTCGGCAAGTTCGTTTCCAGATACATCTGCATGGCCAGAAACCCATTGTACTGTGATAGTAGTCTTGAGTGCATGGAGGTTGTTGGAGATATTGGAGAGTACCAGGGAAGTGGACTGTCCAGGGCCAGATTTGAAAGTATTGAGACGTTGTATGGCGGCTTGATTGTCTGTAAAGATCCATATGTGTCTTTTGGTGAGGTTATTACGTTGACATATCTGAAAGCATGTTTGTGCAGCTTTAAGAATTCCAAGTAATTCGGCATCGTAAACTTCTTGTTGATGGCCCATTGAATAGGTCGCTTCCATGACTGCTTCTCCTGTCATTTTCACAATAGTACCTGCCCTTATGTTTTTCTTCACTATTGATCCCTCTGTATAACAAACAATATTGCTGTTATGTTTTTTCAACATTTCATACTGTGTTTCATGGGCTTTGGCTTCCTTTTCTTTTGGAAGGGGACTAATTTGTGTTTTGACTCTTCTTTTGATCCATGGTGGGCAGGCGGTAGTCTAATAGGATTCGATCTCTGAGCTGCTTAATATCCATAGACTGAGAGTAGATAACGTTTCCATGAGACGTGTTTCAAATTTGCGATTATTTTGTTGCATGCTGTCCCAAGAAATCTAGGGTCCACTTGTATTGCTGGACTCCAGAGATTCATAGAATGGAGGGAATGTTGATGGGCAACGTTGTCGGATTGGGTGCATTTCAGGAAATGCCAGAATTTGAATTGGGTATTTTCTTCACATGTAATTAAGTTGTACAACTATCGGGGGGAGGGCAGATTCGTTGTGTAAAACTATTGTTGGTGATGTATGGAAGGCTCCAAGTATACATCGAAGAGCTGTGTTCTGAACTGTTTCAAACTTCTATTGATACGTTGCTTGCCCTTTCCACCTTACTTCGACACCAAAGTCGCAAACAGGTATAACACATGCATTGTATAGTTGGCAGACTGCGCTAGGAGTTAATCCTCATTCTGTATTGGCTAGTGATTTGAGGGTTCCAAGGGCTCTTTTGCCACTTGCAGCCTTCAGCATAGCATGGTGTTTGAAGTTGATTGTTCTGTCAAACCAAATACCAATCCACCTTATCACGTCCGGACTGATGCCCTTAGTGTAACAGGGGGCAGTAAATATTTCAGTGCCTTGTGCATTTGCTAAAAGGTCAATCCACATTGATGTTTTGGAGGTGCGGATATCCCAGAAGTATTGGTTGCGAACAGCCTTGGACTTGATATGATCGCTGTCAAGGTGAGTTTTCTTCCATTGCTTCAGAGCTCAGTTCATATTTGATTGGGAGATTCTTGGTTGGAGTGTCTACCAGCGCTTTGAATGCGTCGTAAGTTGGAGGACAGGGGTAGATGTCTTCACTGCATCAAGAATCATGTCTCGTAGCAGTTCGGCAGATTTATCAAGGTTTGATTCGGTTGGCTGTGCATGTAGGTATTGCCAGACCATTTGTGAGGCATGGGAAAGTGTATTGAGAGTTTTGGAAAATATATCCCAATCTGTTTGATTCCAGTTGCATCGTATCGTGTTGGAGTCGGTGGTAACTAGTTCAGATTCTGCAACAATATCGAATCGAATTGTTGCATGGTCTGAGCCAGTTGAAGTATTGTCATCCACTGCTCAGTTTATAACTGAGTCATAAATAGCCTGTGATGTAAAGGCAAGGTCGATAATAGAGGTTCCCTTACCAGTTCGGTAGTAGTATGTTGGGGTGTCTGGTTCATTGAGGAGGGAAAAGTTATTCGTTTCTATGATCTGAACAATTTTGTCTGCACGTTTGGATGTTTTTATTTGTGAATTCCAACATGAATGATGAACATTCATATCACCAGCAACAATACATTGTTTTGGCAATGGGATATTGGTGAAGCTTTTTGGGATGGTATAGAGGTTGGATGATCCTTCATGTTCATTATAAATATTGAAGAATGTGATTGGTCAAATTGAAGGAGTTGCTATTTCATGGACTTGAATATCTGGATCCTGACTGATATCGGTTCGTGGGGAGCATTTGATATAGGGGTTGTTTTTGGCCACATAGGCAATTGTCCTATTGTGTTTTCTTAAGTTTTTAGGTGGCATCAGTAGCTCAAATCCTGGGTGTGTTGTAATGAATGTATTGTCTGGGTTGAATCCAGGTTCTTGGAGTAAAAGAAGGTTGGCCATTCCAACTGCAAAGTCAAGAAGTGTATTGATGACTAAGGAGGAACGGTTGCAATTATGTTGTATTATTCGAATTGTTGTTGATGAATAAGAAGGTTGTTTAGGCATGGATAGTGGCTGGGTGATCTTTCATAAACTTGGCTTGTACTTCGGTATGGAGGGTGGTGATTGTTGGGCATTTGGAATCATTGGCCCGGTGGTTTCCCTTGCAGTTGAAACATTTGGCAATATCGTGGTCACACTGTTTACCTTTGCTGGGACATAATCTACACGAGTGGGAAGTGGTGGTGTGAGGTTCGGCACATATAGTACATATGGTAGCTTGTTTGCAACGAAGGTAGGAATAGCCAAATTGTTGACAATTGGTGCATTGATCAGTTGGTCGGAATGTCACATAATGTTCAGCCTTACATGTCTTTCCGTCTACTTGAACTCCATGGTCTGGTATAAGCTTTGCTTCATATTCAGTACAGACTGCAATGACCATTGTGATTGCTTTTTTATGAGGTCGTGTCTCTGGCTTTGTCAGGGATCGTAGTAGGGTTGTGAGCTTGATATGATTGTTGTTCATCTTAATATCATCTTTCAACAATTGCATTCCCGTTTCACACTCAGGAAACATATTAATGTCGATGCAATGAACCATTATTCGGATCCAGGTTTCTTGTTTTTTGAGACTCTGGGCATTTGTATGAACCGAACGGACTGTTTCCTCAATAGCATCCTTGTGAGCTAGTACCAATTCAACAGGGCACATATCAGCAGTAAGGAGGACCAGGTTGTGTTTGTAGTTTGCGGAAACATGGCCAATGTTGGCCAAGGGATCAGCCTGGTATCTGCAGAGGGTGGCGTTGATTGCAAGTTTGAGTTGAGTAAGGTCGGCAGTGACTGGTTGATCACTGTGTCAGGCAATTACCAGTGTACGTTGAATTTTGGTAAGGGGGCGGGGATTCAGGGTGCATCCATTCTTGTCTTTCGGGGGGTCTATCTTTGCACATGTAGATGCAATTGCTGACCATAATGTTGGCTTAGGGGAAGTCCCTTCTGAGACTGCTGGTGTTAGTAGGTCTGGAGGTGCTGACGGTGCATCTTTCTGTGAGTCTTGAATTTGAACAAGATATTCAACTCGTTGTCCAAGAGTGGCAATAGTGTTGAGGGCAATTTCATGTTTGGTTTCAATTGAGGCCAAGCGAGTTGCCAATTTTCGGTTTTGAGTCGTACGATGTTTGTTGATTTTAAGAATATCCTTGTGAAGTGGTTCAAGGATGACTTTGAATACCTGATGAATTCGGTCTTCGTCTTCATCGTTTGGATCCAATAGGTTGGTAACGGAGTTTTCATAATCTTTGTCTCCAGAATCATTATCATCTTCAGAGCTTTGATCTTCAATCTCATCATTCTCTAGGGCATCTCCAAGATTCAGATCTGCATCTCCAGAGTTTCTGATATTGACAGGATTTGTTGGTTGTTGAGGTGGACATGATGGTTGAGGTGGTCCAGAGGATACTCTGTTATGAGCTGTACCAATGGCCTTGCGAGAACTCGAACGTGCACGAGTAATATTGAGTTGTGGGTATGGTGAGCTCGACTGCAGTCTGCGTGAGCTGCCGTATTTGCCCTTTCGTCCTCGTTTGGATATGTAGCCCGTATGGACTGTACTTGATACCGCTGGGGCATCCATTGCGGAGAGTGGGTCTGAACTTGGATTTGGATAAAGATGCATTCCGTATGTACTGAAAGCACCAGGTAGAGGTGGGGGAGGCATCGGGTCTGACATGATTGTCTTATTAGGGTTCACTGTATTCTAACTATGTTACAGTTATTGTAATTTTCTAAGTATTTGAATTTGGTACAAATCCGACATGTGAATGTTGTTATATGTGGTCTCGATACCACCTGTACCCAGAGGGGGTTAGAGCTTCACCTCCTTTGTCCTAGCAAGGTGTTGGAACCTTGTACTAGAGCCTTTGCTTCCTCACAACAGATACAGAGATACCCAATAATGGGGCTGTAAAACCACTACAAGAAAGGAAGTGCAACTTAACTTGGAAGGATTCACCAAAAGACACTGGGGGTCAATGGCAGCAAAGTAGCCGGATGTCGTCGCGTACACCCTGGTAGGTCTGCTGGGCCCCATTGGCCAATAGGTTCCAAAGAGGGTATGTAAAAAATAATAATGCGAAAAATCGAAAATCGAAAATCGGAAATCGGTTGTGGTACACTCAGTTCTTGTCTGATTATGCTAATACCTCGGCAGGATAGACCTGACAGTGTATCGAAACTGTGATTGCAAGGACGTTCGAAACGGATTAGAACTCACAGAGAAACAATGAGAATCGAAATCGTGTTTGTGGCTTCGAGAAATTTTGGCCCAGACAGTCTGGGGCTTGTAGAGAGGTATGGATGGTTCGTTCTAAGGGCTTTGGAGGCCGCTGAATCGACTGCCATTGTCCGTTTGTGAATCGGAGTTGATTCTGCTGAGATAGAGGGGGGGTATGTGTGAAAAAGCGTCTTTTCGATGAATTGGTGAAACTATTGCAAATCCTGAGCCTTTCGTCTGAAATTGAAGCGTGGGCCTCGTTTATATGTAGACACAATGCCTCCAAAGTATGGAGTCAATTGGAGAAGAATTAGTTGTTGAATAATCGGTGGGGTCCTTTTTGCAGGGGGGGGAAAAGGGGGGAATAGGGTCCAGCTTTCCACCCAGCAACAATAAAGATCCTATGAGAGAGATGCCCTATCGTAGGGGGGGTAATCAGGGGTAAGGAATCGATTCGCGGTGTCCGTTTGTCAATAGATATTGTGGTTGTTGACATATTATCGAAAAACGATTTTGCTGGTATGGTTTATAATCGTGTGGAGTGTCTGAACACGATAAGGAGAGTGGTAAATAGGTAAAGATGGAGTAGATAAAGATGATGCAGAAAAATTGAAATAGAGAGAGTGTACAGCAGTATATATACAGTGCAGAATAGACCATCAAGGTGCTGGAATCATGTGGAGCGGCTCACAGAAGAGTTGAAACTGTTGGTGACATGAAGCATCATACTGGAAAAGGAGCTTTTCTGATTGTGAGCCACCATCA
Organism: Wilcoxina mikolae CBS 423.85; assembly: GCA_014904905.1. Lineage (NCBI taxonomy): Eukaryota > Fungi > Ascomycota > Pezizomycetes > Pezizales > Pyronemataceae > Wilcoxina > Wilcoxina mikolae. The sequence continues at coordinate 473,087 of MU122151.1, read as the reverse complement.
GCACTTCTCTTTCAGCCTGAAAAATGCACTGCATGTTTTATATGACTCTGGGAGTTGTTTGAACCACTTTTTGAGCTTCAGACACACTGGTCATACAAATGTTGGATCAAAGCATTGCAGTCTGTCAGTTTGGATTCCTATCATATGGCAGTCGCATCAAGTTCCAATAGAATGATGCAGTTTGGTATCACAAACAGTCGGAACCTGCCATATGAAGTTCAAAAAATGTCACCGGCATCTCTGGCAGTGCATAGGCATTTCCAGGTACCACCAATTGATACTGTGTGGTGGTATCATGAACTCTGAACTCGTCTCTTAGCACACGAAACGAGTGATATCACATGTGTTCGTCCGCGTTTCATATCATCGGCCCAGTCAAACCTCAAAAAAGCAAGCAAACAAGCAAGTCCATGAATTGTTTATTATATTTGCGTTATGATTGGAGTCCAATTAGGCTCTAGGTGTGGCTACATCGTAACAAACTGTGTCTGCAGTATATTCCAGGGTTTTGACATTTTATATACCGCTCTGTGAGTTTCGTATGCTATGCAGCTCAATTATACTACTCCTCCTTTGCAATCCTCATAACATTATGCAAACTGCAAATACAGCCCTCAGCATTATCCACACCACGTGCACCATGGCTCCCATATAAACTCCAAATCATTTCTGCCCTGTTTGCTTGAAACCTTACAAGTCTGACCTGTAGCTCTACAAACACATCGACAGCGACCATCCTCGATATTGCGTCCAACTTCTTAAGGCGAAGGCAGACTCCATGCCCCCTGAACATGTTCGAAACACATCTCAGTGATGTATCGATGATTCTCACAGTGGTTTTCATGCCAACCATAGTTTTCATTTCAATCATGACCACTTTGACGATCCTGACGTATTTCCTCCATTACATATGACACCTTCTCCAGAACTATCCGAGTCCGAATTTGACTCAAAAACAAAAAGCTTCTCATATCCCGATACGGGAGCCCCTGTTGCATATGTTCCGACCGACGATGAGCACAATGCTGAGTAATCCTTGGACTACCCCTTCCATCCGTTCGAGACTAAGGAGGAGTACAATATTGCACAGCTGGTCACATTGAAATGTCTTCCTGCCAACATCATCGCCGACTTGCTGAAGGGCAACTGCGGCCATAAAGAGTGTCTACGTGATTCTGTGAAATCGAATTACAACTTCAGACAGAAAATTGACGTGATGGAGTACGGACTGGGCCATGACTCCTGGAAGAATGCCATGTTGCAGATAGCATGGAATGTACAGCATCCAGATGCAATTGAGTTTTGGCACCGTGACCTTATAGAATGTGCCAAATGGCTACTCCGGCAGCCAGCATACGAGGAACATATTACATATACTCCGAAACAATGCTTCAATAATGCTGGGCACCGTGTTTACAATGAGTTGCATACTGGAGACTGATGGTGGGATAAGTAGGTAAGCTTCCTTCGTATACCCTTTACAATACTCTATGCCCTTTACAATGTTCACAATTGTGTAGACAACACTACCAGTCAGTGACATGTTGGTGCCAATGATATTCATGTCTGACGGCACCCACCTCACGACATTGTCTGGTGACAAGAAGGCATAACCGATACATATGATGATAGGCAACCTATCCGCAGCCGCATGGATGAAGCACACAATACACAGCATGTTGTTCGTCGTCCTTTTGCCAATTGCAGTCAAGATGCGTGATATCCTCTTCAAAAGAAGAAATGCTCAGTGGGAGCATAACCGAATGGTCTCTCCGAACATGCTGCAGCATGTATTGCAACTCCTACTCAATTCCAAGACCTACACCTTCTATGCCCGCTGTACTGATGGCAACTTCAGATATTGTTATTCAACACTGGCTGCATGGATGGCCGATTACCCCGAGCACTGTGATCTTCACAACATCCAGAATGGTGTATGCTACTGGTGCGACTGTCTATTGCAGGAAATAGCTAATCTACCATACCGCCGACATGAGTGACACAATCTCCTGGATGATAATTTCTATCGTATACTGTCAGATTCAAATACACCCCTGAGCATCGCCGATCTCAGAGGCCACGATGTCAAATCAGGTTTCAATATCTTATGGTATCTCGATTGCATTACAAGCGATCTTTCCAAGCCTGATCTACTCCACAGGATGCAAATTGGGATGTTGAGGTACCTCCTGATATGGCTTCATGAATATCTCAAACCGTATAAGTGGCTTGACAAGTTCAATGATATTTGGCTCTCGGTGCCTGCAGACCTTGATATGATGAAGCCACGATGTGCATATGAGGAGGTTTCGCATTGGAATGGAGGAGAAATCAAGATGATTACACGATTCCTTGTGGGTGTCGTACGCAATGCTCTGCGGGACCCAAGCCCCTCTCAGCACAGTGTCTTTTACCGTGCAGTTGAGTGCTCTCACTCTCTTATTGAGTTCTATTTGTATTGCCAGTATGACTCTCACGATGATGAAATGCTAGACCTGATGGACAATACTCTACATCGCTTTCACGATTCGAAAAATATGTTTCAACACTTCAGGGCTGGGAAATGAATTGCAGCAGAGGCCAAAGAAAGATGTTTGGAATTGTGTGCTGAGCGGGATGCTGAGTTGGAGGAAAACAAGAAGAAAATGGTGGCGTTTTGACAGCGCATTCGCGACGTCAGGAAAGGTACTATCGATGCAGAAATGGCAGAATACATTGAAGAGGATAGCAATTTCAACTTTCCCAAGATATAGCTCATGCAGCACTTCCAAGGGCAGATACAACGATACTGTTGGCTAAAACAGTACTTGTGGGAGATCGGAGAAAGTGCTCACTGGAAGCAGATTAAGGATGGGTTTAATGCCTCCAACAAGATGGGTGATTACTATACTCAGATAATCAACTACTACCTTTAAAGTGATACATTCGCTGTGAGAAAAGCCAATTGCGACGCATGGAACTGTAAACGAGCTGCTCCACAGACGATAGAAGTGACGGTGGAAGTGACGGCAGAAGTGACAGCGGAAGCAACCACTACCAGTAAATGTCGTTTATTTATGTACATATCTCCACATCAGCACAAAGAAAAAGAGAAAATCAAGGACTTTCAAAGCCTCTTGAAAACAATCAGTGACGACATCCTCCAAAATGGTCTGTACGATGCAATCCATCGTTTCTTACACTCCAAGCAGGTTAATATCGATTCAGATGATCTCTTAAGCAGCGCTGCCACAATGTACCATGGATTGGAGCTAGAATCACTTAACATGCATCACGAGTGCATCATTCAGAAGCTCAGATATACTGGAGATAAATGATGATATTCTGGGGCAGCTCGCCATGATTGGATATGGATTCAAACTTTGCAATGTAAGGAGTCACACAAGGTACTGCAGAGATGTGTACCGTACCATATGCTTTGTCTATTCAAGCTATGAGTCGTCCATTTGCGTGGCACAAATATCTTTTTACTAGCATACGTTGAAGTGACGAAGCCTGCAATGGTGAAATACCAGAAAGTATATCGCAGCTAGTCAGAGTAGTGAAACCATCTTCCAGAGGTGCATACGCAGTTATTAGTGCAGGAAATATTGTTGGTGTGGCTCACTTAATTCCAGAGGAGCCCATTTCGTCGAAGTTGGAGAATAAAGGATGGATAGTCAATAGTTATTCAGTCCTAGAGACCTGGAATGATATTTATTATATGCTGAAGAACGAGTTGAATAGAGTGGTGAAGAGGGTATAAACGGTGTTGAGAACTGTAAAGTATTTAGAACTGTAAGGTATTAGAACTGTAAATAGACTTAATAAATATTACTTTGTGATAGGTAGACCTTCACATCAAGTACCAATAGGTACCTTCAAGTTGCTTGTGTTCAGCCCAGACATAGACACAAGCAAAGTGATACTCCATGGAAAACGACCTTATGGTGTCATCTGCTGTGCATAGCATTGTCATTGCAATGTCCAGAGCAGTATTACCATCGAGCACCAAGTACTATGCAATTGCACTGGCCAGATGGAGAACACGGTATATTAAGCGTCTCAAGGTGCTGTGCACAGTGATATGCGACCGTGTATATACCTAGCATCAGGAGTTGTTTTTGCAGTATCTCACATCGTATCATCGTGGACTGACATATTACCCTGCCCACCGACGTTCCAGGTACTCCTGGTGCACCACCAATATCCAGACGTAACTAATACATCCGGACGCAGGGATTTGTTCCCGATATAGGTCTGATACGTCGAAAAGTAAGTAAATCACGAAATCACTTATGCAAAACGTATTTAGTGACTAAAAAGTGATTATAGTGTAAGGATATATCTCTTTGTATGAATGGATACTTATAGATACGATTGCAAATGGGAGTAAGTGATGAACATATCAATTGTAAGATAAGGTAGGCAAACTAATCACTAGCATGCCAAAAGCACTTCGCGAGGTAACTATATATAAAGGGTACTTACCTGCACTTAGCTATCAAGTGTGCTGATGAGGCCAAGTACACCTGTGAGCCAATTGGACTTATGAGGCCGAGTGTACCAGCGAACCAAGTTTTCTTACAAGGCCAAGTACACCTGCGAACCAAGTGTACTGTTGAGGCGAAGTTTACCTGGCACTTCTATTATAATAAGGAATGTGATGAAGATATGAAGAATTTCAGAAGTTGCTCTGTCAAAGAATGAAAATGTCAACTCGATGACTTGAACGATTGATAAAGTTAGATGTTGTAGATTACCTGGAGGTGAAGTCATCATTTAACTTCCCAAAGTATCATCTAATGAAACTCTTCCAGTGATGTATCTAGCAATTCGTAGTATTGCAGCAATATTAAAACATCTCTACCTGCAAAATTGAATGCACAAGAAAACAACTAAACAATCAGAAGAGTTGCCGAAAGAACTCAATAAGATGCAAGATGGAGTTATAGACAATTTCAGAAATTGCTCTATTGACAAATGAAAAGGTCAACTCAATAACGAGAATGATGTGATAAAATTGCAAGTGATTAATTACTTGGTAGAGGAGTCTTTTTTTAACTTTCTGAAACTTTATCCAATAATACACTTCCAGTGATATATTGAGGTATTTGGTGGATTGCAGTAGTGTTTGACAGAGATTGGTAAAGCAGCTCACAAAACCCAAAGTAATGACAGGTATCAGGCTTCCAATAAGACTTGAGAGTACTATTGGCATATTGACAATTATTATCTCTGCCGAAATACGTTTCCAGTATGGTGTATAAAGCTCAATGCAAATGATTTCAGCAATATTGCAAGTTGGCAATCTGACTTGGATGGAAGTTATCAGACTGATAATACTGGGAGAAATAGTGTGGATGATTTCGAAGTCCAGTAGCAGGTAGTATTTTGCTTGATACAAAGAGAATAACTATATTCAGACATATTTGCAATTTGTATCGCCATGACAATATTCTCCAGAGTTGTGTGGTCAACTATTTATTATTATATTTAGTATGGTGAAAACTTGATCGGAAATTTGATCCTGATGAATAATATGTAATATATATTTTCAATGTAATTTGTATTCTAGATATATCTAAGAATATTCAAATATTTGATATTTGTCCTTGGATTATCTAGGAGTATTCAAAACATTTATTTTTCTTACTGAAGTATCTAGAAGTCCTCTGGAATCTTCTGATATAAATTTTCAAAAAGTGTAAAAAATATAAAATGTTTTAATTTGTTAAAACTCTATTTAGAGGGGAAAAAATAATTGTAAAATTAAAAAAATTGTATTTTGAATATATATGAATTGGAGGACAAATTGCATACAACAATGAAAAGGATATATATATCATCCAACACTTTCAATACTTTGTAAGGGTATACATATTCGTATGGGTAAATACGTGTTGATACAGTTGCAAATGGGAATAAGTAATAAATATCAATTGTATGGTGTGTAGGTAAGATAATTGCTAGCATACCAAAAGTACTTTGCAAGATAATTATATATTAAGGGTGCTTACCTGGCCTCAGTACTCATGTGCACTTACAAGGTCAAGTGTGCTTGCGTCGGAAAAAGCTCCCATGCTACCGTAACCGAAATTTAATACGACCGTTACCCCTGGGCTACCGGAACCTAAGTTGGCCTACCGGAGCCTAAGTGGACCTATCGTACCTTCTGCCGATTACTGGTGTGTTATCGATATTTACCGGTATGTTACGCGAGTATTATGGCAACTCGCGATGTGCAATCACCATTTACAGAACGAGTGAAATATCTCATACCATTTTCATACTAGGAACCCCTTTTTTTAAGATCTTCACCATCACCATCACCATCACCATCACCATCACCATCACCATCACCATCACCATCAATACCATCTCCGTTAGTCAGCATCGGTAAATCCATCTCTACCTTCTCAAGCCAGCTCAGATCTATCATTGCGAGGCAGCTGGGTTCGATCGCCATCAGCCAGCTGGGTTCTATCACCACCAGCCAGCTCGGTTCGATCATTACCAGCCAGCTCCCAACCAGCTTGGCTCGATCGCCAACAGGCAACTCCCAGCCAGCCCAGCTCAATCGTCCACATCCATCGCGCCTGAACCCCAGCTCCAAGTGCACTTCCAAGTGTACCTGAGTACCAGCTCCAAGTGCATCGAAGTCTAATCATTTGCATCATCAGAGTGACCATCACAACTCTCCTCCTGTTCGATCGTGTCCAGCCAGCCCGTCTCGATCGTGTCCAACCAGCCGAGAGACAGCCTGTATCGCTCGTTTCCAGCCAGCCGAGAGCCAGTCCGTCTCGATCGTATCCAGGCAGCCGAAAGCAAGCCCATCTTGATCGTGTTCAGCCAGCCCAGTGCCAGGCCGTATCGATCATCTCCAGCCATCGCATCTGAACCCCAGCTCCAAGTATGCCTCCAAGTGCACCTGAGCACCAGCTCCAAGTGCATCCAAGACTGATCATTTGCATCATCAGAGCGACCGTCACAACTCTGCTCCCGTTCGATCGCCTCCAGCCAGCTGAGAGCCGGCCGGCCTCAATCGTTTCTGGCCAGCCGAGAGCCAGCCTGTCTCGATCGTATCCAGCCACCCCAGAGCCAGCCCGTCTCGATCGTGTCCAGCCACCCCAGAGACAGCCCGTCTCAATTGCGTGCGTCAAGCTAGCCCAGAGCCAGTCCGTCTCGATCGTGTCCAGCCACCTCAGACCCAGCACATCTCGATCATGTCCAGCTACCCCATAGCCAGCCCGTATCGATCGCGTCCAGCCAGCTCAGAGCCAGCCCGTATCAATCATCTCCAGCCAGCGCACCCAAGCCCCGGCACCAAGTGCAGTACCAAGTGCAGATCCAAGTGCGCCTCCAAGTGCACCTCCAAGTGTATCTCCAAGTGAACCTTCAAGTGTGCCTCCAAGTGCACCTCCAAGTGAACCTCCATGTGTACCTCCAAGTGTATCCGAGTGCTCGCTCCAGGTGCACCCAAGACCTGACCTGTTTAGTTTTACATCAGCAGGCCCAGATCATGTCCAGCAAGCTCACAGCCAGTTCGGCTCGATCGACACCTGTCAAGAGTTGTGAGATCATGTCAGAGTTGCGACAGCATGTCAGAGTTGCGAGAGTATGAGTATGTCAGAGTTGTAAGAGCACAAGCGTATGAAAGCGAGTATGTCAGAGGTGCAAGAGTATGAGCATGTCAGAGTTGCAAGAGCGCGAGCATGTGTGAGTGAGCATGTCAAGAGTTGCCAGAGTGTGAGCATGTCAGAGTTGCCAGAGTGTGAGTATGTCAGACCTGTGAGAGCATGTCACAGTTGTAAGAGTAAAATATATATACTAGCTTGTGCAGCTTATAAAGTAAATAATATCAAAAGACTACTGTATGTTATGCATATGTTACGGGTATATTATAAGTATACTATAGGTATGTTATGGGTATGTTATGGGAATGTTATGGGAATGTTACAGGTATGTTACCGGTATGGTATTAGTATTATAGATAATGGGCTTGGGGTGTTTTCGAATATTTGACATTATGGGTGTTATCGGAAGTTACGGTAAGCCATATGGATTACGGTAGATTACGGGTAATGGAATTCCATTTTCCCGATGACTGGGAGCCAAGTGTACTTACGAGAGCCAAGAGTACTTACAAGGACCAAGTGCACTTACAAGGCCAGATGTACTTACAAGGCCAATTGTACCTGATACTACCATTACATACTTGTAGAATACATTTCTTCAAAATGTACTATGTAATAAATCGTACAAGTATACTGTATGATACTATAAACAGTACTATATATTGTTACTTCAATGAACTGAAAGATATTGTATTTGAGTACAAGATACAATACAGTTGCAGGAGCCATATTAAAAATACAGAGTAGTAATTGCCAGAGGATTTCACCCAATGTAATGTATAACCATGCAAAATAAATAATCTTTATGGTGATATGTATGGCGATTGTGGTGCAATGTATTATATCAGTACCAAATAACATGGTACCTTTGAAACGATATAAGAGTGCGAGTGGATGCATTTACCCGGCTTAAGTCGTTTCCGTTTTGCCATGAGCGGCTGATACCCTGAAGTAAACTTAAACTGCACGGTATTTGTAGAGATATTTTTAGTGTCCTAAAGTCAAGAGAGAAGCTCTGACTCAGATGTCTTACCGTTAGTGTATTTTGTTTCCTTGTTACTCTTGATATCTGTACCTTTTCTCCCTTGGTTTCTCTTTTCCTTTGAACTCGTGTCGTATCTCCATCTCGCTCTAGTTCACTTGCCTTTCGCCACACACCATTTTCGGAATTGCTACTAGTCGTCGCCTGTGCGATGTTGAACTATAATTGCAATATCGTTGTTATAATCCAGACAGTGTCTGACTTCACACCTGATGCTGTGGACAAGCTGCTAGGCTCTTTCAATCGGTGCCCGGTGTTTGTCGAATGCCGCTTCATTCCCGCGAAGCAACATTTCGTTCTTGAAGGTGATGGAAAGATTATTGAATTCGCCCTGTGCGAATTCATGGATATAATGCATAGCATGGCTGTGGATGAAGCAACGAAGCAGCAGCCGGAGTTGATCCAGAGATCGAAGGCCTCGAACCTTAACAATATCCCAATTCGTTGGACTGAAAATTCACTTCCCGAATTAAAGCAGTGGAGAGCATACAAACCCCAGGGGTCGACCTTAGTATGTGCAATTGTTATGCCGTGAAGGCGTTCAGAGAAGCTGATTCATCGTATGTCTCATCTCAGGTGCATGAATTCAAACATTCTACTATCGGTCCGAACAGTATGTTTTGTTATAACCTTGTGGAATACTGGCAGGCGCAAGCAACCCCTCAGGAGTTTAGTTTAATGCTGAACTTGGAGGGTAGTCCGACCATACTGGAACAGTTATGTCGACTTTGCGACTGTGCAATATTCCCTGATTGGGCACAACGAATTGTTAAGATCAGGGCCAATAATCAGAATGTACTTGATATTGTCCTGAAGAAGCTGTGTAAGGTGCAAGAGTTATTCATGCGCAGGTTTACGCCAATTACTTCCCACCTCATATACGCCGAGGATAAATCGCAGTTCCACCTGAGGTTCGTTCCATTGTCGAAGCAAGTTATCAAAGAACGAACCACACTCTTTGACAACCTCTCAAAATGGAATAGCGTTCAAACCAACATGTTGTTCTCGGTTCGCCTGATGGAATACGATTACGAGAGTGAGAGCTATAAGGGCTGTAGACTCGAAACTGGCATTGTTCCCTCCGCCTACAAGACACCCGAACACCATGACTGGAAGGATTATGTTTTCCATAGTCGCGAAGTAGAGTTATCCTCGCGTCTGCGCAGCGGTAGATTTGACGAAATACTGGATGTTAGGCGTATTCAACCTGAAGATTTCGTCTGCGTGTATCATGCGCAACCGTTACACCCTGGCGCCCCGCTAGAATCAGCAACATCTCTAGATGTTGAAGACTCTTTTGGTAGAGTGGAAGGGGCGAAGCGACATCCCCGTCCCAAAGCACTGAAGGAGGAAATCATGAACGAGATGAAAATTTTTACCCCAAAACGACCCGCGTCCTCGCTCTCGCTCTCGTCAATGCCAGAATTCAATCACGGTTCCTTTTTATTGACTCATGCCGCAGATATTAAATCTTCATGCCCCCAGCCTTCAAATTACGCTTTCGACAATATAATGTCCGTGTCACAGCCTGTGATTGACCTTGGTCACATACCAAGTAATTGTTCCAGTTTGTTTCAATCTGCCTCAAGAACTGTAACTTCGTCGTGTGAGCAACGTCATTGGGCATATTCGAAAATGTTGCTCGATCCATCTGATGGACTTGAGCTGGGCTCTAGACCATCTGCATCAGATGATAACAATCTGTCTAATCTACCGGCATATTCACGACGACCTCGAGAGCAGAAATCAGCCCAAGTTCATGTTACAATTGAAAGGTCCTCCACCCCTACGGCGGGTGACGAACGCATAAGATCAATTACCTTGGACGCAAGGTCAAGCAAAGAAATACAGGTTTTTACCCTAATGAGCACGTCAAGTCAAACGAAAACTGACTATCCAGCTGTTTAACGAAGTCACAAATGGCCTTCCTCTGGAGTCTGTGATTGCAATCGGACAACCAGGCTCTACCACTTTTGAACATCCTTCTGCAGTTCCCATATCGTGGAGAGGGAGAGATTTCAAACCCCTCAATAATGCGGATGATTCCGGTCGTGTTCCTGTTGAATCAGTTGAGCCTGTCTCAGAAGCCCACACCAGGAAGGTAATCGGTACTATCAACCAAAAGAAGCCAAAACTGTCACCGTATAGAGACAATGTCGCCGATCGTCTTCGCAGGTATAATGCCCAGAGAATGAACGAAACGTTCTTTGAGGCGTTTGAATATGCAAGCGGTTGGTGCGGTGAAATAGTTCTCGAAGCCAAGCTAGGCCGTTTGATCTTCTTTGACATTCCTCGAAACATTGCTAAAAGAGATATCGAATGGCAACAATGGGATCAGTTGATGTGTTCCCCGGAAACCGCCTTTAAAACAATATTTACAAAAATTCTTACTACCCAGCATTTTGATGTGGAGTTTCTAAGAGATCTCAAGCTAAGTGGTGGGGAACGAATGTTCTCTAAAGCACCTATAAGTCGTAGATTAACATACGAGTTCGAGCTCGAACAGAAAAATGCGAAGAGTGTCCTTTCCGTGGATGGCGAAACGTTCATACCTACCCTTTATGGCGAACAGAAGTGCTTTGGCGCAGTCAATATGGCCAATCCTCTCCGTTCGTGGGATTTTCGTGTTGATCTGATTGGTAAAACACGGTTGGATATTAACAACGATCTCTGCGTGTGGGCTATCTACAACAGCATAGCATGTTCCGGCGGAAAAGGACCTCCAGATCTTACTTTTGTCATTGACGAACCGTCCGTTTCTGTACGACGAATTCTACTCAAATGCGAAACCAAATATACTGTATATCTTGAACGCCTGCGCAACGGAGTGCCGATGCAACTTGTTATGACGGAAGTACAGGAGCTTCATATTTCCAAAAATAAGAAAATCGACAAGATGTATCGAGCCTTTGCTAAGGCCAAAAACGACATGAGGCGGGAAGCGAGGCTACATTGGACTTGTTCAGTCATTCCTATCGAAGCCAATTCGTTGCTCCAGCAGAATGAGAAACTAGAGCTCGGGGAGGATGCAGATTGGACTGTGGAAGAAGTCCTCAGGCTCCAGGAACACGCAGATGGAATGCTTCTATCCTGTATCACGAATATACTGAACCAGATCGTGTCCAGAATAGATGATATAGGATCTACGAATATTGCGTTTGTTTAGATGGATGACTACGGGTGTTATTATGCTTAACGGAGACCAATTTCTTATTTTCGGTATGTTGTCAGTTTGGTGAGTTTTGTCTACAGGTCGGCCTGTAGGGGCTTTGTGATTGTTTGGTATTGGGGTAATACTGTACCTGCATTTCTAACTCCCTGTTATGTTGCGTTAACTGTAAAATTTCAAACTGAAGAAACAGAATGTGCAATTTGTCAGTATGATAAGTGCTTTCATGTGAGAGTCAAATGCGGAGTGTTTTCGGTTATAAGTGTGTGATGCACAAGATCCCAAACCATCCGGTTTCTAAAAGTAAGGCTCGACTCCCCGAAGTTATATATCAATGTTTGGGACTTTGATACCGCAGCAGACAGGCTACTGTAAGACAAAGGGATTTTTTTAAGACGTTTATTGGACCATCCTAGGATCATTTTATGTGTAAACCATTTTACAATAGTCATACAACAATTATACAGTGATGACAGTGTTCCCTGTCAAATATCCTAAATATCAAATGGTTACATTACAAACTGTTATTGGATGGCACAAACCTACAAATATTATAAGACTTCCAAATATTGACAGTAATAAAGTGGACAAATATCTGTTTGATAACTGATACAGTCAGAAGATTGAACAGTGCAATTAACAGTTGGTTATCTGGGATTATACAATTTAATGCAGCTATAGAATACCATTTTCAATAAATATCATATTTACTTCTCTTGTTTAGGTTTTTCTAGCAGGTATTTTGATTGTTTTTCTATAATTTACCTATATTTATATATATATATTTCTACTATATCCTGGATATAGCAATAGCTAGTACATATCCATATGAATATAAGATCAATAAGGGATATATAAGTTATAAGGAATTGATACATCATACTAGAGATTTTATAGTAATCTTTCGATCAAGTAATATAGTATGTTAATATATATGTTATTACAGCATGACATCAATAATGATCTGTAATTCAAATTTCAGTGTAAAACAATATCACATAGATCAAGAAAAGTAATATCCAAGCTTATAGAGTTCAATCCTTTAGAAGTCTACCTTATATTGTATATTGAATTGACTGAATCTGAAGATATATTCGCTTCAGAATGAGTATATTGTAATAGTCATAGGAGAAATATAATATATAAGTATTGTTTAATAATATATAAAGTATTATAGTTGTATTAGCAATAACAGATTTTATTGATTGGGATTATTCACTGTTCTGTACCAAGTGATAGCAATGGTCCTGGATTACCTACTATTGATATGGTTTCAAATTGGACAATACTGTTCAATCAGGTTGTGAGACCATACTAGATCAAAATCAGAGGTAATTATCAATTTCAAGTCCAGGACTGATCTTATCGATCTGTAGGTTTTGCTATCTGTAGTTAAACTTATCAGGTTGTACTGTCAGGTTCTAGAAATAGCTTCTCTAGTATTTGATGAAAAATAGATATTATATACACATCTATTGATCCAAATAATCTTTAATACAAAGTCCATCAGAACAAAGACCAAGTCGTATTCCGGATACTAATATTTCTAGGACACACGAAACGCTTCAGACAAATCCTCCTGAACATCATTGTATCATGATACTATAGATACAGTATTTGCTTCCAGATACAGCATTTGGATTCGGACATACTTACAGACAGAGCATTTATTTCCAGGTGCAGAATACTTTATGGTTACGGTCTTGATTCCTGGTCACAGCCCTGATTCACCAGGGCAGTCAATTAATTACTTAATGTCACACACTGGATTCACAAATATATTGTTAACTATATATCAAATATCATGGTAGATCTTTGATGCACTTAGAGTAGGACTTAGAATAGGACTTGGAGCTAGTACACAGGCAGAGGAGATAGATACAGGCTAGAAAAGACGGTTGGGCTAGCCAGACTTTCATCTGATAGGAGACAATTGAGCTTGGCTAGCTTATGGCTGACTGGACAAGATTAACCTGTATCTACTGAATGCGATGGAACTGTACTTCTTATCGTCTGGCTGAATACGATCGAGTAGCACTGGTTCATTGCTCACTGGAGATGATGAAGCTGATAGATCTTGGCTGGCTTGACGTGATGGAGTCGATCTGACCTATCACTATAGAATTGCAATGGTCAGATGAAGAACACAGTATATTAAGCGTTTCAAGGTACTGTACAGAGTGATATATGACCGTGTGAATACATAGCATGAAAGATTGTTTTGGCAGTACCTTACATCATAATATTGCAAGCTTGGATATTATCTTATCTACCGATATTCCAGGTACTCCAGTTATACAACTCACATCCAGGCGTGAAGAATACACTCAGATCCAGTGATGTTTTCTCAATGTCATTTCATACTTTTTGTTTGACTTTTCTTTCTTATAGGAAATACTGCCATTGTATTCTTCCAATATCTTTTGAATATATTCACCAAGTTCCATTGAATTATACAGCAAGTTGAAAGTTGTCTGCTTGCTGATTTCTCTCTAGACTGAGGCAGATAACTATTGATAAATACTTGGACAATATGTGATATGACAGATTCTACACTTTTATCTGCAATCTATTGATGGTGTACACTGTTGATGCTTTCATGCAGATGTTATAGAATAGTCACATTTTCCTGTATCAGCAGACGATTCTGTCTAAGCGAGTGTGTATTAAGTACCTATAGCAAATTTATAGCATGCAATACGATTAAATCATAAATTATAATTTACACATAGTATACCTTTCATTAATAAATCAGGGCAATTATATTTGAATCTGAGAAAGAAGTTCTGACTGCACCCAGCGAAGAGAGTAGACCACAGAAAAGTATTGATACTCTATTCATGCTAACTTTCAGAAATTGTTCAGAGGTGATATATTAGTAATAATACTTTTGAAATCTCGAATTGCTGAAATATCTGCCACATATATGATGTTTCTAGAAATTCTTTAACATGATATTTACTTTAATTATCGTTCTTTAAGGTAGTTAATGTTGCTGTAATACATGATCATGTGGCTTCATTGCTGAAGTTTCTCTGTATACAGAAGGATTTCTGTATTGTTATACAACTTCACTAACTCATCTAGAGATTGTTGATATTTGTAGACTGTCCAATTTAGTTCTTGCTTCCTACATATATGTTCATTTCAAGATATCTATACCATTTTGATTTCAAACCATATATTTCCTTTCATATTCTTCATATCCAAACAAATTAAATATACATCACACCATGTAGTACAATTATAAGATGAAATTGTAAATTATCTACTTTTGAACGTTTTATAATAAACTCAAATTACAAAGATATTGCCAATTACATTCTGTTCTAGAAATATATTCTGCACTCATCACTTTAAGCGATTCTCTAGTCATTAACCAAGTTTAATACATTCAAATCGAATGTGCTATTTATAAACCATTTAATGTTATTGTCATTATCATTTGAAATGATATGTGAAACTCATTCAATCAATTTGAGAGGTATAATAGAATTCAATCTGCTGCTGAAGTTGGACTATTATCGAGTAGAAGTATCATGCTGTATCATCGGGAGCATTACTCCAGTTGTACCAGTACAAGTTGTGGTCTGAACCTATCGTAATCTTTCGATCTCTTGACTTCCAGGTGAATGTTATCCTTGGATTGTGAGGGACATTAAAGGCTTTGTCAGCTATGATACCATCTCAGGTGATTTCGTATCTTCAACCTTTCCACTATCTTCGTATTTTCAGTAGCATGAGGTGGCACAATATCGATCCAGTAACTATTCTTCGTTTCATATCAGTGGTATGGTTGACTGCATAACAGCAATTCCAAATTCATTTGTTGTGATAATCAGATCGAGTGATATCTTGGTGACATTAGACGATGTACAGGGATGGAGCTTGAACTATCCTGATCTAGCAATCATCAAGTGATTATAGGTGACCCTGCTTCTAGAGTACCTGATAATAAATAATCCTGTGAGGTGTAACACATGCTGCTGTTATTCCTGCACAGTTCACAGGCCAGATAGTTGACAGATCTGACCAGATATCAAAGTAGTCACAAGTACTAAATGAGTAATGAACATTAATTTGCTCTCCTGAATGAGAAATTCATAGTTTAAACATGTTAGTAATCATTTCTGAATAGATGCAAAGTTTCCTTTTATATTATTACTTGGCTGAAGAAATAAATATTAATATGTTGCCTGTTTGAACTTCCGCAAAGGTTTAGTATCTGTGTATTATAGAACATATATATCTTCTTAATTTCCTGAAAGATTTGAACTTGACACAGCAGTACTAGATTTGAAAATGTAGGTTGCCTTGGCCAGTCCAGCAAATATTTCAATATTGTCTAGAATGATTGGAATATTACAGATCGGATTCTAATTCCATGTGATGACCATTTGGAGTTACCTTTTGGTTAATAAATATCATGTGGTGAGTTCAGAAACAGTCCTGATATCTGTATGAATACACATCAGCTTTTGAAATGAAGGAATTGTTTTTAAAATTGTGTTTTGATCCAGATGAAAAGTTTGTATGTTGTGATTGAGGTTTTAGAATACAACAAAGTCTCTTTGAATGTTCATATACTGCATCTGCTTATTTGCCTTGATTATATTTGATAAACTGTATGGAGACTGTATGCCCATCATCGTATGCTACTGAAATTCAGAAATTATAGTCGTATGTTGATACTCTGATGAACATCATGAGAGAAGTAAGTTTAGGAATACTTCTTAATGTAGTTGAAATCAGATACCTCAATGATATCTGCTTGAACTTCAAACTTGTTTGTATAACTATCCTGCTCTATATAAGGCATCTTTAGTGTTGGCAACAAACTACTCTAGTTCGTGGAAATTGACGAACCGATTTGATTCGCACGAATCGGATCAGGGTTAGGGTTCGCCAATTCTTGCACGAATCGAACCAAGAGTCAGTTGAACCAATCTGGTTTGAGGTTGCCATGAACTACTGTCAAATGTTTTGGTTCGTGGGAACCCGTTCGCGAAAATTATGCTAAGTATCACCATCGCTCATAGAAGCTTTTATATGCGTATAGGAGTTTAAACTTGCTCATCTAGCCTGTGCTTCTAGTCAGCCGAGGGCCAGGCAAGCTCGATCATGAGCCAGCCCAGCTCAACTGTCTCCAGCCAGCCCCTGCTCGATCGTATCCAGCCAGTCGAGAGCCAGCCCAGCTCGACCGTCTCCATCAAGCCCCAGGTCGATCGCGTTCAGCTAGTCGAGAGCCAGCCCAGCTCGACCGTTTCCTGCCAGCCACGGCTCGATTGCGTCCAGCCAGTCGAGAGCCAGCCCACCTCGATCATCTCCAGCTTGCCGTGAGCCAGCCAAGATCCAGTCGAACTCGATCATCTCCAGCCAGACGAGAGCCAGACAAGATCCAGTCCAGCTCGACCGTCTCCAGCCAGCACTGCTCGACCTTTCCCAGCCAGCCCCGGATCGATCGTGTCCAGCCAGTCGAGAGTCAGCCCAGCTCGACCATCTCCAGCCAGCTCCAGGTCGATTGCGTCCAGCCAGTTGAGAGCCAGCCCAGCTAGATCGTCTCCAGCCAGCCCCAACTCGATTGCGTTCAGCCAGTCGAGAGCCAGCCCAGCTCGACCGTCTCCAGCCAGCCCTGACTCGATC